>JARQOD010000007.1:172674542-172848775 GCA_033576555.1 Oophaga sylvatica | reverse complement strand
CCAAAATTTTCTCTAAACTGGATCTCCGTGGGGCCTATAACTTGGTCCGTATTAGACCTGGGGATGAATAGAAGACTGCTTTCAGGTCACGCTATGGACACTTTGAATATCTAGTTATGCCTTTTGGTCTGAGTACCGCCCCAGCCACTTTCCAACACTTCGTGAATGATATCTTCATGGATCTCCTAGATACATTTGTGGTGATTTATCTGGATGATATTCTAATTTTTTCTAACTCCACAGAGGAACATCATGGACATGTGAGAATGGTCTTAGAACGCCTAAGACAAAACCATCTCTACATCAAGCTTGAAAAATGTGAATTCCATAGGACCGAAATTCAATTTCTGGGGTATGTACTATCTACACAAGGGATTAGTATGGATGGAAGCAAGACCCAAGCCATCAAGGATTGGCCAATTCCTAGAAATGTGAAGGAGGTGCAGCGTTTCATCGGGTTTGCCAACTTCTATAGACGTTTCATTAAGAATTTTTCTGAGGTAGTGTCACCTATCACCCAACTTACCCGGAAACAGTCTAGGTTCTCCTGGACCCCGCAAGCTCAGGAAGCATTTTCCTGTTTAAAGGATAAATTTACCACCGCACCTATCTTAGTACATCCCAACCCCGAGCTTGCCTTCATAATAGAGGTGGATGCTTCAGACTGTGCCGTTGGAGCTATACTCTCTCAGAGAACAGGTGAGAAGAATGTCTTGCATCCCTGTGCCTTCTTTTCCCAGCAGTTGTCTTCGGCTGAGAGGAACTACGATGTGGGCAATAGAGAATTGTTGGCCATTATTGCCGCCTTCAAGGAATGGAGACACCTTCTTCAGGGAGCTGAGAGAAAGGCAGTGTGTATAAAGTCACGATCGTGACTTTATACACACTGCCTTTCTCTCAGCTTGTTCTACATGTTATTACAGTGTGTTGTCACAGATCCCTTCCAAAATATTTTTGTGGTGCCCTCAAATCTTCCTTTTTGTACCTTCTTCAGGAGCTGCACAGCAAATAGTCGTCCTGACAGACCATCGAACCTTGAATTATCAGGTCGGCTAAGTGCCTGACTCCTCGCCAGGCTCGCTGGAATCTTTTCCTAAACCAATTTAATTTTGTCATTTCTTATAGACCAGGATCGCACAATGGAAAGGCTGATGCACTCTCTAGGATTCATTCAGCAGAGACACGTCCACTTACTCCTCCTAAGACTATTCTTCCTGACTCTAGATTCCTGGGAGTGATTCATAATCAAGACCTACTTAAGGACATCAAGGAAGCATACCATGCGGATTCTTTGTTGGCTCAACCCCCAAGGGACGTAAGTCTTGTCTTTAAGAATGGTGTGTGGATTCAGGGACAACGTCTGTATATACCTGAAACAGTCAGATTGAGAGTATTGCAACTCATCTACGATTCCAAGATAGCCGGGCATAGGGGAATTCTAAAGACACAAGAATTTCTTTCTCGTTTCTTTTGGTGGCCCACTTACAGGAAAGATGTCTTAAACTATGTCACTTCATGTGAAGTCTGTGCAAGATGCAAAACACCTCGCTCCTCACCAACTGGTCTGTTGCAACCTCTTCCCACCCCGTCCTGCCCGTGGGGATCCATTTCTATGGACTTCATTGTGGAGTTACCAACCTCTCAAGGGAAGAACACCATTGTAGTGGTGGTTGACCGTCTAACAAAGGCAGCTCATTTTATCCCTTGTGTCGGCTTACCCACTGCAAAACAGACATCAGAGTTGATGATTAAGAATGTGTTTCGCTTACATGGAGTACCGGATGAGGTCATTTCGGATAGAGGGGTGCAATTCACTTCAAGGTTTTGGCAAAATTTCTGTGCAGCATTGGACATTAAAGTAAACCTTTCTTCTGCTTTTCATCCCCAGACTAATGGACAGACAGAACGAACCAATCAGACCCTGGAGCAGTATCTCCGCTGTTTTATCTGCCACCTACAGGATGATTGGGTGGATCTACTTCCACTGGCTGAGTTCTCTTATAACAACTCTCAGAGCGCCTCCACTAAGCAGTCTCCTTTTTACTCCAATCTAGGTTATCATCCTAACATTCCTCCTCGATTTCCCATAGATACGCCCTTGCCGGCAGTGGCTGAAAGAATCACTTCTTTACAAAAGAATATGGATCTTCTAAAGGAAAATCTAGAATTGGCTCAGGAAAGGTACAAGAAAGCAGCAGATAAATTTCGTAAACCTGCACCAGCTTTCAAGGTAGGAGATTTGGTCTGGCTGTCAACCAGAAATCTTAAATTAAAGATTCCATCGTCTAAATTGGGACATAAGTACATTGAACCTTATAAGATCAATAAGATTATAAGTGCTGTTGCTTGTCGTCTTCAACTGCCCAGAACTATGAGAATCCACCCTGTCTTTCATGTATCCCTACTAAAGGCTGCAACACCCAATACGTTTCCTGGACGCTCTTCTCCTTGCCCTGACCCAGTGCTGGTCGATGGTCAGGAAGAATTTATGGTGGAAAGGATTCTAGATTCCAGGTTGTACAGAAATCAGTTGCAATATTTGATTAAATGGCAGGGCTACCCAGTGGAGGACAACTCATGGGAACCAGTCAATAATGTAAATGCTCCTCGCCTGCTCCGCCAGTTTCATCAGAGGTACCCTGACAAGCCTGGTCTGAGGTCATCCGGAGGTTGTCCCTAAGGGTGGGAGTAATGTAAGGTTCTTTGTCTCTGTTGACATGTTCCTTGAAACTCAGTTTTCCGTCGGCCATTTTGCTTTCTGTCTTTCTGCAGCTCTTTCCCTCAGTTAATATGGAGTTTCCAGTTTTCATGTTCCCGCCCTGATTCTTCCCTCTTGCTTCTTAAGCAGCCTCAGCTGAACAATCAGTGCTCCTGAATCAAGCCTCAGTCAGTCTGTGACCTGACTCCTGGAAGCCTTGGACTTGTACTCCAGCTATTCCCTACTGAGGAACCTTGGAACACTTTTGGACTCTGGAAACCTGCTGTTTGGTGAATCCATTTTTGCAGAGGAATTACGGTACAGAGAAGAGATCCTGAACCTGCTTTGGAGATTTATTGTAGTGCTTGAAGTTCCTCTGGCCTGCTGTGTCTCCTGTCGCTGTTCCTGCAAACTGTGTGAACTTTTCAGCATGCTTGTATGAAGTAATACAAGTCATTTCATTTCAACCTATGTCTCCTGTGTTTTCCTCGCACCCAAGCACAAGACGCTATAGGAACTGTACACTATACATGACACCTCAGGTAGCACATGTGCACCTGCTTCAACTGAAGGTAGCCAGCAACGCTCCATCGCTTCCCCCACTGTAATCCCACCGGTTAGCACACCACCAGCAGGAAATGTTGAGGTGTCGTTGCAAGGCCAAAGCAGTCAGGGAATCACGACAAAATTTATTGAGTCAAAATTTAATAATAGAATCACATATAATGAACAGGGACACAGGACAAAGGGGGAATAAGGACAATAGGTGGAAAAATCCACACATCGAATTGATGTTCAAGGTATTTTTGCCCACTCCTCAAGAGCAAACTGCTCCTGCTGTCTCATGTTTGAAGGTTGCCTTTTCCAGACGGCATGTTTCAGCTCTTTCCAAAGATGCTCAATAGAATTTATTTCAGGGCTCATAGAAGTCCACTTCAGAATAGTCCAATGTTTTCCTCTTAGCCATTCTTGGGTGTTTTGGGTCATTATTCTGTTGCAAGATCCACGACCTGCGACAGAGACCAAGCTTTCTGACACTGGGCAGCACATTTTTCTCTAGAATCCCTTAATAGTCTTGAAATTTCCTTGTACCCTACACAGATTCTGTACACCCTGTTACAGATGCAATAAAGCAGCGCCAGAACATAACAGAGCCTCCTCCATGTTTCATAGTAGGGACAGTGTTATTTTCTTGATATGCTTCATTTTTCCATCTGGGAACATAGAGCTGATGTGCCTTGCCACTAATTTCCTTTTTTGTCTCATCTGTCCATGGGACATTCTCCCGGAAGCTTTGTGGCTTGTCAACATGTAGTTTGGCAAATACTATTCTCCCTCTTTCATCATTTTTTTTCAACAATGGTGTCCTCCTTAGTTGTCTCCCATGAAGTCCACTTTGGTTCATACAATAATGGATGGCGCGATCTGACACTGATGTTCCTTGAGCTTGAAGTTCACCTTTTGTCATGGGTGCATCGCCACGAGGATCGTCGCGATTGCACATTCTGACTTCTCGCAGCTGAGTTGCTGTTACTTTGTGTTTGGTAATGAGAGAGTTAATTTTACCTAGCTCTTTGCTAAGACTAGGTCCAGCCTCACCCGGCTGCTTTTGATTATGTTCTAATTAGCTTCCTTTATATCCCTGCCAGTCTGGGTGTTAGATGCCGGTGAAAGCCTTCATGTAGTCTAGCAGACTGGATCGGTTCTGAGAATACTTAAGCTAAGAGCTCCTTAGTTGTTTTTACTCTTATAGCTTATAGTTTATCTCTGAGACCTTAGGTGTTCCTACTGTGTGTGAGTGTTGTATGTAAGACTTTATTTACTTTATTTCTTGTCTTTCTTGTATGTCTTTCTGTTCATTAACCGTTACCTGTTCATTCCCTTTGGTGGTAATCAGGGTCCTTCTTAGGACTAGATTACAGTTGGCAGGGATTGATAGGAGACAGGGTTTACGCTGGTGGCCTGGACCTCTGTACCTTTAACAGTACCTCCAGGTAGAGGGATTAGTTAGGACCCCAGTTTAGGGTCAGCATAGACCCCGGTCACCCTCTAGCCAGAGACAGCGTATAACGGATTCCGTATTGACCCACTGGACATTCTGTCAGGTAATTCTATGTTATCATATATCTATGCGCATGTTATATAGTATGTTGCCCTTTTGATATAGATTACTGTCATCACATATATATATCTGCTATACAGCGTGACATTTTCACCTGCCCATACTAAAGATTCTCCCCAGCTGTCATGGATCCAGTAGCCCAGCTGGCCCGGCAGTTGCAGGGGTTGTCCATGGAGTTGGCAGACATTAAGTCCAAGGTTCTGTCCCCCCCGGAGCAAACCAGATCTGAACCTAAGGTTGCTCTTCCGGACAGGTTCACTGGTGGGCGGGACAAATTTTTTACTTTCCGGGAGGCATGTAAATTGTACTTTCGGCTGCGGCCTCGGTCATCTGGGAGTGAAGAGCAGAGGGTGGGAATTGTTATCTCGCTCTTACAAGGGGACCCTCAATCTTGGGCGTTCTCTATTCCTCCAGGCTCCCCAGATCTCCAGTCAGTGGATCGATTTTTTACTGCCCTGGGTCTGGTATATGATGATCCGGATCGAGTTTCCCTTGCTGAAACAAAGTTACGTAAAATACGGCAAGGAAATCGTCCAGCGGAGGAATATTCTTCTGAGTTCCGTAGATGGGCAACAGATACTCAGTGGAATGACCCAGCTCTTAGGAGCCAGTTTTGTCAAGGGTTGTCTGACAAATTAAAAGATGTGTTGGCTCAGTATGATTCTCCTCCTTCACTGGAGGCTGCTATGGCCCTCGCTATTCGCATTGATAGACGAATTCGGGGAAGACGCGAGGTAACTCCGCCTCCCGTGATGACTCCACCTACTACTAAAGTCCCTTATACTGAGGTTCCCCTGGTCTGTTCTGAGGAACCCATGCAGTTGGGAGGGACATCTTTTTGTAGGAGGGAACCGGCGGTGCACCGCAAGACTAGAAGGTGTTTCTTTTGCGGGAGAGAGGGACATTTTGTTGGGGGGTGTCCATCCCGGGCCTCTTTGAGCAAAGGAGTTAACCTGGGAGTGTGTATTTCGTCCCCAAATCCCTCTCAGTTTCTCGTGCCTGCGGAGGACTTTGGGGAGATGTTCTCAGAGGAGGGGTGTAAAGAGTTACCTCCTCATCGCGCATATGACTGCTCAATAAAGTTGCTTCCTGATGCCTTATCTCGGACTTTCCCAGGGCCGGGAGGACGGATGATCCGGTTCCTATTCCTCAGGAGGGAGTTGTAGTGTCAGCTGTACGCTCTGAGCTTGAGGGGGAGGTATTGGGGGCTCAGGGGGACGCCCCTGTGGGACTTTCAGGGAGACTGATAGTTCCAGATCGGTTAAGACTGAAGGTTACGGGGAACCGTTACAAACGGATGGCTGATAGGGGGAGAGTTTCTGGTCTAGATCTGAAGGTGAACGATCTGGTTTGGTTGTCTACCAGGAATTTAAAACTTAAAGTTTCCTCCTGGAGGTTGGGTCCCAGATTCATCGGGCCGTACAGGATCAGTTCCATAATTAATCCTGTGGCATTTCATTTGGACCTCCCTCCTACGTTTAAAATTCATAATGTGTTTCACAAGTCATTACTTAAAAAGTATGTGGCACCAGTCATACCGTCACCTCTACCTCCTCCTTCAGTGGTGGTCAATGATAACGTGGAATTTCATGGGTCGAAAATCATTGACTCACGTCTCAGTCGTCGGTCCCTTCAGTACCTGGTTCATTGGAAGGGGTATGGCCCTGAGGAGAGGACGTGGGTCCCTGCGTCGGAGGTTAACGCAGATCGATTGGTTCGGACCTTCCACACAACTTACCCGGGCAGACCTGGCCTTGAGGGTCCGGAGGCCCCTCGTAGAAGGGGGGGTACTGTCATGGGTGCATCGCCACGAGGATCGTCGCGATTGCACATTCTGACTTCTCGCAGCTGAGTTGCTGTTACTTTGTGTTTGGTAATGAGAGAGTTAATTTTACCTAGCTCTTTGCTAAGACTAGGTCCAGCCTCGCCCGGCTGCTTTTGATTATGTTCTAATTAGCTTCCTTTATATCCCTGCCAGTCTGGGTGTTAGATGCCGGTGAAAGCCTTCATGTAGTCTAGCAGACTGGATCGGTTCTGAGAATACTTAAGCTAAGAGCTCCTTAGTTGTTTTTACTCTTATAGCTTATAGTTTATCTCTGAGACCTTAGGTGTTCCTACTGTGTGTGAGTGTTGTATGTAAGACTTTATTTACTTTATTTCTTGTCTTTCTTGTATGTCTTTCTGTTCATTAACCGTTACCTGTTCATTCCCTTTGGTGGTAATCAGGGTCCTTCTTAGGACTAGATTACAGTTGGCAGGGATTGATAGGAGACAGGGTTTACGCTGGTGGCCTGGACCTCTGTACCTTTAACAGTACCTCCAGGTAGAGGGATTAGTTAGGACCCCAGTTTAGGGTCAGCATAGACCCCGGTCACCCTCTAGCCAGAGACAGCGTATAACGGATTCCGTATTGACCCACTGGACATTCTGTCAGGTAATTCTATGTTATCATATATCTATGCGCATGTTATATAGTATGTTGCCCTTTTGATATAGATTACTGTCATCACATATATATATCTGCTATACAGCGTGACACCTTTAATCTGTTTAGAAGTTTTTCTGGGCTCTTTTGTTACCATTCGTATTATCTGTCTCTTTGATCTGTCATCAATTTTCCTCCTGCGGTCACATCCAGTGAGGTTGGCTACAGTCCCATTGAGATTAAATTTCTGAATAATATGTACAACTGTAGTCACAGGAACATGAAGCTGCTTGGAGATGGTCTTATAACTTTCACCTTTAACATATTTGTCTAGAATTTTCTTTCTAATCTCCTGAGACAACTCTTTCCTTCGCTTCCTCTGGTCCATGTTTAGAGTGATACACACCATGTCACCAAATAGCACAGTGAGTATCTGTAGCCCACTCACTGATTCCAAGATTGTAGACATCTGTGAAGCTAATTAGTGGACACATCTTGATTTAATATGTCCCTTTTGTCACACTATTTTCAGGGGTACTATCATTTCTGTCCAGGCCTATTTTTATGAGTTTTGTTGTTTTCAAAATTCTGTGGAAGCATTGTTGAAAAGCAATGTCTGACTTTCATTTGTTTATTTTCATAGATTCTTGAATTAATATTACTTTTGTCAGGTTTAAGTTATTTCTGTGACAATTTTGGGTTTTTCTGTCATTAAGGCTGGTTTTACTCGTTCATTTATTTCCAGTACCAGAAAAAACGGTGCCGGAGAAATTCTTGCCCGTGTGTCCATGTGTCCGTGTGTGTAATACTTGCGGCACACATGTGGCAACCGTGTGCCTCACCAGTACCACACTGACGGCCGCTGGGGAAAAAGCTCTACAGTAAGCGCTGTTCTCTGGCAGTGGGTGCGAAAGACGGCTCTCATCATTCTCCCCTGTTCTGCCGGCAATCAGCGCGAGCAGGGTTGAATGATGAGAGTTATATTAAAGTCAGAACAATTACAGCAGGTGGAGGCTTTTGGTACTTTTAAATAATTAAAAAACGGCTTGGGGTCACCCCAATTTTTGACAACCAGCCTTGTTAAAGCTGACAGCTGGGGCTGGTATTCTCAGGCTTGTAAGGGGCCATGGATACTGCCCCCGAGCCTAAAAACAGCAGCCCACAGCCACACTATTAGATGCGCCAATTGTGGTGCTTTGCCCAGCTGTTCCCACTTACCCTGTAGCAGTGGCAAGAGGAGTTATATTACTAAGCCATGGCCTTGATGTCACCTGACAATACAAAGTTAACATCAACCCCACAAATATTACCCCACCTGCCACCGCTACAGGGAAAGAGGAAGACATGAGGAAACCTCAAAAATGATCAAGCAGTCCAAACTTGATATAAAAATACAACATTTATTGAGTCAAAATTTAATAATAGAATCACATATAATGAACAGGGACACAGGACAAAGGGGAGAATAAGGACAATAGGTGGAAAAATCCGCACATTGAATTGATGTTAAATGGCAGGGGTGCTGATAGGGTGGTGCCCCAACATCACATATATAGCATAATATTCAAAGCAGATCACAATAATCTTTAATAATGCCATAAAAGGGAGGAGGAATGGCAAATATAAATGTTTACCCCAGAGGATATATATATATATATATATATATATATGTATATATATATATATATAATATATATATCACAAAAATTCATAAATAAGTTTACCAGGGTAAATCAAATTATCAATTAATGCCACAAGAGATGAAAAACAGATGTAGCTCAGAATGCACAGACATAGTGAACTCCTAGTGCCTGACAGTACGGCACATAACAGGCACTGACACATCTCCCAAATAAGAAGGATGAGCTACATTACATCCAGATGGCCGCAGATATGGGGACGCACACTGGATCAGACACCCACTCCGACACGCGTTTCGGATCTATCGATCCTTCATCAGGGGCGTGAACATAGATTAAAATGAAACTATAAATATCGGCTGAACCGCAAGTGGCAGAGCCGCGAACCCGGATGTGACGCATCCGTTGCGTAAGTACCAAAGATGCAGGGTGGCATCGGCGTCATGTGACAGGGAGAGCCAGACAGGAGTCAAGGCAACCCTGAAACCATACAGATGCCGACAACCACACAACAAAAACGGTACAGAGCACGCATGCGTCAGGGCAGCGCCGCGGTCGCCAAACATTAACACTAGGTCTAGGATTACAATGAGGGAAAGAATTTGGGCCCCACACTCATTAGAATAACTTCTACCAATATTGGCGGGATTGGCTGGCAGTCCAATGTGTATGAGCACAGAGAATACAGATTTTTCAGACACCTTAAAAATTATTTCATCTGATGAACTTTGTTACTTGTTTGTCAGATGATTGGTGGCCACTTTAGAGGATGATAATCAGAAAACTAGCTTTCCTAGGAATGTTCCAGATTATCAGTTTGACTAAATGTACTCTTAGAAGAGGGCACAAAATTCTTTTCATGTCCCAAATGCATGCATCTCATTCTATGCTATAATGTACAGGCATTTTTAATTCCTTCCGACGTGACCAATTTCTGTTTTTTTTTTCTCCAAGAGCCATAATTTTTTCTATTCTTTTGTTAACATAGACATATAAGTTTACACTTACATGGGTTTACACTCTACTGAAACTGCCCTGACTGAAGTCTCTAACGATATACTTAACAGCTAAATCTAATGGTGACTACTCCATGTTAATTCTCTTGGATCTCTCTGCAGCATTCGACTCTGTGGATCATCAGTTCCTCCTCACTATGCTCCGCTCCATCGGCCTCAAGGACACCATTGAGCCTGGCTCTCCAATCTCTCTGACGGCTCCTTCACTGAATCTTTTGCTGGCTCCTCCTCCTCTCAACTTCCCCTTACTGTTGGGGTTCCTCAAGGATCAGTCCTTGGGCCCCCTATTCTTTTCTTTGTATACTGTCCTATTGGACAAACAATCAGCAGATTTGGTTTCCAATACCATCTCTATGCTGATAACACCCAATTATACACTTCTCCTGATATCACGCCTGCCTTTTTAGAAAACACCAGTGATTGTCATATCACTGTCTCTAACAACACGTCCTTCCTCTATCTGAAAATGAACCAGTCAAAAACTGACCTCCTTGTGTTTCCTCCCTCTACTAACCTACCTATGCCCAACATTGCCATTTCTATGTGTGAATCCACCATTACTCCCCAGCAACATGCCCGTTGTCTTGGGTAATACTTGATTCCGAGCTTTCATTCACCCCCCACATCAATTCATTGGCTCGCTCTTGTTATCTGCACCTCAAAAGTATTTCTAGAATTCGACTCTTTCATACTTTCGACTCTGTAAAACCTCTTACTGTTTCTCTTATTCATTCTCGTCTGGACTATTGTAACTCTCTACTAATCACTCTCCCTCTAACCAAACTCTCCCCTCTCCAATCTGTCTTGAATGCAGCAGCCAGAATCATGTTCCTCACCAATCACGATACGGATGACTCTACCTTGTGCCAGTCATTACACTGGTTACCCCTCCACTCCAGAATCCAGTAGAAACATATTACCCTCACCCACAAAGCACTCTATGGCTCAGCACCACCCTACATCTCCTACCTCGTCTCAGTCTACCACCCTACCAGTGTCATCCGTTCTGCTAATGACCTGAGGTTAACATCCTCAATAATCAGAACCTCCCACTCCCGTCTCCAAAACTTTTCACATGCTGCACCAATTCTTTGGAATGCACTACCCAGGTTAATGCGATTAATCCCCAATCCCTACAGTTTTAAGCGTGCTCTAAAAAAGCATTTGTTCAGACTGGCCTACCTCCTCAATGCATTAACCTATGAAAAATAAGGAAATAAGCCTGCTCACCTGTAGGCATCTGTTGTGGGAAGCAAGGTCCAGCTTCACGAAGTCCAATTTATTACAATAAAATCAAGTCCAAAAAAAATCAAAGATCACATAACAGCAGGTAGTAGGCAACGCGTTTTGAACAATGGCTTGTTCTTTCTCTAAGCTGAGCTTTGATTTTTATTGGACTTGCTTTTACTGAAATAGATTGGATTAGTGAAGCTGGACCTTTCTTTCCTTTTTTTAACCTAACTATCCCTGTGTTGCCCATTCAAAATTTTTACCATAACCAGGTTCCTCGCATCTTGTCCTCACATGCTTTATGCATCTGTGCCTGTACTGTTACATACTTAGGCTGATAACCAGTTCATACAGCATTACATGAACATTCGATTCTTACACTATGACTGGTCCCAACAATGAGAGCAATTGTTACCATCCACCTTTCATGTCACCCCTTTTTCCTCATAGATTGTAAGCTTGCGAGCAGGGCCCTCATTCCTTTTGGTATCTGTTTTGATATATGTGTTTATTGTTATGCTATAATGTCTATTGTCTGTACAAGTCCCCCATAAAATGTAAAGTGCTGCGGAATATGTTGGCGATATAGAAATAAAATAATAATAATAATTATTATTATAAGGTCTGGTTTTTGCATGACCAGTTGCACTTTTAAATGGTTCAATTGATTTTAACAGATAGTTTACTTGAAAGGGGAAAAAAATTAAAGTACTGTGAAATTGTGAAAGAAAACAATTCAGACATTGTTTTTTGGGAATTATTTTTATTGCATATATTGTGTTGTAAAAATGACTTCACAATATGATTCTCCTCATCAGATTACTGTCAGACCAAACTTGTCCTTTTTTTATTATTTTAGTATTGAAAATAAAATCAGAAATTTAAAAAAAAAAATTTTTAGGGTGCCGTTTTGCCATTTTCCAAGACCCATAGCATTTTAATATTTTGAACATTGGAACCATGCGAGGGTTTAGTTTTTTGCAGGGTGAGACAATGTTTTTATTGATGCCACTTTGAGACACATATGATATTTTCATTGCTTGTTGCAGCATTTTTTTAGTATTCTAGTGTTAGGGTTCGAGTTCCCGCTGCTGCACAATGGGAGTCTTGAACCAGTGATGCTGCGGTCCCCCATTTGTCTCCAGCCGCAGTGGAGCCTGCTCAGCAGAGACATAGGTCCCAGCATCTTGCCCATTCCAGGACTGTGCAGAGACTTACTGCTGCCTCTCCTGGATCTGCTATTATAGCCAGTGCTGGAACAGACGTCTTTGGGACGAAGTCCTGCGTTTCCCCTTCTGAGCATGCCCAGGGTAAGATCTCTCATTGGAGATCAGGGGTCACATGTTCAGGTACAGCAGCTCCTATTGGTCCGCCAGGAAGGTCCTGAAAATGCATGTGTTTTGGAACAGTTTCTCATTGGTCCTTGTTTCTGGCAGGTCCTGTAGCTGTTGCTATAAAAGGGTGGCATGGCTGGGCAGCCATGCGCTAATATCAATCGTCATATGCTTTGCGCCAGTGTGGTGTGGTCATGCGTGTGTGTGGTTAGGGCCCGGCTGAAATAAGCCCCTAGAATACCGACTTAATCGGTGAGGAGTTTGGTATGGTAGCTGGTCAGGGTCGGTGTCCTAGATGCCCTAGATTACCGGCATAACCAGTGAGAAGTTTGATTGCCGTATTCAGGGCCTGGCGTTCAGAAGCCATAGATTGCGGGTGTCTCCCGTGAGGACATTTGCGCATGATCACGTTCTATGTTCGCTTAGCAGTCAACTGTGTACCTGGGTGCCTGACAGGAAACAGAAGTTTTTCTCAGCAGCTCTGTGACGTAACAGGGTTCGCTTTCAATGCTAGACAGCGCCCTAGCGTGTTTATTTTGCGACTCAGTGGTGTTAAGTGAGTCCGCACACATTGCCATATAGCGCTGCGGCACTCCTAGCGGCTCTGTGGAATAACAGAGTTCACACATATTGCCACAGCGCGTTACGGTGTTTATTTTGGCGACTCTGCGGGATAACAGAGTTTGCTTCTTGCGCCATTTACTAGCAGCAGGCTCCGCCTGCACGGTGGACCCCGGGCTGCGAACGCACCTCTTTACATCATATATTTGGTGTGTTCCGCAGACCCTAACATAATATTAGCGCCAGGGTCTGGCTAGTAAAATGGCAGATGACCAGCGTCTACCGCAGTACATCCAGCAGCTGGAGGGTAGGTTGGCGGCTCTTGAGCGCACAATCTCAGCTGTGGATGTTACCGCAATTGCTGTTCAGGCTGCTAGCGTGGCTGCAGCCAGTTTGTCCTCTGCCACCTCTGCCCCTACATTATCCCACCTCCCGCTTCCTGACAAGTTTGCCGGTGACAGCAAGCAATGTCGGGGATTCATGAGTCAGTACTCTATACAGCTCGAGCTTCTGGCTGCACGTTTCCCCACGGATCGGGCACAAGTGGGTTTTGTACTGTCTCTACTCTTGGGCAGAGCGTTGGAGTGGGCAACGCCGCTGTGGGAGCGCAACGATCGTGTGGTGCGGAGTGCTCCTCGTTTCCTGGAGGCTCTTAAAAAGGTCTTTTTAGGACCTCAGGTCACCCACGATACGGCGCTACAACTGCTGGCATTGGCACAGGGTTCGTCTTTGGTCAGTCAGTTTTCCGTCCAGTTTCGGATTCTGGCTTCAGAGCTAGACTGGTCGGATAAAGTTCTCATTCCAGTCTACTGGCGAGGACTGGCTGACCATGTTAAAGACGCTTTGGCTACCAGGGAGATTCCCGCCACACTGGAGAAGCTTATCTCCATAGCTACCCGCATCGACCTCCGTTTTCACGAGCGGAGGTTGGAGCGGGCCCAATGTAGGCAGAGGATTCGGTTGGCTCCCACCTTTGCCACATCTCTCGAATCCCCCGATCTGGCGTCCGAACCCCAAAAGACCACAGAGGTTCCTCATGCAGGACCTAAGTCTCGAGTCGTCCGAGTATCTGTGGTCTGTAACCTTTGTCAGCAGACAGGACACTATGCCAACAAATGTCCACAGTGATCGGGGAAGCGATCGCGTTTAGTGACCCTGGGAGAAGGTTCACTAGAGACAGCGGCATTTTCCTCCAAGATGACATTTAAAGGGACAGTCACTGTGGACTCTTCCACACTTACAGTCGAGCTTTGTGTGGACTCAGGAGCAGAGGGGAATTTCATGTCATCCACCTTTGCTCGTCGCCACGTAATACATCTGGTAGCGCTCGACAAACCAGTGACTGTCCGGGTAGTGAATGGGTTGACATTGCCCTCGCCAATTACACATCAGACTGTCCCTCTTACTTTGTGTGTACCCCCTTCCCATCAGGAAATTATTTCCCTTCTCGTCCTTCCCGAGGGAATAGATGAAATCCCACTGGGAGTACTCTGGCTCCGTTCCCACTCCCCTCATATTGAGTGGACCTCCGGTAGGATACTGGGTTGGAGTGAGTCATGTAAGGACAGATGTGTCAGGGAGTGCATTCAGGTTACCACTACAGAGATACCCGCAGATCTTTCTCCTCTTCCCAAGTGTTATCAGTCATATGCAGACGTGTTCTCTAAAAAGGCTGCGGAGACTCTGCCGCCCCATAGTCCCTACGACTGTCCTATTGACCTCTTGACTGGAGCAGAACCTCCTCGGGGAAGGGTCTATCCCCTCTCTCTTCCTGAGACGGAGGCTATGTCTCAATATATCCAGGAGAATCTGGCAAGAGGGTTCATTAGGAAGTCGGTGTCACCAGCAGGAGCAGGGTTCTTCTTCGTGCAGAAGAAGAGTGGAGAATTACGTCCGTGTATAGATTACAGAGGTCTTAACGCCATCACCGTTAAGAATAAGTACCTGCTGCCCCTGATCTCTGAGCTCTTTGATAGGCTCAGGGGAGCAAGGGTATTTACTAAATTAGATCTGCGTGGTGCTTATAACCTTTCACCAGCGGGAGCGGGGTTCTTCTTTGTGCAGAAGAAAAATGGAGAATTATGTCCGTGCATTGATTATAGGGGTCTCAATGCTATCACCGTGAAACTTAAGTATCCTTTGCCGCTAATCTCTGAGCTCTTTGACAGGCTTCGGGGAGCAAGGGTATTTACTAAGCTAGACCTGCGGGGTGCGTGTAACCTGATTCGCATCCGTGAGGGGGACGAATGGAAGACGGCATTTAACTCCAGGGATGGGCATTATGAATATCTGGTAATGCCCTTTGGGCTCTGTAATGCCCCAGCTGTCTTCCAAGACTTTGTGAACGACATCTTCCGGGATATGTTGACCACCTCGGTGGTAGTCTATCTGGATGACATTCTCATCTTTTCTCCAGATATGGCCTCCCACCGGAGAGATATCTGCAAGGTCTTCGACCACTTGCGAGCAAATTCCCTATATGCGAAGTTGGAGAAGTGCATGTTTGAGCAGGAGTCTTTACCTTTCCTGGGCTATATCATCTCCGCCCAGGAATTGGCTATGGATCCTACCAAACTACTGACTGTGATGGATTGGCAAGAACCCCACTCCCTTAAAGCGGTGCAGCGCTTTATGGGGTTCATTAACTACTATCGCCAATTCATTCCCCACTTCTCTACTTTGGTAGCTCCCTTGGTAGCCCTCACCAAGAAGGGAGCTAATCCCAAGTTGTGGTCAGAGGAGTTCACCAAGGCGTTCTCCTCCATCAAGTCGCATTTCGCCAGTGCTCCCATCTTACATCGCCCCGATGTCGATAAACCGTTTATTTTAGAGGTGGATGCCTCTTCTGTTGGTGCTGGAGTAGTCCTTTTTCAATAGGATGCCCAGGGTCGGAAGCATCCATGCTTCTTCTTTTCAAGACCTTTACACCAGCAGAGAGGAATTATTCCATTGGGGACAGGGAGTTACTGGCTATGAAGTTGGCCTTCTCCGAGTGGAGACATCTTCTGGAGGGGGCTCGCTTCCCTTCCAAGTATTCACGGACCACAAGAACTTGGTGTATTTGCAGACAGCCCAGCGGCTAAATTCCCGTCATGCCAGATGGTCCTTGTTCTTCTCCCGGTTCCATTTCACCCTCCATTTCCTCTCCGGTGAGAAGAACATTCGCGCAGACGCTCTATCTTGCTCCATGGTGTCCTCTGAGGAGGTGGAGGAGGAGCCTCGGCTTATTGTCCCCACAGAGAGCCTAAGAACGGTGGCTCTGGTTTCGCTTGAGTCTGTGCCTCCGGGCAAGACTTTTGTGCCCACCAATTTGCGACCGGAAGTATTCTCTTGGGCACATTCGTCTAGAGTGGGTGGACATTTTGGGACAAAAAGGACTTCTGAGTTGCAGGCGAGGACATACTGGTGGCCACAGATGGCCCGTGACGTCAGGGAGTATGTTCAGGCGTGTGTCTCCTGCGCCAAGAATAAATCCCCTCGACAACGGCCGGCTGGGCTACTTTTCCCTTTGCCGGTGGCAGACAGGCCCTGGGAGATGGTCTGGATGGATTTTGTGGTGGGCTTACCCAAGTCTCGGGGCTGCACCATCATCTGGGTGATAACCGACCATTTCTCTAAAATGGTGCACTTGGTGCCGTTACCACGGTTACCGTCTGCACGGGCCTTGGCAGCATTATTCATTAGGCTCATTTTCCGCCTACACGGTATGCCAGACAAAATTGTCAGTGATCGAGGTCCCCAGTTTGCGTCTCGGTTCTGGAGAGAGCTGTGTCGTTTACTCAGCATTGAGTTGAATCTCTCCTCTGCATACCATCCCGAGACGAATGGGTTGGTAGAGAGGGCCAACCAGACTTTGGTCACATACTTGCGACATTTTGTCTCTGCCAGGCAGGATGACTGGGCATCCTTGCTGCCGTGGGCTGAGTTCACTCTATATAATGCTGTGGCTGACTCCACTGGACAGACCCCATTCCTCCTGAACTATGGTCAGCATCCGCAGGTACCAGTGCCCAAGCCCGTGTCTTCCGCCGAATACAGGGTGGCAGACTGGGCTGTGGAGGTACGGGACATTTGGGACCGCACACAGGATGCCATTCAGGCCTCAAATGAGAGGATGAGATCTTCGGCCGGTGCCCATCGGTGCCCTGCTCCTACATTTGCTCCTGGTGACCTAGTGTGGCTCTCTGCCCAAAACATCAGGCTAAGTGTAGAGTCCACCAAGTTGGCACCTCGCTTTTTGGGTCCCTTTAAAGTTCTTGAGCAGGTGAACCCGGTGGTTTACCGCCTAGCCCTTCCGCCTCGCCTTGGTATCACTGACACCTTTCACGTGTCCCTCCTGAAACCCGTGGCCATGTCCCGGTTTTCCGAGTCATCTACCGGGACGTCGGGTTCATCTACCGACGATCATGAGGTGAATGCCATTGTTAGGTGCAAGGTGGTACGAAAAAAAAAAATTTATTTGGTGGATTGGAGGGGTTATGGGCCTGAGGATAGGTCCTGGGAGCCTGCCAAGCATGTTCACGCTCCGCAGCTCATCGCTGCTTTTGAGCGCAGCGAGGTCCAAAGAAGGGGGGGCCCTAGGAGGGGGGGTAATGTTAGGGTTCGAGTTCCCGCTGCTGCACAAGGGGAGTCTCGAACCAGTACCGCTGCGGTCTCCCATCCATCTCCATCCGCAGTGGAGTCTCAGCAGAGACGTCGGTCCCAGCGTCTTGCCCATTCCAGTACTGTGCAGAGACTTGCTGCTGCCTCTCCTGGATCTGCTATTATAGCCAGTACTGGAGCAGATGTCTTTGGGACATCTTCTGAGCATGCTCAGGGTAAGATCTCTCATTGGAGATCAGGGGTCACATGTTCAGGTACTGCAGCAGCTCCATTGGTCCGCCAGGAAGGCCCTGAAACTGCATGTGTTTTGTAACAGTTTCTCATTGGTCCTTGTTTCTGGCAGGTCCTGTAGCTGTTACTATAAAAGGGTGTTATGGCTGGGCCGCCATGCGCTAGTATCAATCCTTATATGCTTTGCGCCAGTGTGGTCATGCATGTGTGTGGTTAGGGCCCGGCAGAAACAAGCCCCTAGAATACCGACTTAATCGGTGAGGAGTTTGGTATGCTAGCTGGTCAGGGTCGGTGTCCTAGATGCCCTAGATTACCGGCATAACAGGACAGGACACAGAAGTTTGTCTCAGTGGCTCTGTGACGTAACAAGGTTCGCTTTCAACGCTAGACAGCGTCCTAGCGTGTTTATTTTGCGACTCAGTGGTGTTAAGTGAGTTCGCACACATCGACCTATAGCGCTGCAGCACTCCTTTTAGCGGCTCTGTGGAATAACAGAGTTCGCACACATTGCCACAGCGCGTTACGGCATTTATTTTGGCGACTCTGTGGGATAACAGAGTTCGCTTCTTGCGCCAGTTTTACTAGCAGCAGGCTCCGCCTGCACGGTGGACCTTTGGCTGCGAACGCACCTCTCTATATCATATATTTGGTGCGTTCCGCAGACCCTAACAATAAGAGACTAGGAGTCAAAGTCCAAAAAGTTTTTTGAAGAACAATAAACAAATATATTATAAAATAGATAAGGCAGACAGAATACACTAAAACATTCCATGTTGATAGCACAGGAAATCAATATGCAGCAGAACCATACAATAGTTTTGGGTACAGATAAATGGATGAGCCAATACATGCATATCATACAAGAAACACGTAGTGACTGCAGTAAAGAGACATGTTTATCTGTATTAGGCCACATTCACACGGTCAGTTTTTGGTCAGTATTTTACATCAGTATTTGTAAGCCAGGGCTAGTAGTAGGTAAAAAAATGCATATGTGATGACGTGTTTCTATTATACTTTTCCTCTGATGGTTCCACTCCTGATTTTGCCTTACAAATAGTGATGTAAAATACTGAGCAAATACTGACCGTGTGAACATGGCCTAACAAAGATTAAAGATCATGATATTGCACATTTTCAAACTATCACGGAGAGGATTGCAAGAGAACTCACCAGTGCAATCTCCCGGAAGACGAGTGCAGAAGAAAGCTTCAGGCTCCTAGGAACTCGGGTGAGCAAGGCAGGAGAGAGATGGTTTCAGGGCCTGAATCCTCTGACAGTTGAGGGGCGTGGCTTCAGCATCAGGGAGCTAGAAGCTGAGGGAAAACTCCTAGAAAGGTAACTACGGGACAAAGTTACCCAGGGGCACAGACAGAGACGTAAATCTGAACAAGCCAAGGTCAAAGCACGAGAAGACAGTATAGTACCAAGGATGAGACAGAACGGATAGTCGGGGACAGGCAGAGGTCAAAACCAAACAGACAGCGAAGGTACAGAAACAGAATCCAACAAGCAGTATCCAGAGATCAGACCGAGTCAAAACCAAAGTATCAGGCAAACCAGAACACAGCACAAACACACTCAGGGGTCAACATACTCTGCCAAGGGCGAAAGTATAACTGACAGGGATTGGAGCTTCCTAGGGCTATAAGAAGCTCTCCCCGAACCAAGGAGAGGCCACAATAATAAGCCCCAGGTGTGCAGGTAAGAGCTTGCACTGGGATCAAAACCTTAACCCCTAGCGTGCAGGTAAACCCTGCACTGGGATCATGACTAGTGTTGAGCGATATTGCTCGATATCTAAAAATATCGTATCGAAATTGTATCGCCGATAGCACTAAATATCGTCGATATCCGATTTCGATACCGGAAGTCCCATGTAAGTCTATGGGAACAAAATATTGCAACAAAAAAAACCCTTTCTATCGTTGTAAACACAAAATATACACACATAGAATACATATATATGTGCCCCACAGCTCTGGAGTTCCGCCTCCTCATCCTCCTCAGTGTGAGGAGGTCCCGCCTCCCTACAAAAGAGGGGCCCTCTCCAGATATGACACATGTGACTTGGCAGAGATGGCTAATGGACACGACGAGCAGAAGTGGGAAGGGATGGAGCAGTCAGAGCTCTCCCCCCACGGAAGCGACCCGATCGCCACGGAATCACCGTTGGGCACCCAGCCTGTAAACCCTCCTACGCTGCAAGAAGCGGCGGATACCCTAAGAGGCCTGGCCCGGCACCGGGAGGAGGTCGCCAGGATGGAAGCGAGCTGACGTGCCCTAAAAATAAACTTGGAGCGGCGCCAATCCCTCTTACCTGAAGTGTCTGTACCGGAAGGTGAGGCACCCGTTATAGTAGAGGAGCCCTTGCAATGTGATCCGGTTGACGTTGTCGCAGTGGAGGCACCCGTTCCTGCAAAAACCGCAGCACCGTCAGCACCCCAGAACCCGCTGTCTGCCCCGGTCGCTGAGACAGAAGAAGCGACACCCGTCCTCATGGAGGAGGCCGCGCAGGCACCAGAGCACTACCTGCCTGTACCGGAGCCCCGACTGTCATCTGATTTAGAGCCGTCTGCTTCCTCCGCAGGGGAGCGCCGCCAGGACTGGGGGGCGACAGGAGAGCTGCCGCAAACCGGACACTGTAAGCTGCAGTGGAGTGGTGGAGACATGGAGCAACTGGTGGAGGAGAATTACAACCGGCGTCAGGAGAAGAGTGGAGACGTTGGGAGCGGGAAGCAGAGCGACAAAGGGAGCAGCGAGAAACCCTAAAACTTCGCCAACGTCACCTGGAGAAGGACCGGGCAGATAAGGACCGGATGAGAAAGGATAAAGGAACCCTGAGTGAGCCGCGGCGTAAGGGTGCAGTACGGAGCTTTAAATTGAAAGGTGGGTGGGGCTTCATCAAGGAGCCTGGACTTTATTTAGAAGTCTTTGTGACCCGGCGGGACGTGGAGGCTCACCTCCCAGAAGGACACCCGGGAGGGACCTGTTGCCAGGAGACTTGGTGACTTACACCCGACACTGGGGTTACAATGGGTGGTACGCCCTAAATGTTACCAGGTGCGACCCCTACTCCCCAGTGTGTCAGGAACCTGTGAGACCCTCGAAGCCTTCAGCCTCCCACATCCAGGCCTCTGCAAAAGTGCCCACCCCACGCCGTAAATCTCCCCAGCCTCCCTCAGTGGTCTCCTCAGCAGCCCCAGCTATGGACATGATAAGTATAGCTGGCCCGTACCCGGCGCCTGTTAGGCCCCCTGGGGTTCATACAGTCCGTGACATAGGGCTCCAGACCCGGAGAGAGATGAAAGAGGTGGCCACACAGACCCAGATAGCGGGTCACGACTTGACTGTACAGGCCACACGACGTCATCAGGTCCTGGTGGTCCTTGGTGTCTCGGATGTTTGGCAAGCACCAGAAGAGTACCAGGTGGTACCTGTAACACCCCTGCCAAAGAAGTCTAAATAACCCGGACAGGGTCCCTGTATGTAAATAAATAGTTAAATTGTTTATGTACCCGGACGGGTGAATGTTCCAAAAAAATTTTTTTAATTTAATAAAAAATAAAAAAACACAGTTTTCATTTCTTTTATTACTGTCTCATCCTGCTGCGACGCCATCGATCTCCTGTAAAAAAATGAAAAAAAAAAAAAAAAAAAGTATACCACCTGACCGACGCAGTCCATAGTAACGAGTGTCCCACGACGATCCAGCTCTGCTACATCAGAATGACAGGCAGAGCCTGTCATCCCGGCGCAGCACAGCTGATTACCTGCTTCCCCGGCGGTGACGTCATCGGACTGACTGCTTTACGGCCGGGATTACCCTGCAGTCACTGCAGTTATCGCGAAAAACTGCATGTGACCGCCAGGGAGAAGATAATGGCGGCCATCAAGCAGTCCAGGACGTGACCGCCGGAGATCTTCTGCCAGGTAAGTGCCGCTGACTCCTGACAGACCCGACCAACGGACACTCACAGTGACAGTGACAAATCCGATTCCGGTATTCGATAAGACGAAAATATCGAAACGAATTATCGAAAGGCCGATAGAGCTAATATCGGCCGATAGCCGATATTTGCATTATCGTATCGCTCAACACTAATCATGACACAAACCAGGAAATATGGGTAAGATGGCCCTCTGACATGCATGTTTTCTCCCCCTTTCCACCATTGTACAGTATGTGGCTCTACTTTTGCAAACTTCTATATAGGATCTACTTTTTCCTTTGTCACTTGACACTGTTTGCATACACGTTTATTTGGGAGATGTAACAACTAACATATATTACACTCCTTACTGTGGTTACAGATAAATACCTTTTTATGATCTCTAATCTTTGTTAGGCTGGAGTCACACTAGCAATTTTAAAATCAGTCCAATTTTTATGCAGGAGAGTCGAACGAGTGTAATGTAAGTGTCATGCGAGGGTCATGCATTTTTTATGCGAGTAGAATACGATTTTTCACACCTAGCATATGATTTAAATCCAAATGCAGTGTGATTGCTATTCGACTGCAATGCTATTTTAAAATGAGCCTTTACATAGAGAAATTCTATTCATTTTCTGGGGCGGCTGAAAGCTGATATTTGTAGCCTGGGGGGCAGTATCCTTGGCCCCTTCCTAGGCTATTAATATCAGCCCGCAGCTGCCTGCATAGCATTTGCTGGTTATTAATTATAGGGAGACCTAACGTCATTTTTTGGGGGTCTTCCATTTTAATAGCCAGTAAAGGCCAATCATACAGCTGTGAGCTGATATTAAAGCCTGGTAAGCCATGGGTAATTACCCCCTTCCCAGGCTATAAACATCTGCCCCCAGCCGTCAACTTTCCCCCTGTTAGTTAATAAAATTACACGAGAGCCCGCGCCATTTTTTTCAGAAAAATAATCTTTTATAGATATGTGCGAATATGTTCGGAAAACGATCGACAAACATAAATTCGGCACGAATATGGTTAATTCGGGTTCATGATCGGTAACACGAGCATTTTTCATAAGATTGGAAAAAGTCGGTAACATTCGGTAAAACATATAATAGAAGCGGGCAATACATGTGCCGTGTTTAGAAAAATCACACCATGACAGGTTAGAATAGAATAGATAGAATAGATAGATACACATAGAATACATAAATAATATATATATATATATACAGAGAGAGAGAGAGAGAGAGAGATTTTAATGACATATATATATATATATATATATATAATATATATATATATGTATACATATTAAGTAGACAGAAGAAAAGCCGGTAATTCAGCAGCCGTGGTAGTGTAAAATCATAGCAGGAGCAGAAAGGATAGAATTACATACAGTATATACACATAGAAAATGTAGATATGTAGATGTCTGTGACAAATACATTTAATACAGTATGTGAGCAGCTTACGGTACATGTATTCAATTAGTAAAAGATTATTTTTCTGAAAAAAATGGCGTGGGCTCCCTTGTAATTTTCATACTATCAGAAGAAAATCTGATGGCTGGGGGGCTGATAGCCATAGCCTGGGAAGGGTTAATACTCATGGAGCTTCCCAGGCTATTAATATTAGAACACAGGTGTATAATTTGCCTTTACTAGCTATTAAGATGGGGAACCCCCAAAAAATGACATGGGGTCCTCCTATAATTAATAACCAACAAAGACTATGTAGACAGATGCACGCTGATATTAAGAGCCAAAGAAGGTGCCATGGATACTGCCGCGCCAGGCCAAAAACAT
Source organism: Oophaga sylvatica (assembly GCA_033576555.1). Taxonomy (NCBI): domain Eukaryota; kingdom Metazoa; phylum Chordata; class Amphibia; order Anura; family Dendrobatidae; genus Oophaga; species Oophaga sylvatica. The sequence continues at coordinate 172,825,182 of JARQOD010000007.1, read as the reverse complement.
CAGCTCTCGTTTACCCCAGAAAAAGTGCTTCTCTATGATGCACCAATACTTGCACTTAGCCTCGCTCTTCCCACTTGAACTGTAGGGGTTGCCAGTGGGGTAATAGTTGGGGGGTTGATGTCACCTTTGTATTATCAGGTGACATCAAGCCCCAAGGTTAGTAATGGCGAGGCATCTATAAGACATCTATCCATTACTAATCCTATAGTTAAATGGTAAAGACACAGCCATAATAAAGTCCTTTAATTGAAAAAATGACTTAATAATCTCAATTAAACCATACTTATGACAACGCCTATTCCACCGAAGCCCTAGATCTCCTGTAATAAAACTAAATAAAAAAAAAAAACAATATACCATACATGTCTGTCATTCTGTCCCACACTGTAATTCATGTCTGAGGGAGACTAGTTTTCAACCTGGATGATGCCAAGATGCGATCGTCCAGGCTGAGAACCACTTCTAGACTCTTTTGGCCGAGCTCTACTTTACTCTATTAATAATTTGTTTTAAATATCCAATACAATTTAGGTGTATTTTTATTTATTTTTCAAGTTTTAAAATGACCAAAAATATCACATACAAGGGACAAATGCCATCGCACCATGTCCAGATCACACACTACCAGCACATGGTGACCAATAATACCACATACAAGGAGCAAATATCCCCACACCATGTCCAGACCACATATTACCACCACAGTGACCGAATAATACCATATTTAAGGAATAAATACCACCACACCATGACCAAATGACATATTACCACCACATGATGACCAATAATACCACATACAAGAAACAAATACCACCACACCATGTCCAGACCACATATTAACACCACATAGTGACCAAATAATAGCACATACAAGGAGCAAATACGTCCACACCATGCCCAGACCAGATATTACCACCACATAGTGACAAAATAATAGCACATACAAGGAATACATACCACCACACCATGATCAGACCACATATTACCACTACATAGTGACCAAATAATAGCACATACAAGGAACAAATACCGCCACACCATGGCCGGACAACATATTAAAACCACATAGTGACTGAATACTACAATACTGATCAATAATAAAAAAAACACAATACTATTATCACCATAAGTGCCATTATACAAAGGAGATCTGTACTTAGTGTGCAGTGTCTGTGTACAGGTAATACAGTGTTTACCGGTGCATTATAAACCAAGCGCTGTATATATTGTACAGGTTATACAGTGATCAATGACATTATACAGAGGAGCTCGGTATATAGAGTCAGTGTAAAGGTAATACAATGATCACTGGTGACATTGTACCCAGGACTGCTGTATATAGTATACAGTGTATAGTGTCAATGTACAGTGTACACTGACTAACCAGTGACATCTCTAAGTGAAGTCCTTCATCTTTGCTTTTCATCTTCATCCAGCATAGACCGCCATCACTTCTTCCAGCCAAGGCTCATCTCTGCAGGAAATAATATAGTTATATAGAGCACCACTTGCAGAACACATTACTTAATTTTTTCTCAACTTCTAAACTACACTAGATGAAGAAAAAAAAGTGACATAGTGTCGCTCTGCACAGTAACAGGACCGCCCACCATTTAAAACAGTATCATCAAAAAAAATAAATACATGACTGCAGTAATAATATCCCTTAATTAGCCCAATGGTGGTAATATCCCCCATCCTGGCCCCTGTGTGTCTCATTTCTGGCTCCAGACATATGTTCTCCCATCCAGGCCCCATATGGTCTTCCATCCTGCCCTCAATGAGTATCCATTCTGCCACCATGTAATGTTCCATCCTGCTCCATCTGTCCCATGATCCTGCCACATCTGTCCAGTGATCCTGCCCTATCTGTCCCATTATCCTGCCCCATCTGTCCCGTGATCTTGCACTATCTGTCTCGTGATCCTGCCCCATCTGCCCCATGATCCTGCACCCTCTGTCTCCATTGTATCCATCCTGCCCATAATTCTGCACCATGTGTCTCTATCCTGCGCCATGTCTGCATCCTTCACCATGATCCTGCACCATGTGTCTCCTTACTGCCCCATGATCTTGCCCTATCTGTCTCCATCCTGCCCCATGATCCTGCCCTATATGTCTTCATCCTGCCCCATTTGTCACCATCCTGCCCCATGATCCTGCACCCTGTGTCTCCATCCTGCCGTCAAAATATATTGTGGCTTGCCGCTTTCAATAAAAATAAAAAAAACCTTTCTCCTTACCTGACCACACCATCTGTCCCCATCCTGCCCCATATTCCTGCCCCATCTGCCTCCATCCTGCCCCCTGTGTCTCCATCCTGCCCCCTGTGTCTTCCATTCTTTCCCCTGTCTCCATTCTTCCCCTGTGTCTCCATTCTGCCTCCTGTGTCTCCATCCTGCCGCTGTGTCTCCCATCCTGCCCCCATGCCGCTTTCAATAAAAATTAAAAAAAACTTGTTTCTTACCTGGCCGCACTCCTGCGGTGATGCTGAAGCTCCCTCCATGCAGTTCAAGCGCGCACTCACCGGCGAGTGACAATGAAGTCAGACGCCAATGATGTGTGTACTGACTCAGCTGCCAGCTTCAGATTGGCTGGCGTCATTCAACTATTGGCGTGCGGGCCCACATGGCAATAGAATTTAACTGAACCTGCGTCTGGGACGCAGGTTCAGTTACTAAAGCGGCAGAATCCTGCCACTGGGACCCGAAAAGCAGAAGAGATGGTTGCCCGATGCAGGCTCACTCTGCTCATCGGGCCCCATACGCCAGTCAGGGCACTAATGCACTGATGGCAGCCCTGATAGGATTAGTAAAGGATAGGTGTCTTATAGACACTTCTCCATTACTAATTCATGGGCTTAACATTAGCGGACAATACTAAGGTGACATAAACCCCACCAACTATTACCCCACTTGCCACCGCTAAAGGGCAAGTTGGAAGAGCGAGTCTTAGAGATACTCTTTTTCTGGGGCGGCTGAGAGCTGATGTTTTTAGCCTGGGGGCAGTATCCATAGCCCCTTTGGCTATTAATATCAGCCCGCAGCTGTCTGCATAGGCTTTACTGGTTGTTAATTATAGGGGGACCCTACGTCAAATGTTTTAGGTCCCCCCATTTTAATAGCCAGTGAAGGCTAAGTGAACAGCTGTGAGCTGATATTAATAGCCTGGGAAACTCCACGGGTATTACCCAATTCCCAAGCTATAAACATCGGCCACCATCCCTCGGCTTTCCCTCTGTTGGTACGTAAATTACACGGGAGCCCAAGCTATTTTCTTCAAAATATTGAAATATCGAAAATACTGAAAAGAAAAATATTTTAATAATTAAATACATGTACAGTAAGCTGCACACACACTGTACTAATTGTATTTGTCACAAACTTCTATATAGCTACCTATTCTATTTGTATTTACTGTATGTAATCCATTTCTTATATCATGTCGGCTCCTGCTGTGATTTTACACTACTGAAGCTGCTGAATTACCAACTTTTTCTATCTATCTATGTAATATATACATATATTTTATATATATATATATATATATATATGTGTCACTGACATCTATATATAGCTCTGGCAAAAATTAAGAGACCACTGCACAATTTTCAGTTTGTCTGATTTTTCTCTTTATATGTATATTTTTTGAGTAAAACGTAAATTGCTCTTTTATTCTATAAACTACTGACATGGCTCCGAATTTCCAAGCAATAAATTCTTTATTTATTTTCAGAAAATGAGAAATGGTCAAAATAAAAAAATGCAGTGCTTGCAGACCTCAAATAATGCTAAGAAAACAAGTTCATATTCATTTAGAAACAACAATACTAATGTTTTAACTCAGGAAGAGTTCAGAAATCAATTTGTGGAATATCAATGATTTGTAATCACAGTTTTCATGCGTCTTGGCATGCTGTCTACTAGTCTTTCACACTGCTTTTGGGTGACATTATGCCACTCCTGGTACAAAAATGTAAGCAGTTCTTCTTTGTTTGGTGGCTTGTGACTATCCATCTTCCTCTTACATTCCAGAGGTTTTCAATAGGGTTCAGGTCTGGAGATTGGGCTGGCCATGACAAGGGATTTGATGTGGTGGTCCTTTATTCACACATTGATTGACCTAGCTGTGTGGCATGGTGCATTGTCCTGCTGAAAAAAACAGTCCTCAGAGGAACATGCCTGAGCAGAAGGAATCAACTGTTTTTCCAGGATAACCTTGTATGCGGCTTGATTTATATGTTTTTCGCAAAGATTAACCTGCCCAATTTCAGCCTTGCTGAAGCATCCCCAGATCATCACCGATCCTCCACCAAATTTCACAGTGGGTGCAAGACACTGTGGCTTGTACACTTCTACAGGGCAGATAAGTATGCCTGCGCAGGAGCGAGATGCCAGAGAGTCATCAAGCAAGCAGGAGGGCGGCATTGAAAGAAGATGGAAGGCGCCAGACCGGGACCTGCGACACCCATCGACCAGACCGCACCGGACGGCCAACCCGGGTGAGTATAATAAAACATATTTTTCTTATCTAGCAGGTCAGATCGGAGGCTTTTTTACAGCATTATAGAAAGCTGTAGATAAGCCCTGAAAGGCAGTGGTAGCATCTTATAGCTGCCAAAAGTGATGACAGGTTCACTTTAAATAGGTTGCTGGTTACCAATACCGGCCATCTGTTTTCCCCCTAGCCAAATAGGTTTAAGTCAATTTTATATTAAAAAGACTGAATTTGCTTTGCAAAGCTCAAAATGAATTCAATAGACTTAGAGGGGAATTCAGAGTTATATATACATATTTTACAGGCAAATGGATGCTTTGTTTTTATGCGATTACGTATTGTCTTTGGAAAAATTTGTCAATGCCAGCAAAATCGAATTTCAAAAGATCTGCTCATCTCTACCCAGTAGATTTCTATGAGTACCATGTTATAGTGTAATATAACTCAAATGTTTCTCTGAGAAGGAAATGCATGTAAACACAATGACACATGCAATTTTTGAATATGTTGCCATTTAATAGAAAGGATTTACACAGCTTTTCTCTACAATTATTACAAGTATTATTACTTGTTGATACCTGAGAAATATTACATATTCTGAAATTATAATATATGCTGATGTTAACTGCATGTAAAGGAAATAATTTCTAAAAGCTCCCTTTTCAAAATATAATGCAAGTCAGATCTTAATATTTTCTTCATGATGAAGTAATTTACAATCAGCGTTCTTCTATTATCAAATAAAAAAAAGAAAAAATAGTGTGTGCAATGACAGCCATGGGATATATTCAGATTTCCCTTAATTGTGCTTTAGAAAAGGTGTTTTAGTATAGCTCCTGCATGCCAGGGATGACATTATCTTGATGATCAGAGATTGTATCCAGGTTTTAACTGTATGCATTAATGTAGTGCGGTCTTGTCACTGCATACACAATGAACATTTCACAGAAGGTTTAATAAAGTAGCTTGCCATCTTCCAAGCTTAGGTAATGAAAATGATCGTAAGCAGGACAGGACAAGGTTAGGACATGTCGTTTTTATATTCAGTACAACTATTTCTGTGTTGTTGTTTTTTATTATCTTGATTTAACATTGTAAACTAATTTTATTGGTGCAGCAAGGTTTAGTTTCTACCCAGTATCTAAAAAGAACACTGTGAAATAGAGATCGTACATACTGTACTTTTGTCAACTTGTCAATTATAAAGCACTGAAAGCGATGAGAACAATAAAAGATGATTATTAAAGGGAACCTGTCAGCTGGTTTTTCCACAATAAGCTGTGGCCACTGCCTTTCGAGGCTTATCTACAGCACTCTATAATGCTGTAGATAAGCCCCAATCTAACCTGAAAGAGAAGAAAAACAAGCTATATTGTACTCACTCGGGGGCGGTCCGGTCCCATGGGTGTCACAGGTCCAGGTCCGGCGCCTCCCATCTTCATATGATGACGTCCTCCTCCTTGTTTCGTGTTGCGGCTCCTGCGCAGGTGTACTGATCTGCCCTGTTGAGGGCAGAACAAAGTACTGCAGTGGGCAGTTGCTAGGAGAGGTCAGAGAGGTCCAGAGCCTGCACACTGCAGTACTTTGCTCTGCCCTCAACAGGTCAGATCAGTACGCCTGCGCAGGAGCCATGACAAGAATCAAGGAGGAGGACGTCATCGCATGAAGATGGAAGGTGCCGGACCAGGACCTGTGATGCCCATTAGACAGGACCGCCCCGGGTGAGTATAATATAACGTATTTTTATTTTCTTTCAGGTTAGATTGGGTGCTTATCTACAGCATTATAGAATGCTGTAGATGAGCCCCGAAAGGCAGTGGCTGCAGCTTATTGTGGAAAAACGTGCTGACAGATTCCCTTTAAAGGGGTTGTTCTGTGAAAACAAGTTCTTACGCATCCAAGGGATAAGTGATAACTTATTGATAAGTGGGAATTCTACTGCTGGCACTCACATTGATCATTAAAATAGTCATTTTTATTCTTCAAAGGGCACTTTTATCTAAAATGGAGAGAAAGTGCACACACCCAACTTCTGCTCCATTCATTCTCTGTGGGGATGCTGGAAAAAGCCAAATGCAAAGCTCAGCAACCCCATAAGGAATGAGTGGTGATCGAGGAGGCACACTACCGCTCCATTTTAACACATAAAAATTTAAGGTTCTGCTGATCGGATGCCACCAATCAATAACTTATTACCTAGCCTTTGGATAGATGATGATAAATTGTTTTACCAGACAACTCCATTAAGAAAGAAATAAAATATTTTTGCATCATAAGGTGCAAGAAAGACATTTTTTAAAGTCCAAAAGGGATAAATTAATTATTCAGCTTACAAAATCATGCTGAGATATGATGGATTATGAGAACTGGTCTACAATCTGTACATAAGACTAGTAGAATAGACTTGGCCTTTCACAGTGCAGCAGATTTAGACATGGTACAAATTATAGCAGAAATCTACTCAAGCTCACAACTAGTGTTAATTTCTGATTATGGTACACAGCATAACTGAAAGATGGGCCAAATTCACACACCTCTTTAACGAATTTCACACTTTTGTTAGGAGATCTTCTATTCCAGACATGCATGGGAATCAATTGTCTTGATTATTTGGACCCAAATTGGGTATATGACCCAATATCTTCACACAGTACATCATATGAGTGATCAAGAAGAATGTTTATGAGAATCTAATGAATAAGTTCAAGCAAACCGTTCTTTAGTTTAGACACTTATGATTAGAGTGGTTTATGCTAAAATAGACTGAAGTTGTGTGTCACAACACTAAGCATGCAGCTAGCATGTATATCAAATTGAAAGGTATGTTTCACTTACCAAATGGATTGCAGATTCTGGCCTCATACACCTGTCAAAGTTGAGATGTTTCTATGGGACCTGAATAAAAGAACATAGAGTACTGAGCTTTACTGTGTGTTGAATAAATGCTGGTAGAAAAGAAAAACTAATTAAAGTGGTATCAAGGGGAGTTTGCCACATGCCATTTTTTTCAATTGTAATTCAATAGAAAAGATTTTACATTGTACAAAAGGCATATGTTGAGGTTGTAATGAACTGCAATACATTCATGTTCATGAGCCTTACTTGACTTGGAATAATTGTTTTAAGAGACAACATTGTATGTCTCAGTGGATGGCTGGATAGCTATTAATGCCATAGACTGAAAAAATTGACAAAAACAGTGATGTTGTCACCAACTAAGCCATAGATCTAAGCACAAATAAAAACAAATTACCAAGATAATAAATAAATTCCCTTTCATTTCATTAAAAGTGTTGGAGCAAAATATGCCTTGTGACTTCATATTGAATTAAACTAATTTCAATTATATAACTGGTGCTTATAGTTATCATTTTATTATCAGTAGTGTTGGTGTTTCCAATTGCTTAACTGTTTTCTCATCTTCGATACTTCTAAATTCTTCTAGGTATTTTAACAAGCAAGTTTTTCTATCTTTTTTTAGCATGATTTGCAGACTTTGAATTAACTACCTGTACCTCATATTTTTGAGTTATCTGTAGTTTTAGAATTTACTATCAAATTCTTTATACTAACAGGATGCCTGGGCTTTATATGTCTTGTAGTCTCATTATAGTCAAATATTTTGCATAGATACTGAACTTTTACAATAATTGATTATGCATGAATATTTAATATACCATATTAGCAAACAAGTAAGCAGGTGCATTGGAGCAGAAGTAATAAAGCATACTTGGAAGAATAAATTAATAAGAAATCTTATAAAGGTACATGGTATTGAAATAAATTACTCATAGTATTCTACACTTCACCTGTGTTTCTGTGTGAGCTATTTGAGGTTATTCTACTCTCTGACCAGTCATAAATAATATCTTACTATGCTAGCAGCCTGAACAGCGACTGCGGTAACATCTACAGCTGAGGTTGTGCGCTCAAGGACCTCCAACCTACCCTCCAGCTGCTGGATGTACTGCTGTAGACGCTGGTCATCCTCCATTTTACTAGCCAGACCCTGGCGCTAGTGTTATGTTAGGGTCTGCGGAACACACCTAATAGATATTGTTGAGAGGTGCGTTCACAGCCCGGGTACACCGTGCAGGCGAAGCCCGCTGCTAGTAAGATGGCATAAGCAGCGAACTCTGTTATCCCGCAGAGTCGCCAAAATAAATGCCGTAACGCGCTGTGGCAATATGTGCGAACTCTGTTAATCCACAGAGCTGCTAGAAGTGCCGCAGCGCTATATGGCGATGTGTGCGAACTCAGCTAACACCACTGAGTAGCAAAATTAACACGCTAGGGCGCTGTCTAGCGTTGAAAGCGAACCCTGTTGCGTCACAGAGCCACTGAGACAAACTTCTGTGTCCTGTCAGGCACCCAGGTACACAGTTGACTGCTAAGCGAACATTGAACGTGATCATGCGCTAATGTCCTAGCGGGAGACACCCGCAATCTATGGCGTCTGAATGCCAAACCCTGAATACGGCAATCAAACTCCTCACCGGTTATGCCGTTAATCTAGGGCATCTAAGACACCGACCCTGACCAGCTAGCATACCAAGCTCCTCACCGATTAGGTCGGTATTGTAATGGCGTATTTCAGCTGCCCTAACCACACACACGCATGACCATACTGGCGCTAAGCATATAAAGGTTGACACTAGCGCATGGCGGCTCAGCCATGCCACCCTTTTATAGTAATAGCTACAGGACCTGCCAGAAACAAGAACCAATGAGAATCTGTTCCAAAACATATGTTGTTTCAGGACCTTCCTGGTGGACCAATAGGAGCTGCTGCAGTACCTGAACATGTGACCCCTTGTTAAGGTCTGCGGAACCACCAAATATATAATGTAAAAGGTGCGTTCGCAGTCCGGGGTCCACCGTACAGGCAGAGCCTGCTGCTAGTAAAATGGCGCAAGAAGCGAACTCTGTTATCCCGCAGAGTCGCCAAAATAAACGCCGTAACGCGCTGTGGCAATATGTGCGAACTCTGTTATTCCACAGAGCCGCTAGAAGGAGTGCCGCAGCGCTATATGGCGATGTGTGCGTACTCACTTAACACCACTGAGTCGCAAAATAAACACGCTAGGGCGCTGTCTAGAGTTGAAAGCGAACCCTGTTACGTCACAGAGCCGCTGAAACAAACTTCTGTGTCCTGTCAGGCATCCAGGTACACAGTTGACTGCTAAGCGAACATAGAACGTGATCATGCGCTAATTTCCTTGCGGGAGACACCCGCAATCTATGGCGTCTGAACGCCAGGCCCTGAATACGGCAATTAAACTCCTCACCGTTATGCCGGTAATCTAGGGCATCTAGGACACCGACCCTGACCAGCTAGCATACCAAACTCCTCACCGATTAAGACGGTATTCTAGGGGCTTATTTCAGCCGAGCCCTAACCACACACATGCATGACCACACTGGAGCAAAGCATATGACGATTGATACTAGCGCATGGCGGCCCAGCCATGCTACCCTTTTATAGTAACAGCTACAGGACCTGCCAGAAACAAGGACCAATGAAACTTGTTCCAGAACACCAGTAGTCACAGGACTTTCCTGGCGGACCAATAGGAGCTGCTGCAGTACCTGAGCATGTGACCCCTGATCTCCAATGAGAGATCTCACTCTGGGCATGCTCAGAAGGGGAAAACAAGGACTTTGTCCTAAAGACGTCTGCTTGCCGCTAACCAGTACTGGCCACAATAGCAGAGCATGGAGATCAGCAGTAATCCTCTGCACACTGTTAGACTGGGCGAGATGCTGGGACCGATGTCTAAGCTGAGCAGGCTCCACTGCGGACGGAGATGAATGGGGGACTGTGGCGGGACTGGTTCGAGGCTCCCCTTGTGCAGCAGTGGGAACTCGAACCCTAACACCCCTGATCTCCAATGAGAGATTTTACCCTGGGCATGCTCAGAAGGGGAAACGCAGGATTTCGTCCCAAAGATGTCTGCTCCAGCACTGGCTATAATAGCAGATCCAGGAGAGGCAGCAGCAAGTCTCTGCACAGTATTGGAATGAGCAAGACGCTCGGACCGACGTCTCTGCTGAGCAGGCTCCCCTGCGGACGGAGATGGATGGTAGACCACAGTGGGACTGGTTCGAGACTCACCTTGTGCAGCAGCGGGAGCTTGAACCCTAACGATAGTGTACCATATATCTGCTGTTATTTGGGGTACATTTACACAAACATGAGGAAGTATGGTGGAAAAGGTCACGGACGTGGTTGTGGGGGGGCCGCCTGCTGGTGGTGGTGGTGCATCTGCAGGTAGTGCCAAGAGCACAATAGCAAACTAAGGCAGGAGGTGTTGAGTCTGGCTCTGGAAGGCTCCCTTTTCTTGGAGTAGGTAAACAGCTTTTAAAGCGGGAACATCAGGAACTGGTTTTGTCTTACATTGCCGAAACAGCCTCCAGCTCTATCTCCTCCTCTTTTGAAGTTTCAAAACCTGCAAGCACGGAGTCGTCAGTGCAGGCTTCTGGTCAGGACCAACCCCTTTCCTTGTGTCCTTCACCCCCGCCAAAAGTAAAGGATGTGGCAGCCCACACTTCAGATTACTCCATGGAGCTCTTTTCACAGACCATGCCTGGGTTATCAAGTCAAATCCTGAATTCCCCAGTCCAAGATGAATCTGACATGGAATGCACTGATGCACAGCCACTGCTGATGATTGTGCTGGCACATTCAACCACAGCACTACATTGCCCTCGCAGTCTACTGAGCCAGAATGTGACCCTGATGAAACTCAGGTGCGCCTTCCCGCATACTCTACCACCTTACACGGTGACACAGAGAAAGGTGCAGATGAAATTGTAGAGGAGGTGATGGATGACCCAGTTGTTGACCCGGATTGGCATCTAGTGGGGAAAAGGGTGCAGCTGGCACTAGTTCAGAAGAGGAGAAGGATCCGCAGCAGGTATCGACATTGCAGATGGGGTTATCTGGCAGGCCCCTATCACTCCAAAAAGGTGTTAAAAAAAAAAGAGTTCCAGGACAGGTTGGCCAGACGGTCAAATTAGCACAACGTGCAAGGCCTGAAAATTTATACCATAGTAGGAAGAGTCCAGTGTTGCATTTTTTTGACCAAAATCCTAGTGAGGAGGCAAAAGTTATCTGTAAAAATTGCCTAAGAACCTGTAGCCGAGGGAAAAATCTCAGAAATTTGAATATCAGTTGCATGCTTAGTCATTTACTGAACATGCACATGCAAGCGTGGACGGACTACAAAAACTCAGGTAGCACATGTGCACCGGCTCCGACTGAAGTTAGCAAGCAACGCTCCATCTCTTCCCCCACTGTAAGCCCACCAGTTGGCACACAACCAGCAAGAAATTTTGAGGTGTCATCGCAAGGCCAAAGCAGTCAGGGAATCACAATGTTTTTGCAACGAAAGACTTCATCTAGACCATCACCACCACCATCACCAACCCCCTCTCAGTCTGTCATGTCCACCTTAGTTCCACCATATGCAGCTCTCAAGTCCAGCTCACCCTACCTGACACTCTGAGTAGGAAAGAAAGTACTCAGCCTCTCATCCGCGTAATACTGGGTTTGAACGCCTGCATTGCAAAACTGATCTCATTAGAGATGATGCCCTTCCATTTGGTTGAAAGTGCAGCGTTCAGAGAGCTCATGACCTACGCTGTCCCACGCTATGACCTACCCAGTCCCACTTCTTTTCTAGAAAAGCCATCCCTGCCCTCCACCTGCATGTGAAAGACCGCATTGTCCATTCACTCAAACAATCAGTGAGTGGAAAGGTGCAACTCACAACAGATGCATGGACCAGTAGGCATGGCCAGGGCCGTTACGTGTCCATCACTGCGCACTGGGTTAATGTGGTGGATACATGCTCCACGGTGGACAGCCGTGGTGGGACAGTGCTGCCTAGCCCACGGTATAGGCAACAGTTGGCTGTAGGCGTTCGACCCTCCTCCGCCTCCTCCTCCTCCAGAAGCGAAAGCTCTTCAACAGAGCGCAGTCGCACGAGCACTCCATCCGCAACTGCCAGTGTTGCACACGAGGTGTCCCACTATCGTACAGCTAGTGGTAAGCGTCAGCAGGCTGTTTTACAAATGATGTGTTTGGGCGACAACAGACACACTGCGTAGGTACTGGCCCAATACTTGATGCGAGAAACTGAGACATGGCTGGGCAGTATACATCTTGAGCCAGGCAAAGTATTCAGTGATAACGGATGTAATTTTGTGGCAGCCATAGCCCTGGCAAAACTCAGACACACACCTTGCCTGGCTCACACCTTGAACCTGGTGGTGCAGTGTTTCTTAAATAATTATCCTGAGTTAACAGCCCTGCTCCATAAAGTGCGAAGACTGTGCTCGCACATCCGTCGCTCGCCCGTAGACTCCAGTCGCATGCAGAAGCTGCAGCGATCGCTCAACCTCCCCAAGCACCACCTAATCATAGACTTTGCAACAAGGTGGAATTCCACCATGCACATGGTTGAGAGGCTGTGCGAACAGAGGCAGGCTGTAATGCATTTATGGGAGGATACACGGGCAGGTAGTTTGAGGGCAGACATGGAGTTGTCAAGTGTGCAGTGGTCAAAGCTGAAAGACCTCTGTAAAGTCCTTGAGTGCTTTGAGGAATGCACAGGCTGGTAAGTGCAGACGACGCCATCATAAGCATGAGCATCCCACTTATGCGTCTGTTCATGCAAACTTTGATGCACATTAAGGATCAGTCGTCTGCAGCGGAGGAGGAAGAGGAGGAAGAGGAAAGCCTTGATGACATTCAGCCAATGTCTGCTCAGGGAACTGTCCTGGACGAGGTGGAGGAAGAAGAGGAAGAGGAGGAGAAGGAGGAGGGTGGATGATTATTTTGGGGAGGAGGATGCTTCTCAGGGGGCAAGAGAAAATGTTGGCTTGCCAAGTTCAGGTCCAGGGTTTGTGCGTGACTGTAGGGATGTGGATTTGGCAGAAAGTGCTCCTCCACCCAACGCTGGCAGTGCGTCACTGACACCTGGAACATTGGCCCACATGTGTGATTATGCCTTGCGGATCCTAAAAAGGGACCCCCGCATTGCCAAAATTATGAAGGATGACGACTACTGGTTGGCTAGCATCCTCGATCCATGCTATAAAGGCACATTACAGAACATCATGCCACAGGAGAACCTGAGCTAATATTGGCCAGCAAACAAGCAACTCTGGTAAACCGTTTGTTAGAGGCATTCCCAGCAAAAGCAGCTGTGCAGGTTCTAACACGAGCCATCCTGGGCCAAATGGAAGAGGTGTTCGTGTTGCACACAGCCGAAGTGGTGTTGGAGACAGGGGTTTCATGACCATGTTGTGGACTGATTTCTCCCGGACAGCTCACACGCCTGGTAATCAGGAATCTATAGCAACAGACAGGGGACAGCAGTTTCAACTATGGTTACAAATTACTTCTCCTCCCCTATCGATGTTCTCCCTCACCGGTCATTCTCCTTTGACTACTGGGCCTGAAAACTGGACACCTGGCCTGAATTGGCACAATATGCTTTACAGGAGCTCACTTGCCTGCTGGTAGTGTGCTATCAGAAAGAGTCTTCAGTGCTGCTGGATCAATCCTGACAGAAAGAAGGACCCGTCTGTCGTCCAAAAATGTTGATGATCTAACCTTTATTAAAATGAACCATGCATGGGTTTCAAAGGATTTTGTCCCACCTTCCCCTGATGACACATAGGTTGCTAGCAAAATGGGTCACTTTGTCCTCCTCTTCCTCTGACTTCTCCAATTCCGCCATTTGAAGCTGCTGAACGTCCAGCCTACACCTCAACCTATGCCATTTTTACCACCTCTCTATCTGGGCTGCCCCCCCAGGGCCGGGTCACCTCCTGGTGCACCCGGGCCAGTGCCTGTACCCTGAGCAGGTGGGGGTCCCACACTGGGGTGACGGCACTGGCACAGGGTCCCTCATAGTACAAAAAAGTGTCTCTGACGGTGGGATGGGCCTACTCGCCGTCAGACACACGGGCGTATTATGAGGGGCCCTGTTCCAGTGCCGTCGCCCATGAGTGGGCCCCCCTGATTGCTCATGGCCCCAGCACTTGCAATACTTACCTCTCCCTGCTCTACCTTTGTGGAGTCTGGGCATTTAATTCCTTCACAGGGACAGCCACTACAAATTTGTTCAACTGATCGATGCTGGTTAAGACGTAGCTATGGCATGTCCTGCTGGGCTCTACCTTCAGATGATCAATGGCTACCATATCTAATGGACGTCGACTCACTATCGGATGCTGTGTTGCTTTCTGATCAGCCTTCACAGTTTTACTAGTCACAGACATGTGACATCCTGGCAACATTTTTCTATGTCTCCTCTCATGCCAATCCAATAGAATCACCTACGGCCTGTGGCTTTTGTCTTTTGCACTCCAAAGTGTCCAATCTGATCATGATAGGCAGTGAGGACCATGTCTACATCTCTCCTTGGCATCACAATTTGATGGAGAAGAATAACGGTGATGGGATTGACGCTACTGCGATACAGCAACCCTTTCTTCACAAAGAACCGTTTTCGCTGTCTCCACAGATAGAGTAATTGAGGGTTAGCATCGCCTCTGAGAATTGTACCAGAAGGTTTTACCATGATTAGGATTTCCCACATTTATGCAATCACTGTACTATCAGTGTGTACTTGTATCCATCTAGTTTCCTGTAGTGGAGAGTCTGGACTGGCTTACTAAGACTGAAATATACGAACATTTAAAATTACCAGAACACAGTATACAGCTGTACGCTTCTGATACAGTACACTTTGTCAACTTTTTATATTCTGGTGTAATCCATACTGAGCCTGTGAGAGCCTTTGTCTGACTCTGGATATATCTAAGGATATTTCCAATATTTTCACTATACTACATATACCTGGTATCTGGTGATACAGTAACCCATTATCATCTTTTTATATTATTGTGTAATCCATACTGAGCCTCAGAGCGTCAGTGTCTGCCTCCTGAAATACATACAGAGATTTACAATATTTTCACTATAGTATATATACCTGTTATCTGTGGATAGAGTACGCCTTTTCCTTCTTATTAGTTTCTGGTGTTATCCATACAGAGACTGTGAGCGTCTGTCTCTTACTCCGTAAATAAAAACGGAGATTTACAATGACCCCTAGACTGCATACAGCTGTATGCTTGGGATACAGTACACTTTTTGGCAAAAAGTCGTCCTCCCCCAACGTTTTTTTGCATCATTGACACCTGGAACATTGGCCCACATGTGTACTAATTTCTTGCAGATCTTTTTATTTTTTGTGTAATACATACTGAGCCTTTTAGCGTCAGAGTCTGCCGCCTGAAATATATACAGAGATTTTGAATATTTTCACTATACTATATATACCTGGTATCTGCTGATACAGTACCCTTTTTCACCTTTTCAAATTGTGGTGTAATCCATACTGAGCCTTTCAGCGTCTGTCTGGTACTCCGTAAATATATACGAGGATTTACAATTACTCCTAGACTGTATACAGCTGTACGCTTGGGATGCAGTAGCCTTTTTTGAAGAAAGTCGTCCTCCCCCAACTGTTTTTGCATCATTGACACCTGGAACATTGGCCCACATGTGTGATAATTTCTTGTGAATCTTTTTATATTGTTGTGTAATCCATGCAGAACTTTGAGCATCGGAGTCTGCCTCCTGAAATATATATGGAGATTTAGAATATTTTTACTCTACTATATATACTTGGTATCTGCTGATACAGTACCCTTTTTCACCTTTTCAAATTGTGGTGTAATCCATACTGAGCCTGTCAGCATCTGTCTGGTACTACATAAATATATAAGGAGATTTACAATTACCCCTAGACTGTATACAGCTGTACGCTTGGGATATAGAAGCCTTTTTTGCAGAAATTCGTCCTCCCCCAACTGTTTTTCATCATTGACACCTGGAACATGTGTGATTATTTCTTGCGGATCTTTTTATATTCTTGTGTAATCCAGACTGAGCCTGTGAGCGTCTGTGTCTGCCTCCTGAAATATATACGGAGATTTTGAATATTTTCACGATACGATATATACCTTGTATCTTGTGAAACAGTACCCTTTTTCAGCTTTTTATATTGTTGTGTAATCCATACTGAGCCTTTGAGCGTCAGAGTCTGCCTCCTGAAATATATAGGAGATTTAGAATATTTTCACTATATGATATATACCTTGTATCTGTTGGAACAGTACCCTTTTTCAGCTTTTTATATTATTGTGTAATAGATACTGAGCCTGAGAGCGTCAGTGGCTGCCTCCTGAAATGTATCGGAGATTTAGAATATTTTGACTATACTATATATACCCCTTTTTCTTCTTAGTAGATATTCCTGTGTAATCCACACTGAGCCTGTGAGCGTAAGAGTCTACCTCCTGAAATATATACAGAGATTTAGAATATTTTCACTACACTATATTTACATGGGATTTGCTGATACAGTACCCTTTTTCAGCTTTTCAAATTTTGGTGTAATCCAGACTGAGCCTGTGAGTGTCTGTCTGGTACTCAGTAAATATATACGGAGATTTACAATGATCCCTACACTGTATCCAGCTGTACGCTTCTCATACAGTACCCTTTGTGCCATAAAGTCTCCTCCACCCACCAATCTATGTGCATCATTGACACCTGTAACATTGGCCCACATTTGTGATTATTTCTTGCTGATCTTTGAAATTCTTGTGTAATCCATACTGAGCCTTGGAGCGTCAGTCTGCCTCCTGAAATATATACGGAGATTTACAATATTTTCGCTATACTACCTTGTATCTGGTGATAGAGTAGCCCTTTTTCATCTTTTTAGATTATTGTGTAATCCATACTGAGCCTGTGAGCGTCTTTGTCTGCCTCCTGAAATATATATGAAGATTTATAATATTTCCACTATACTACCTTGGATCTGCTGATACTGTACCCCTTTTTTTGCCTCCTCTTCCTTGGACTTCTCCAATTAATCCATTTGCAGCTTCTTTGCGTCCATTAGACACCTCAACATATGGCATTTTTGCCACCTCCCTATCTGGGCTGCCCCAACACCCCTCCTACACCCACCAACTTTTTAGATTGTTGTGTAATACATACTGAGCCTTTGAGCGTAATTGTCTGCCTCCTGAATTATATACGGAGATTTATAATATTTTCACTATACTATATATACCTTGTATCTGGTTAAAAAGTACCCTTTTGCATCTTTTTATATTATTGTGTAATACATACTGAGCCTGAGAGCGTCATTGGCTGCCTCCTGAAATATATACGGATATTTATTATATTTTCACTATACTATATATACCTTGTATCTGGTGATCCAGTACCCCTTTTTCTTATTATATTCTTGTTTAATCCATACTGAGACTGTGAGCGTCAGTGTCTGCCTCCTGAAATATATACTGAGATTTATGATATTTTCAATATACTATATATACCTGGGATCTGGTGAAACAGTACCCTTTTTCATCTTTTAATAATATTGTGTAATCCATACTGAGCCTGTGAGCGTACGAGTCTGCCTCTGGAAATATATACGGACATTTATTATATTTTCACTATACTATATATACCTTATATCTGCTGATACAGTACCCCTTTTTCATACTGAGCCTGTTGTAACAGTTTGTCTGTTACTCCAGAAATATATACAGAGATTTACAATGACCCCTAGACTGTATACAGCTGGACGCTTGTGATACAGTACCTTTTTTGTCATAAAGTCCTCCTCCACCCAACACTCTAAGTGCATCATTGACACCGAGAACATTGGCCCAAATGTGTGATTATTTCTTGTGGATCTGCTTTTTATATTGTTGTGTAATTCATACTGAGCTTGTGAGCGTCAGTGTCAGCCTCCTGAAATACATACTGAGATTTTGAATATTTGGACTATACTATATATACCTGGTATCTGTTGATACAGTACCCTTTTTACTTTTTTATATTCTTGTGTAATCCAGACTGAGCCTGTGAGCGTCAGAGTCTGCCTCCTGAAATATATACGGACATTTAGAATATTTTTTGAATAAACAGGAGCTCGCTTGCCCTGAAAATAGTGTGCTATCATAAAGAGTCTTCTGGCTGAAGAAGGGCTGGAAGGCTCCCTTTACTGGGAGTAGGTAAACTGCTTTTAAAGCCGGAGCATCAGGAACAGATTTTGGCTTACATTGCCGAAACACCCTCCATCTACAGGGGTTTGACAAAATTATGTCAACACCTGGAAACATCAACAAAAGTTAGTTTAACCCCTTAATGTCCACTGACGTGCACAGTCCGTCATGGCCGGGTGTCAGTTCCGGCACCAGGCGGACTGTGCACGTCATGCCTTTGATCTACCACTGCGTGTAAACACGCAGTGGTAGATCAGTGCCGACAGCTGTCACAGACAGCTGACAGGCACGGCAAGCGGTGCGGGGACCTTTGCAGTCGGTCCCCGCACCTACAGCGCTGTGATTGGTCAGTCAATCTGACTGACCAAACACAGCAGCGATCGTGCAGGAGAAGCTGAAATTTCAGCTTCTCCAGCGCGATCAGTGCAGGAGCCGGCGCTGCAGTGGCCAGGCTTCCTGCACTGACAGCCAGGAGCGGAGCCCCCACCGCCCCTGGCTGTTAACCCCTTGACTGCTGCGATAGAGCGGGAGCTCCCTCTACCTCAGATCGGCGCCCTGCAATGTATTTGCAGGGCCCGATCTCTGCCTTGATGACCCGGGGGTTGTCATGACAACCTCCGGGTCAACTAGCTACGGAAAGCTGCTGTGATCATGTTCACAGCAGCCTTCACTATAGTTGCAATGCATTGCAATGCCAGAGCATTGCAATGCATTGTAACTGCAATAAAAAGTAAAAAAAGTGAAAGTCCCATAAAGGGACAAGTTAAAAAAATATTTTTTTTAAAAAAATTGTAAAAAAAATATTAAAAAATAATTAAAAAAAATCCCCTAAAAAATACACATTTTTATGTAATAAAAAAAATAAAAAATAAAAAACATACACATGTTTGGTATCGCCACGTCCGTAAAAATCCCATCTATAAAAGTGTAACCCTAGTTAACCCCTTCAGTGAAAGTCGTAAAAAAAAACACAAAAAAGTAGTAAATTATACTTTTTCCAAGCGGTATCATCATACCGCTTGGAAAAAGTGCAATAACACGCGATCAAAAAGTCAGATATAAATAATCATGGTACCGCTGAAAACGTCATCTCGTCCCGCAAAAAACAAGCCGCTATGCAGCATCATCAGCGAAAAAGTAAAAAAATTATAGCTCGCGGAATAAACTGATGCAAAAATAATTATTTTTCCTATAAAATTTTTATTGCGTAAAAAACGCCAAAACATAAAAAAATATATAAATGAGGTATCGCTGTAACCAAAGTGACCCGAAGAATAAAGCTGCTTTATCAATTTTACCACACACTGAACGTAGGAAAAAAAAAAAAAAAACAATTCCTGAATTGCTGGTTTTTGTTCATTCTGCTTCCACAAAAATCGGAATAGGAAGCGATAAAAAAACGTTATGTGCCCGAATATGGTGCCAATAAAAACATCAGTTCGTCCTGCAAAAAATAAGCCCACAGATAACTCTGTCGGCCGAAATATAGAAAAATTATAGCTCTCAAAATACGGCGATGCAAAAATTTCTTACAAAAAATTATTCCAAAAAAAGCATCTTTTAGTGTGTGACAGAAGCTAAACATGAAAAAAGGGTATAAATCTGGTATCGCTGTAATCACACCGATCCGAAGAATAAAGTCGCCTAATCACTAATACCGCACGAGGAACGGCGCAAAAAAGAAAACAAATTCTTCACCTTTTGTGGATTTGTTCATTGTGCCTCCCAAAGATCGCAGTAAGGCGATCACAGTGGTTCCCCCCCACATATGGGGTATCAGCGTACTCATGACAAAATGCACAATAGCTTTTGGGGTCCTATTTCTTCTGTTACCCTTAGAAAAATAAAAATTTGGGGGCAAAAAGGTCATTTTTGTGGAAAAAAATATGATTTTTTTATTTTCACGGCTCTACGTTATAAACTTCTGTGAAGCCCTTGGGGTTCAAAGTGCTGACCACACATCTAGATAAGTTCCTTGGGGGTCTAGTTTGCAAAATGAGGTCATTTGTGGGGGTTTCTACTGTTTAGGCACATCAGGGGCTCTCCAAGCGCGACATGACACCCGCAGACCATTCCATCAAAGTCTGCATTTAAAAACGGTGCTCCTTCCCTTCCGATCTCTGCCATGCATCAAAATAGTGGTTCCCCCCCACATATGGTATATCAGCGTACTCAGGACAAATTGCACAATAGCTTTTGGGGTCCTATTTCTCCTGTTACCCTTATAAAAATAAAAATTTGAGGGCAAAAAGATTATTTTTGTGGAAAAAAATATGATTTTTTTTATTTTCACGGCTCTACGTTATAAACTTCAGTGAAGCACTTGGGGTTCAAAGTGCTCACCACACATCTAGATAAGTTCCTTGGGGGGTCTAGTTTCCAAAATGGAGTCACTTGTGGGTGGTTTCTATTGTTTAGGCACATCAGGGGCTCTCCAAACGTGACATGACACCCGCAGACCATTCCATCAAAGTCTGCATTTGAAAAAGGGCTCCTTCCCTTTCGAGCTCTGCCATGCGTAAAAATAGTGGTTTACCCCCACATATGGGGTATCAGAGTACTCAGGACAAATTGCACAATAACTTTTGGGGTCCTGTTATCCTTTGGAAAATAACAATTGGGGGTGGAAAGATCATTTTTGTGGAAAAGATATGATTTTTTAATTTTACTGCTCTACGTTATAACCTTCTGTGAAGCCCTTGGGGGTTCAAAGCTCTCACTACACATCTAGATAAGTTCCTTGGGGGTCTAGTTTCCAAAATGGGGTCACCTGTGGGGGGTTTCCACTGTTTAGGCACACAGGGGCTCTCCAAATACGACATGGCGTCCAATCTCAATTCCAGCCAAAAAAGTCAAAGGGCGCTGCTTCCCTTCCGAGCTCTGCCATGCACCCAAATAGTGGTTTACCCCCACATATGGGGTATCAGTGTACTCAGGACTAATTGCACAATAACTTTTGGGGTTCTTTTATCCTTTGGAAAATAAAAATTGGGATGAAAAGATAATTTTTGTGGAAAAAATATGATTTTTTAATTTTACGGCTCTACGTTATAACCTTCTGTGAAGCCCTTGGGGGTTAAAAGCTCTCACAACACATTTATATAAGTTCCTTGTGGGGTCTAGTTTCCAAAATGGGGTCACTTGTTGGGGGTTTCCACTGTTTAGGCACACAGGGACTCTCCAAATGCGACATGGCGTCCAATCTCAATTCCAGCCAAAAAAATCAAATGGTGCTGCTTCCCTTCCGAGCTCTGCCATGCGCCCAAATAGTGGTTTACCCCCACACATGGGGTATCGGTGTACTCTGGAGAAATTGTACAACAAATATTGTGGTTCATTTTCTCCTGATACCCTTGACAAAATTTAAAAAAATTGTGTCGAAAGAAAAATTTTGGGAAAAAAAGTTAAATGTTCATTTTTTCCTTCCACATTGCTTCAATTCTTGTGAAGTACCTAAAGGGTTAATAAACTTCTTGAATGTGGCTTTGAACACGATGAGGGGTGCAGTTTTTAGAATGGTGTCACTTTTGGGTATTTTCTGTCATATTGACCCCTCAAATTCACTTCAAATGTGAGGTGGCCCCTAAAAAAATGGTTTTGTAAATTTTGTTGGAAAAATGAGATATTGCTGGTCAACTTTTAACACTTATAACTTCCTAACAAAAAAAAATTTTGGTTCCAAAATTGTGCTGATGTAAAGTAGACATGTGGGAAATGTTATTTATTAACTAATTTTTGTGACATATCTCTCTGATTTAATGGCATAAAAATTAAAAGTTTGAAAATTGCAAAATTTTCAAAATTTTTGCCATATTTCCATTTTTTTCATAAATAAACGCAAGTTATATTGAAGAAATTTTACCACTATCATGAAGTACAATATGTCACGAGAAAACATTCTCAGAATCGCCAAGATCCGTAGAAGCGTTCCAGAGTTATAACCTCATAAAGAGACAGTGGTCAGAATTGTAAAAATTGGCCTGGTCTTTAACCTACAAAATGGCTTGGTCGTTAAGGGGTTAATATGGCTTAGGTCCACCTTTTGCGGTGATTACAGCCTCAATTCTCCGAGGTATGGATTCATACAAGGTGTGAATAGTTTCCAAAGGAATTTTAGCCCATTCTTTAGTTAAAACACCCTCCAGTTCTTTGAGCGACGATGGCGGCGGAAATCGACGTCTAACTTGAATCTCTAAAATCGAACATAAATGCTCTTTAATGTTGAGGTCTGGGGATTCTGGGGACCAGATGAGATGCTCAACTTCATTACTATGTTCCTCGTGGCATGATTTTACGATTTTACCTGTATGAATTGGTGCATTATCATCCTGAAAGATGGCGTTCCCCTCCGGGAACAGTGCTTGAACCATAGGATGCACTTGGTCGGTCAAAATGCCAAAATAATCATGGCTGTTAATTCTTCCATGAAGGGATATCATTGGCCCGGCGGATCTCCATGAAATAGCACCCCAGATCATCACAGAACCTCCGCCATGTTTTACGTTTGGGAGAAGGCAGTCTGGACGGAATGCTTCTTTTGGCTGTCTCCAAACGTACACTCGGCCAGAGGTCGTAAATAGGGTAAACGATGATTCTTCGGAGAATATCACGTTTCCACTGGTCGAGGGAACAATTCTGTATGTTTCTACACAACTGTAAACACTTGGAAATATTTGTCTTTGAGAGCAGCGGTTTTCGAATTGCAGCTCTTCCGTGGAATCCAGATTTGTTCATCTCCCGACAAAGCGTTTTCGTGTAAACTGGGTTCTGTAGGTGTTCATTGAGCTCAGCAGTGATTTTCTGAGCCGTGGTCTTGCGATTCTCTCTCACAATTCGCTTTACAGTCCGACGAGCTCTCTCAGTAAACTTCGACTTTCAGCCGTACCTGTGCTTTACTGCAGACGTTTTTCCTTCTCTTTTTTTCCCAAAATGTTTATTAAGTATTTATGAAACAATAAGGGTGGGGAGAAGGGGAAAAGGGAAGAGGAAATACAACAAGGAAAAAAGGGACCAAGTGGACCATGCGTCCCAATTTACAGGAAAATAACATTAATTTATACAGGCATTACACATATTATAGGACTACAAAGGCAATATTATAAATAGTAACCATTAATCAAGAAAGACGAAATAATATGGCATATCTGAATATACTTTTAAGGGAATAAAGGTATCCGGCTGGACCATTTTCGAGAAAATTTGTCTAGGTTGTTATGTATCAGAGCTACAGTAGTTTGTGCTCGAAGGCTTTATGGAGGGTCATTCTGTCAATTACATCTTGGATAACGGGAGGGTCAGGCCTCTTCCATTGGAAGGCAATTAGTTGCCTAACTACTAGAAGAACATGTACCACAAAGGGAATAGAGGAATGAGCAATGCCCTCCGAGTCTAAGGATAAAAGAGCTAGTTGCGGAGATAGAGTAATGGATTTTGTGAGTAATGAATTAATGAGAGACGCACAATTTTTCAAAAGAGGCCTAATATGGGGAGAGTACCACAGTATATGAAGCAAACTGCCATATTGGTCACAGCCTCTCCAGCAGGACGAGGAGTGTTCTGAATTAATCCAAGAGAGTCAGGCTGGAGTGAAATACCAACGCGTTAGTATTTAATAGTGAGTCTATTGGAGCGACATAGAGATAGAAGTTTAGTAGGAAATTATTATTATTATTCATTAATATAGCGCCATTGATTCTATGGTACTGTACATGAGAAGGGGGTTACAAACAGATTACAGATATCACTTACGGTAAACAAACTAACAATGACAGACCGATATAGAGGGGAGAGAGGACCCTGCCCTTGTGGGCATACATTCTACACGATGGTGGGGAAGGAGACAGTAGGTTGGGGGGGTAGCAGCTGCTCCAGTGATGATGAGGCGGTAGCTCCAGTAGTGGTGAGGAGGCAGTGGGGATCATTGCAGGCTGTAAGTTTTCCTGAAGAGGTGGGTTTTTAGGTTCCGTCTGAAGGATCTGAGTCTGGTTGATAGTCGGACGTGTTGGGGCAAAGAATTCCAGAGGATGGGGGCTATTCGGGAGAAGTCTTGGAGGCGGTTAGGTGAGGAGCGAATAAGTGTGGAGGAGAGAAGGAGGTCTTGGGAGGATCGGAGATTACGTGAGGGAAGATATTGGGAGATTAGTTCAGAGATATATGGAGGAGACAGGTTATAGATGGCCTTGTAGGTCAGTATTAGTAATTTGAATTGGATACGCTGAGGGAGTTGGAGCCAGTGGAGAGATTTGCAGAGGGGAGAAGCGGAGGAGTAGCGAGGAGAGAGATGAATTATTTGGGCAGCAGAGTTAAGGATGGACTGGAGAGGTGTGAGGGTGTTAGCAGGGAGGCCACAGTAAAGGATGTTGCAGTAGTCAAAACGGGAGATGATAAGAGCGTGCACAAGCATTTTAGTAGAGTGAGGGTTGAAGAAAGGACGGATTCTGGAAATATTTTGAGCTGGAGTCGGCAGGATGTGGAGAGAGCTTGCATGTGCGGTTTGAAGGACAGTGCAGAGTCAAGGGTTACTCCAAGGCAGCGGAACTTCAGTACGGAGGAAAGAGTGATGTTGTCAATTGTTATAGATAGGTCAGGTAAGGAAGATCTGTGAGAAGGGGAAAGATGATCAGTTCAGATTTGGCCACATTCAGTTTGAGGAAGCGGGAGGAGAAGAAAGAGGATATGGCTGACAGACACTCTGGGATTTTGGAGAGCAGAGAGGTAACATCTGGGCCAGAGAGGTAGATCTGAGTATCATCGGCATAAAGGTGGTACTGGAATCCGAGGGACTTTATGAGTTGCCCCAGCCAAGTGTATAGATTGAGAAGAGTAGGGGTCCTAGAACCGATCCTTGGTGAACTCCAACAGAGAAAGGGTGGGATGAGGAGGTAGTGTGGGAGTGGGAGACGCTGAATGTGTGGTTGGAGAGGTATGATTTGATCCAGGATAGGGCGAGGTCTTTGATGCCAAAGGAAGAGAGGATCTGTATTAGGAGGCAGTGGTCAACTGTGTCGAAAGCAGAGGACAGGTCTAGAAGGAGGAGTACAAAGTTTGTCCATTCGCTTTGGCTGTAAGTAAAACAAGCCTGTTCCCATTATTGCTGACTTGGGGATATATGTAACTCTTGGTCCCATTTCTGAAAGTTATAGGCCTTGATGAATATATGACTTTTATTGAGCCACATATAAATGTAAGAGGTGCTCCCAAAAATTTTATGATTAACGTTGGTAATAAGGTTGGCAGCAGGCTCAGATAGGCTTGGTTTAGAGGCAAGAAATAACACAATCAAATCCTTCAACATGAGATACTGGAGGAATGAAGAAGAGGAGACTTTAAATTTATCTTTGATTTGGGAGAAAGGGATAAGACTAGATTCACTGACCAAATCCTTGATTTTTTTAAGGTCATGTCAGCCAAAATGGGATTGATGGCTGTATGGTATAGGGAGCAGATTAAGTGGAGAGGGAGATTTTGAAGGAAGGTTAATTTATTAGTACCTCTTTTCTGTTTAGCAAATGTTTTCCAGGCAGCCAGAGTAGTGTCAAATATGGGATGAGAAGAAGGGGGGATTTTCACTTTCCAATGGGTGACTGTTCAGTATCCTCCCGCTGAGAATCCTTAGAATCTTCATATGCCTGTAGTATACTCTCATTATATTTTCCTCTTCTATGAAAAGTTCCTTTCTTTTTCAGTTGCTTTTTTTCCTTCTCTTTCAAACGCAGTCATTACTTTGTAGACAGTACTCTTGACACGCCAAGCATTCGGGCACTTTTGGTTACACTAGTGCCGGCCATGCAAGCACCAACAATTTTGCCTCTTTGAAAATCCGAGAGGTCTGCCATTGATATCAGTTTCTCATTAATGTTCTTACAATTATGCAAAACAAACAGTTAATTGACATACACATATGACATAACACAAATAATCAACTACAAAACATTACCATATGTCACGGTTTGCATGTTTATAACATGTTCGAAGATGATGATGCCAAAACGTTAGGTGTTTCCATTGTTTTGTATATCGCCTCCTCTTCTGAAGTTTCGAAAAATGTAAGGACTGAGTCGTCAGTGCTGGCTCCTGGTCAGAAACTACACCTTTCCTTGTGTGCTTCACCCCCACCAAAAGTGAAGGATGCGGCAGCCGACTCTTCTGATTTCTCCATGGAGCTCTTTTCACATACCGTGACTGGGTTATCAAGTGAAATCCTGAATTCCCAAGTCCAACATGAATCAGAGATGGAGTGCACATCATGATGCACAGCCACTGCTAGATGATTTTGCTGGTATATTCACCCAGAGCACTACATTTCCTTCACAGTCTACTGCTCCACAATCTGACCCTGATGAAACTCTGGGGCCCCAGATTACATTGAAGAGGAGGTGATGGATGACTTAGTTGTTGACACGGATTGGCATCCTTTTGGGGAAGAGGGTGCTGCTGGCAATAGCTCAGATAAGGAGAAGGATCCACAGCAGGCATCGAATTGCACCAGCAGTTATATGGCAGGCCCGTTGCAGTCCAAAAAGGTGTTACAAAACCAAAAGAGAGTTGCAGGACAGCTTGGCAAGACGGTCAAATTTGCACAGCGTGCAAGCCCTGAAAATTGATACTATAGTAGGAAAGTCCAGTTGGCACTTTTTGGACCAAAATCCTATTGATGAGGCAAAGGTTATCTGTAAACAGTGCGGAAGGACCTTTAGCCGAGGGAAAAATCTCATAAATTTGAATACCAGTTGCATGCTTAGACATTTCATGAACATTCACTTGGATCGCCCGCCAGGGCAGTGAGATACTCATACCGGGCCGGTGTCTTAAAGGGATGTGTCACAGCGGAAGTAAGCAGGCCTGTGGCCCTGGGCGTCCAATAAGAGGGGAATATGTACAGGGGATAATAGAGTTTGTAGTAAGGTATTCGTGATGCCACCTGTGATTTCTGGTCAGAGGTGACAAGCGCTGCAGTGCAGATCCTCTGGGACAGATGGTGTGATGCAGCAGAGTTGGAATAGCTTCCCACAAGTGAAGCTTGTCCCAGGGCAGAGAGATGTTATAGAAAGTAATGGTGTTGAAAGATGTACAGAGTGCAGTGTGTTTTGCAGGAAGTACTTGAGGAGACACAGTCAGATGCAGTTTCCAAAGCTTTACTCACAGTTTTTGCAGGCAAAGTGTCCAGGGCACTGAGTACAGATGGTGTTGGAATCGGTTGGCCTGAAAGCAATTTGGAATCCCCTTACTTCAGGTGCGATGTGAGGTCTCCTTTCTAGCGCTATTCTCTGAGGCACTGGCTGCTATAAGCTCCATCCAAGTTCCACTCTCTGTCTCTTGTCTAGGTATAACTTCACTCTCATAACAGGCAGATGTAACCTGCTTCAGGAATCACTCACTTATGGAGTCTCTGACTCACATGTGCTGCTGCTGTGTAGTACAGTATTACTTGGAGCAGAGAACCTGCTGTCTCCTGCCCTCCGGATTCTGCTGCTGGGAATTTAGTTTACCCAATCAGCCTCAGACTCCGGGGGTCCGATTTCTGGCACTCAGACCTGGGGTGAGCTCTCTATAGCCCCTCTTTTCCACAGCTTGTCTCCACACGTCTCTCCTCTCTTGTCCCTCCAGCCACACTCACTAACTCCTCCCCCAGCCTGAATGTTCTCGAGGAGCTCTCCTGAAATCAGGTGTTGGATATCCCCCTTCTGGTCCGGAGTAGGAAAGGTGTTGCATGCTGTGCTACCTGTTAAAGGGGGCATCAGACACAGGACAGCATTTCCCGAGCCCATTATACACTGGTACATTAATAATGGGGCCCATTATATATGGAGCTTTCTTTTGGCCCATAAGGCACTGGAGCATCATCCATGGGGCCCATCATGTATTGGAGTATTCTAAATGGGGCAGATCAGACACTGCAGCAGCATTTATGTGGCCCATTACATACTGGAACATTAATAATGGGGCCCATTATATAAGGAGCATGATTTTGGCCCATTATACATTGGAGCATCGTCCATGGGGCCCATCATATACTGGAGAATCATATGGGGTTCATTATTTATGGGGCATCATATAGGGTATGGAGCATCATATGGGGCCTATTCTGTTTGGAGCAATATATGGGGCTCATTATTCTGTATGGCGCACTATGTGGTGGCCATAATACTGTATGGAGGAATATAGTGTCCGTTTTTTGAGCTATTGTAGATTTTAACATAGATATCAGTCATGTCATGTAAGAAGTGAAGCATTTTTCATTGTACTATACCTATATTTTTGTGCCGTATCGGAGCATCATGAATTGTGGTATGTGTTAAAGAGGCCGACTGACACTCTTTGGCCGGGGCTCAACAAAAATCGGGAGTCATCCCTACCCCCCCCCACAAGTTGAGCCAAATAACCACAATTTTTCAATGCGTAACCATTATTATAAAGTAAATTAAGGTTGCCAAGCTTAAGTAATAATGATTGATGTTGTTGCCAAGACTGTAGGTGTGTTTACTGTCCTCCACTCCCTACCGACTTTGCTTCCCCAATGACTTGCATTGGGTTTCGTGTTTCGGTCAAAACCCCGACTTTTCCCGACCCGACTTTTGCGAAAGTCGGGTTTCAAGAAACCCGACTCGACCCGAAAAAAGGGAAAGTCGCTCATCTCTATGTAATGCCATAGAATTTCATACTCTGGCTTCTGAGTTGGAGTGGCCTGATAAGGTCCTGATATCTATCTTCTGGAGGGGTTTAGCAGATCATGTAAGGGATGCTGTGTTCACTACTGATTTTCCCACTACTCTGGAGGAATTAATATCCATATCCACTTGCATAGATCTTCGGCTTGGTGAGCAAGGATTGGAGCGAGTTCAGAGTAGGTCAGGAATTCAGTTGACTTCGAACTTCGCCAATCCCATGAATCCTCCAACTCAGGTTGATGACCCAAAAGAGCCCGTGGATATATCCAGAGCGGAATCTACCACCCGCTCAGTAATTCCTCAACCAATTTGTTTTGCCTGCAGGCAGACCGCTAATTTTGCCAATAAATGTCCCAAGCATCAGAAGGAGTCACAGCATCTATTGCTTTAGGGAGAGGCTCACTAGTCACAGCTGATGTGTCTTCCAAATTGACCTTTGGGGTTTCTTTGATGTTTGGGTATCACTCTCACTGCTGTGTATTGCGTGGACTCTGGGGCTGAGGGCAATTTCATGTCCCCACCTTCGCCCAACAGCACGCAATTCCATTAGTGATGCTTCCTAAGCCGATGTCCATTCGGGTAGCTAATGTGTCCGTTTAACAAACACCGATTTTCCATCAGACTATACCTCTCACTCTCATTATGTCTCCAAAGCATCAGGAGATAGTTTCTTTTCTTGTCATCTCTCCATTTTCCCCAGATTGATTGGGCAACTGGAAGCATACAGAAATGGAGCAGTTTTTGTGAGAGTCTGTGTCTTAAGGCCGAGGTGCCCCCAGTTAAATCCATATGCCATCTAGTTCTCTGCTGGAGGGTTCATTCTGAGGCACATATCTGCAAAAGGATTGGTCTCCTTAGCACTAAAAGGACCACTGAGCGGTTGGAGAGCCAATGAGCATGAGTATACACATGCTCCCCAGCTTGTGGCAACTTTCAAGCGTGGCAGACTTCACCAGGGGGGATGTTAGGGAGGGGGTAATGCTAGGCACCTGGTTTTTCACGCTGCACGGGATAGATCCCAGGCGTTGCCTGGACCTGCGATCTCCCATTTGGGTCTGGCCACTGAGACTGTTGCTCAGCGTGGACTAGGTCCCAGCATCTTGCTCAGGCTCGTGTATACTTTTGGTTACTGCTGACTCTCCAGTCAAGTCTATGGTAACCAATGTTACACAGGGGCAGCCTTTCATCCCGGAGTCTAAGACAAGAGATCACCTTACTGAGCATGTCTGTGATGTGGCGTCTTCCTATTGGTGGTTGGACGATAGCTGCTCTGGTGATTTGGCAGCTCCGGATTGGCTCGCGGGCAATGTCAGTATGAGTTTTGGGGTGGAGCTTTGGGTTTAAAATGTGATGACACTAATGGTGTCTCTGGCACAGCCAAGGGGCGCTATCAGGGGACACGTGAACAAGCACAGAAAGTGGAGGAAAAGAACACGCAACGTGCAAGGACCTGAGATTAATTAAGCAGGCGAGAAATCCCCATGTGTGAGGACGGGGAAGGCGGCTGAGTACATGTCACAGAAAGTAAACGTAGTCAAAGAATAGCCGAGGGTCAAAAGCCAGACGACAGCGAGGTACCTAGGGATAAGCTAAGAGTAATTGGAGATGTGCCGAGGGGTCAAATAACCAGTAATGACAGAGAAGTACAAAGCAGGTTTCAGAGGCAAAACTCAGGGGAAAAACCGGGTCATACACTGCAAAACACTCACGCACAGAGGCACAACGTTTACGGATGAGTAACCTGAGTCAGCAACCACAAACCGAGTATACGGATGTATCACGACACCAAATTCAGGAACTGCCAACATTAAATAGCTGCCCCAGATCCAGAGAGGCGAACTAGAGTTACCCCTGACCTGATCAGAATGGAGGCGGAAATAATAATAATAATAATCTTTATTTATATAGCGCCATCATATTCCGCAGCACTTTACAGTTTAACAGTTTCAAAACACAAGTCATAAGTAACAACGTTAACAATACAATAATTAAAGCAAAATAAGCCGACCCTGCTCGTGAGAGCTTACAATCTACAATGAGGTGGGGGAGATACAAAGTACAGGTGTGTATATACAATGGTGCATTTACAATGATGGTCCAGCCATCTTGAGGGAGTGAGGGAAGATGGAGATAGTGAATGGGCTACACACACACACTTACACATAGAATGACTTTGATTAGTGAATGTGATAGGCCGCTCTGAACAAATGTGTTTTGAGGGAGCGCCTGAAACCATGCAAATTGTGGATAGTCCTAATTTCTTGGGGTAGAGCATTCCAGAGGATTGGCGCAATGCGGGAGAAGTCTTGGAGTCGGGAGTGGGAGGTACGGATTAGTACAGAGGTTAGTCGAAAGTCGTTTGCAGAGCGCAGCAGTTGGTTTGGCCGATAGATAGAAATGAGGGAGGAGATGTAGGGGGTGCTGCACTGTGGAGAGCTTTGTGGGTGAGAACAAGTACAAACACCCTGTCCAGTCATGACAGTACCCCCCTCCTGTCTGCAAAACCCTTAAACATCCTCTGAGCCTTCCCAATATTCTTTTGGACCTAACGCCATAAATTCCCAACCTTTTACAAAACTCATCTCCAAAACCTGGACACAAAATGCACATCACGGTCAGACACCACATTCAAGGGTACACTATGCAAACAAACCACATGTTGAAATGAAGAAAAAAATCCAGCTCCACGACAAAGTGAAAAATTAGATCTTTATTCACTTGATATATCAAGCATAGAGGATAAAAGTATCAGCATAGATAGCAGCAAAAAATGCATTATCAACGAGTTTCTGGTGTCGCAGCACCCTTAGTCATGATACTTTTATCCTCTATGCTTGATATATCAAGTGAATAAAGATCTACTTTTTCACTTTGTCGTGGAGCTGGATTTTTTTCTTCATTTTGCCATGTTATACGTCTGACACAGCGGTTCCGTGCTCCTATCCCTGGGATGTTATACTGGTGAGCTGGACTTTATTTTATCCCAAACCACATGTTGACTGAACAATCTGGACAAGGTCTCAGCAGAGGGTAGTACCACCAAGGGTACAAAATGTGCTTGCTTCGTAAACCTGTCCAACAACCACCCAGGTGACCGTATTACACTTGGAAGGAGGAAGATTGGTGATAAAATCCATGGACAAATGTGTCCATGGTCTAACAGGAATTGGCAAAGGCACCAATTCCCCAGCCGGCCGGTTATGAGAGCTCTAAGCGCCGGCACAAACTTCACAGGCAGACACAATCTTCTTCACATCAGACATAATTGAGACCCACGAAAAAACCCTGGCAATGGCCCCGTGAGTAGCCGAAATCCCAGGATGTCCACTCAACGCCGACTCATGGAGCTCCTGGAGGACCCTGAGTTGAAGTTGAACAGGAACAAACAATTTTCCCACCAGCTTGGATGGGGGGCCTGAGGCTGGGCTTCCCAAATCTCGCATTCCAAGCCTGCAGACACATCAGCCACCACCACCCCGGGTTGAAGAATGGAGGAAAGAGGCTCGAGGGGAGTCACTGGATCCAGACATCGGGACAAGGCATAGGCCTTCAAATTCTTGGATCCTGGACAAAAAATGATCGAGAACTGGAATCAGGAAAAAAAGTGACCATCTAGCTTGCCTAGGGGTCAACCTTTAAGCAGACTAAATATATGCCAGGTTCTTGTGATCGGTATCTACAGTAATGGAATGAACCACCCCCTCCAAATAATGCCTCCATTCTTTAAAGGCCAACTTAACCGCAAGAAGTTCCCGATTACCCACGTCATAATTTCTTTCTGCTGGGGAGAACTTCTTTGCGAAGAAGATGCATGGTCTCAAATTGTTCAAAGTGTCAGGCCCCTGGGACAACACCACTACCGCCCCCAACTCCGAGTCGTCAACCTCCACAACAAAGGGTTCAGATGGATCAGTCTGGACCAGAACAAGGGCAGTGATAAAGCATTTTTTCAGAGTGAGAAACACCATTACTGCTGAGGCAGACCAGTTCTTAACATCAGCCCCTTTTGCGTTCAGTCGGTGAGAGGCTTGACCACCTGAGAGAACCCTTTAATAAACCTCTGGTAATAATTGGCGAATCCCAAGAAGCGCTGAAGGCCCTTCAGGTCCCGGGGATGCACCCAATCCACAATGGCCTGCACCTTTTTGGGATCCATACGAAACCCCTCACTATTGACAATGATCCCCAAGAAAGGCAGCTCTTGGACAAAAAACGAGCAGTTCTCTAGCTTAGCGAAAAGTTGGTTATCCCTGAGTCTTTGAAGAACCGCCCGAAGGTGACCAATATGTGTCTGTTTATCAAATTTAATACACCAGAATGTCATCTAAGTATATACAATAACCACAAACCCCCCAATAAAATAAGAGAACAACATGATTGATGAAGTTTTGGAAAACTGCAGGGGCATTTGTAAAACCAAACGGGATAACTAAGTTTTCGAACAGCCCTTCTGAGGTGAGAAATGCAGATTTCCACTCATCTCCCTCCCGCACCTGGATAAGGTTATATGCCCCCTTCAAGTCTAGTTTTGAAAACCATTTGGCCCCGGATAATTGATTACACAAATCGGGAATGAGTGGGAGGGGATATGTGTTTCTTACAGTAATTTTGTTCAGTTCCTGAAAGTCAAGGCATGGGCGCAGACCACTGTCTTTTTTTTTTACAAAACAGAAACCTGCAGCAACAGCAGACATGGAAGGGCGGATATGCCCCTTGCGGAGACTCTCAGATATGTTCTCCTTCATGGTAACCCGCTCAGGACCAGAAAGGTTAAACAATCGGGCATTAGGCAATTTAGCCCCAGGAATCCGGTCAATGGCACAATCAAAAGGGCAGTGCGGTGGTAACCACTCGGCCTGACTTTCAGAGTACACATCCTCGAAGTCCTTCAGGTACTCTGGAATACCCTCTAGACCGACGAATGACACAGACACATAATTTCAATATTTGTTTTCACACCAGGATCCTCATTTAACAATCTCCCGGGTCTCCCAGTCAATGACTGGTTAATGACATTGTAGCCAAGGAAACCCCAAAACCAAACCTGCAGGGAAGTTTTCCAGAAAAAAACAGGCTATATGCTCCAGATGGACAGACCCCACCTTAAGGATGAATTCTTTAGTAATGGAAGGATCCCATCCTTGGTGAACGGGGTAGAGTCAATGGCCACCACTCTCAAGGGTTTGTCCAACCTGACTGTCCCCATCTCACAATGGGTCACCAACCTTGAGTCAATCAAGTTTACTGAAGACCCGCAATCCACAAAGGCAGAAGAGGAAAAAACAATTGTTTACACCAACTTCCATTTTAACATTAGTTTGAAGGCTGAGGAAAAAAATACCTGTGGGTCTGGGTAACTTCCTCGACAGTTACCCAGACTCAGTCGCTTTCCAAGACCTTGGAATCTGAGGGGCAGGAGGGACAGTCCTTTATCCAATGACTTGGCTCTCCACAAGAGAAGCAGAGTTTTTTCTCTCTTTGACGTCTCCTTTCCTTTTCCTTCATGGAAACAGCCCTCACCTCCATGGGCTCAACTGATGACAAAGGCTCCGGTTTCACTGGGAACAAAGGAGCTTCTCGTTGCACGACACCTCTTTACCTGAGTCTGCGGTCCATACGGACAGCCTGGGTCATGGCCTCCTCCAGAGAATCGGGCGGTGGGTGCAGGGCCAAGGCATCCTTTAAATACTCAGAGAGACCCCGTCGGAAAAGCCACCTGAGTGCTGAGTCGCTCCAGGAAACCTCTGGTGCCCATCGTTTTTACTCTGAACAGTATCAATCAGCAGAGCGCTTTCCGTAGGCAAGACTCATAATAGTGTCTTCTGCCAAACTCACTCGATCAGGTTCATTGTAAATTAGACCCAAAGTCTCGAAGAACCAATCAACAGACATTCTCTCAGGGGAGGAAGGGGATAGAGAGAAAGCCCAGGAATGCGGCCCCTCACGTTATAGGGAAATAACTATCCCCACCCTTTGACACTCATCACCCGAGGACCGGGGACGCAGGGAAAAAAATAATTTACAGCTCTCCTTAAACACCCGGAATTTTCTCTTATCACCAGAAAAGGTATCTGGAAGTTTGACAGAGCGTTCAGGAGAGGATAAAGAAACATCAGACACAGTAACCTCCACATTGCCAGACGGAGAAGAGGCACCCGAACCATATTAACTGTATCTGCCAACTCCCTCTGTACCTGTTGGTGAGAAGCAACCAACGCTCTTTGCTTTACTCATGGGTTCGACATCATTTTAGTCAGGTTAGATACCTGATCTGACAGAGAACGCAGCGGGTACATAACAAACACACAAGCCCCCCTAAAAATTGTATAGGTCGGTGATAATGTAATGACACTGATGGTGTCTCTGGCGCAGCCTAGGGACTCTATCAGGGGATACATGAACGAGCGCAGAGTGGAGAAAAAGAGCATGCAATGTGCAAGAACCTGAGACTAAACAGTGAGCACAGAACCTGGAGCTAAGCAGTCACGTGACCAGGGGGGGAGTCACCGCACATGAGGATGGGGCACAAAAATAAACATAGTCAAAGAATAGCCGAGGGTCAAAAGCCAGACAAGAGCGAAGTACCTAGGGATAAGACTGTGAGTAACCGGAGACCAGCCAAGGGGGTCAAATAGCCAGGAAAGACAGAGCAGTACAATGCAGGATTCAGAAGGAAAAGTCAGGGGACAAACAGGGTCGTACATTGCAAAGCACACACGCACAGAGGCACAACATTTAAACTGGGTCAGCAACGAGAAATCTATACGGAAGTATCACATACACCAAATCCAGGAACTGCCAATATTAAATAGCCTCGCCAAAATCAAAGAGAGGCGAACTAGAGTTAACCCTGTATAAATGAGCTATTGATTCCATATGGTTGGCTTCCTGACTCGCAGCATCTGACATTCATGGTGCCTGTAGTGCTACCGTTTATTACGTTTCTCTAGCGTTAACCCTGACCTGACCAGGATGGAGGCTGAACCATCCTGTCCAGAGTCATACCATAAAAGACTTGTAGCGGCGCACTCAGGAGCGCTAGTATCTTGTATGGTTGGTGTTTGTGTACTCTATCTCTCTATCTGCACATGCGTGTATTTAGCTGCCTTCTTGGTCTGAGCCTCTTAGGGTTTTTTGCCCCCCTTGGATTAGCACCTGTTTCTGCCACGTGTGCTAATAGCACAGGTCAGTTACAGGGCAAGATCCACCCATTGAGCTTTGCTCCCCTGTGAAGTCAACAGGGTTCTCCTTGCATTTTTTTGAGTTTTTTCTCTTGACTCAGCATCTGTTTCGTTCAAGTGTGCTCTTTGCACTGTTCTGTTACAGAGCAAGTTCTACCTGTGTTCGTTATTTCTCTGTGAAGCTAACAGAGCCGATTATTCTGCCTTCTGTACATACTGCGAGGCATTAATGCAGTCTGATTAAGGTGAACTTTCGCTGCCTTGTTCCATCATTTGTTCACTCTAGTAGCAGATACACAGTGACCCCCGGTCTTGAACTTTTTGCAGATTTTCAGCGCCAAAATATGGGTGTTTCAAAAAATGATGTAAAAATTGGCCCATATTGTCGTACTCAAAAATGCACCAAATTTTGTAGACTTTTAAAAAGTAGCCAATTATGAATCAAATTAAAGTATTGGGAGCCACAGTAACGCAAAGGAAAAAGCAGTGCCTTAGTGATCAGTACCTACTGTTAGGTAGGTGACATATTTAACAATACCCCCAATGGTTTATACAGTCAATATCTCCTCCAAAAAGTAAGATTCGGAAGTTAGATAGATTTAGGGTGAAATATGCTTTACCATAATTAAATATTATTGATTAAAGATTATTCTTGTCACTCACTAAACACCCACATTTCTATAAGGAAATCTTTAAAAAAAAGAGCCTTTTTGCTATAAAATTCCCAGGGATCATTGCCTGAATCTCCTTACTTTTACTCAATATTCTAGAAAAGTGTTTTGAAGATGCTTTCATGCTTCATTAATATACAGCACAAGATGGTAAACCATAATTATTTTGAAGTAATATATAAAAGGACACATGGTTGAAGCATTTGTCTTCTTGTATTTATTTAAATAGCCCATTACATTTATTCAGCGTATGTCTTTATTCATTACAAAGCCAGAGGGAAGACCTTGAGCCAGAAATGTTCAGCTTTATTATTCTTTGTATGTTCTTTAATAAATGACTTTTTAATACTTTACATCCTCATGTGGAGCCTTTTTTTCTGCAAAATTGCTGAAAGCCATTAATACTAAACTGTAACATATTTATCAGAGTGTACATGTCCTTGGCCACACTCTAGTTTTATTGATCTAAACAAAATGTGTAATCTATTCATTTTAGAAATTCACACATTAGTAGTATCCTTTACGATTACACAATGTACATCAATGAAAATCTTGCTGCAGTTTGAACTATTCAATCAGACAGATTAACCCCTGCATGACAGCCTATTTTTACCTTAAAGACCTTGCCATTTTTTGCAGTTGTGACCAGTATCCTTTTATGAGGTAATAACTCAAGAACGCTTCAACGGATCCTAGCGATTCTGAGAATGTTTTTTCGTGACATATTGGGCTTCATGTTAGTGGTAAATTGAGGTCGATAATTTTTGCGTTTATTTGTGAAAAAAATGGAAATTTGGCGAAAATTTTAAAAATTTCGCAATTTTCAAATTTTGAATTTTTATTTTGTTAAACCAGAGAGTTATGTGACACAAAATAGTTAATAAATAACATTTCCCACATGTCTAATTTACATCAGCACAATTTTGGAACCAAAATTTTTTTTGTTAGGAAGTTATAAGGGTTAAAAGTTGACCAGTGATATCTCATTTTTACAACAAAATTTACAAAACCATTTTTTTAGGGACCACCTCACATTTGAAGTCACTTTGAGGGGTTATATGGCACAAAATACCCAAAATGACACCATTATAAAAACTGCACCCCTCAAGCTACTCAAAACTACATTCAAGAAAATTTTTAACCCTTCAGGTGCTTCACAGGAACTAAAGCAACGTGGAAGGGAAAAATGGACATTTTAATTTTTCCAACAAAAATTTTCTTTTGTTGGGCAATTTCTCCTGAGGTGTTTCACAAATTGATCCATAAAGAAAAGAAAGTACTTTTGTTTCACAAAAATTTTATTTTAGCCTCCGTTTTTTCATTTTCACATGGGCAACAGGATAAAATGGATCCTATAATTTGTTGGGCAATTTATCCTGAGTACACAGATACCTCATATGTGGTCATAAACCACTATTTGGGCACACGGCAGGGCCCAGAAGGAAGGAGCGCCATTTGACTTTTTGAATGGAAAATTAGCTCCAATCGTTAGCGGACACCATTATGCGTTTGGAGAGCCCCTGTGTGCCTAAACAGTGAAATAAACCCACATGTGACACCATTTTGGAAACAAGACCCCTTATAGAACTTATCTGGATGCATTGTGAGCACTCTGAACCCCCAAGTGCTTCACAGAAGTTTATAACAAAGAGCAGTGAAAATAAAAAAATAATTTTTTCCTCAAAAATGATTTTTAGCCCCTATTTTTTATTTTCGCAAGGGTAACAGGAGAAATTGGACCAAAAAAGTTGTTGTGCAATTTGTCCTGAGTACACCAATACCCATAAGTGGGGGGAACCACTCTTTTGGCGCATGGGAGAGCTCAGAAGGGAAGGAGCGCCATTTTGGAATGCAGACTTGATGGAATGTTCTGCGGGCGTCATGTTGCATTTGCAGAGCCCCTGAAGTGCCTAAACAGTAGAAACCCCTCACAAGTGACCCCATTTTGGAAACTAGACCCCCCAAGGAGCTTATCTAGATGTGTAGTGAGCACTTTGAACCCCCAAGTGCTTCACAGAAGTTTATAAGCGCAGAGCAGTGAAATTAAAAAAATCATTTTTGTTTCTCAAAAATCATTTTTTAGCCCGCAATTTTTTATTTTCCCAAGGGTAACAGGATAAATTGGACCCCAGAAGTCGTTGTCCAGTTCTTCCTGAGTACGCTGGTGCCCCATATGTGGGGGGAACCACTCTTTGGGCGCACGGCAGGGCTCAGAAGGGAAGGAGCGCCATTTGACTTTTTTAATGGAAAATTAGCTCCAATCGTTAGCGGACACCATGTCATGTTTGGAGAGCCCCTGTGTGCCTAAACTTTGGAGCTTCCCCACAAATGACCCCATTTTGGAAACTCGACCCCCTAAGGAACTTATGTAGATACACAGTGAGCACTTTGAACCCCCAGGTGCTTCACAGAAGTTTAAAACACAGAGCCGTGAAAATAAAAAATCATTTTTTTTCTCAAAAAATCATTTTTTTAGCCCACTATTTTTTATTTTCACAATGGTTACAGGAGAATTTGGACCCCAAAAGTTGTTGTCCCCTATATGTGGGGGAACCACTGTTTAGGCACACATCAGGGCTCGGAAGGGATGTAGTGACGCTTTGAAATGCCGACTTGATGGAATGGTCTGCGGGCATCTTGCTACGTTTGCAGAGCCCCTGATGTGCCTAAACAGTAAAAACTCCCTACAAGTGACCCCATTTTGGAAACTAGACCCCGCAAGGAACTTATCTAGATGTGTGGTGAGCACTTTGAACCCCCAAGGGCTACACAGAAGTTTAAAAACGCCCGGGCATGAAAATAAAAAAATCATATTTTTTCCACAAACATGATCTTTTAGTCCCCAATTTTTTTATTTTCCCAAGGGTAACAGGAGAAATTAGACCCCAAAAGTTGTTGTCCAATTTGTCCTGAGTATGCTGATATCCCATATGTGGGAGAAAACTACTGTATGGGCATACGTCGGAGCTCGGAAGGAAAATAGTGACGCTTTGAAATGCCGACTTGATGGAATGGTCTGGGGCGTCATGATACGTTTGCAGAGCCCATGATGGGCCTAAACAGTAGAAACCCCCCCACGTGACCCCATTTTGGAAACTAGATCCCCAAGGAACTCCTCTAAATGTGTGGTGAGCACTTTGAATCTTCAAGTTCTTCACAGAAGTTTATAACGCAAAACTGTGAAAATAAAATATCATTTTTTTTTCCACAAAAATAATTTTTATAGTCCCCAATTTTTTATTCTCAAGGGTAACAGGAGAAATTAGACCCCCAAAGATGTTGTGCAATTTTTCCTGAGTACGCTGATACCCCATATGTGGGGATAAATCACTGTTTGGGCACACGTCGGGGCTCGGAATAAAGGGAGCACTGTTTGACTTTTTGAACGCAAAATTTGCAGGAATCAATGGTGGCGCCATGTCGCGTATGGAGACCCCCTGATGTGCCTAAATAGTGGAAACCCCTCAATTCTAACTCCAACCCTAACCCCAACACACCCCTAACCTCTACACACACCTAACCCTAATCCAACCCTAACCATAACTCTAACCCCAACAACTTAATCCCAACTCTAACCATAACCCTAACCACAAGCCTAATCCTAATCCCAACCCTAACCCCAAAACACCCCTAACACTTATCCTAACTTTAACGTTAACCACAAACCTAACATTAATTCCAACCCTAACCCTAATTCCAACCGTAACCCTATTCTAACTCTAACCCAAATTCCAACCCTAACCCAAATTCTAACCGTAACCCTAATTCTAACCATAACCCTAATTCTAACCCTAATGCTAACCCTAACCCTAATGCTAACCATAGCCCTAACCCTAAGGCTAACCCTAACCCTAGTTCTAACCATAACCCTAGTTTTAACCCTAACCCTAAGGCTGGGTTCATATTGCGTTTTACCAGCCCGTTCAACACATAGCGTTGACGGGTTGGTAACAGTATAGCATAACGCGATCACGTTATTCTATACCCGCTAGCGCAGATGAATCCGCAGATGATTCATCTTTGCTAGCGGTGACGGAGCCCAGACGCTGCAGCCCGTGTCCGAGGCTCCGTCACTGAATGACGGCACGTTGCGAACGCATGCCGCTTTACGGCATGTGTCGCGATTCACCCACAAATGGGGGTGAATGGCAGCATTAACGGACTGCGTTACACCGCATTATACCGCGGTATAACTCAGTCTGTCTAACGGACAGCCATAACGCAATATGAACCCAGCCTAATTCTAACCCCAATCCTAATAGAAAAAATATATATATATATTTTCTTTATTTTATTATTTGTCCCTACCTATGGGGGTGATAAAGGGGGCGTTAATCTACTTTTTCTTTATTTTGATCACTGTGAGAGAGTATCACAGTGATCAAAATAAATGTATGGAACCTGCTGGCCGGCGGGCGCACTGCGCATGCGCCCGCCATTTTGCAAGATGGCGGCGCCCATGAAGAATCCTGGATGGACGCCGGGATGGACCCAGGGACATCGGAGGACCGGGAGAGGTGAGGGGGATCAGAAGGTGAGGGGGTGATCGGAAGGTGGGGGGAGCGGAGGTAAGGAGGAGGTGAGCAGATAGTGACAGCGGTGACCGATAGCCACCATCAATCGGTGGCGGCGGCCAATCGCCACCTTCACTCGGTGTGGGGGGGTCGGATCTCGGTCTCCAGCCATGGCAGATGCTATTGCAGCATCGGCCATGGCTGGAATGTAATATTTCACCAAATTTCATTGGTGAAATTTTACAAATCACTCTGATTTGCTGTTTCACTTTTAGCAGCCAATCAGAGCGATCGTAGCCCGTGGGTTGGCACCCCTGTGGAAGCACAAAGGGTCTTGTGCCTGCAGGTCGAGTGACCTTTCACTGACCCCGGTCACCTGACCCACAGGAACGTGATCCTTCCATAACACAGCATATGTGTCACAGGTCGGAGTGGCACCGACTTTCATGACGCATACGCTGTGTCAAAGGTCAGGAAGGCGTTAAAATGAATCTGCCGGCAGAATCAATCCTCCAAAGCCATCTGAATGGGCATGTAGGATATAGAAAGTTGAATAGAATTATATCTTGATATCTGCTATCAGGTATTTTATTTCAGAGCAATCCAAGTTTTTCTCTACATGTAAATGAGCAGTTTGTATCTATGGGTGAGACACATATCTCCCTGACAATGTGCCTCTACTTTGAATAAAAGGGATTTCTCTAGAAGAAAATATTGGATTACAATTATTAAGGTATCATTTATTCAACTTTCCATTATCTACAGCTCTGGCAAAAATTAAGAGACCACTGACAGTTTTATAAAAATCAGCTTCTCTACATGTCTGACAGCCATTCCATTCCAGTGTCAATTGAACTCCAACCAGAGTATACCTCAATCTACTTGATGTGTTTCTGATAAGGTGATAACCTGAACCAAATCTTATTTAGTGACGTATAGTATAAAAAAACACTGCTGTGGTGTTCACAATCCTCTTGCAATAGGACAAGCTGGATGACAAAACAAGTGCTAGTAATATCCCAAAAGTAATAGCAATGAAAAAATAACTTAACCATGCCAAAGGAGTTAAAAAGTCTTAAGTGAGGAAAAGAAGGGCTCAATTCTTGCTTTACTAGCAGAGGGATACAGTGAGCGTCATGTTGCCTCCATCCTTAAAATTTCTAAGACGGCAGTTTGATACAGTAAAGATGTATATCTTTGTACCGTGTTATCCAGTAGATAGAAAAATATTTAGAGTTGAGAGTCCTCAGTGGTTGATACCTTTTAATGGCTAACTGAAAAGATGGTAACAAATTGCAAGCTTTCGAGACTACTCAGGTCTCTTCATCAGGCTAAACTAATACAAAATCTGAAGAATCACATATTTATACACAAAGCAGCACAGAAAAAATGCAATAGGTAAGACAAGTGACGTGAAGCAGAATAGTCATTATGGCAGAGGGATGAGCATAAATATTGGAACAGTTCATAGATAAGGAGTGTGAAAGTTTTATTGCCCTCTGATTGGGGTCTGGTAATGTTTTGTGATGTTTTCACAGGGTATTTGGAGTAAATTCCTTAATTGATGTAATAGGCCATAAAACCATGTGACAGGTTCATTCCAGCATTAAGAGTGTCAAAGGTCACCATCAATTTGTATTCGCAAATTCTTCTCTGTCTCTGAGATGTGAAGCTGCTTCTCAGTACAAGTATTTTCATATCTGACATGCTATGATCAGGGGAGCAAAAATGTTTTGCCACAGGTAGATCCATTCTTTTTTCTCTTATTGTGTGGCGATGAGAATTCATCCTTGTTCTCAGTTTTTGCCCGGTCTCCCCCACATACAGACCCCCAGTTGGACATTTAGTACATATAATTAGGTACACCACATTAGATGTGATGCAGCTGAAAGTACCTGGTATCTTGTAGTCCCGATGGGAGTTGGGGATCTTTATCTTGTCCGTGGTCATTATAGATGCACAGGTTTTGCATTTCTTCTGGTTGCAAGGGAAGGTTCCTGCAGCTGTTGGGGGGACAGGGAACTT
The DNA here is from genome assembly GCA_033576555.1 of Oophaga sylvatica. NCBI lineage: Eukaryota > Metazoa > Chordata > Amphibia > Anura > Dendrobatidae > Oophaga > Oophaga sylvatica. The sequence continues at coordinate 172,781,518 of JARQOD010000007.1, read as the reverse complement.
CTGACAATGATGCAGTCCATTACAGCAAGGTCAAGCAGCAGATAATGGAGACAACAAAGCTACAGACCAGCAGAGGGCAAAAAAGACTCTCCACTGTCATCTTTTTTGAATGTCACTCAGCAACCACAGGATGACATCAAGTGACCTACAAAAGAAATGGCAAATGGCAGCTGGGATGAAGTGCATGGCAAGAACAGCTCGTAACAGGCTCCTAGAGGCAGGGTTCAAGTCATGTAAAGCTATAAAAAAGCCTTTCATCAATGAGAAGCAAAGGATAGCCAGGCTGACGTTTGCCAAAGACCATAAGGATTGGACATGGAGGACTGGAGTAAGGTAATGTTTTCTGATGAGTCTAATTTTCAGCTTTGCCAAACACCTATTTCTCTAATGGTTAGACAGAGACCTGAAGAGGTGTACAAGCCACAGTGTCTTGCACCCACTGTGAAATTTGGTGGAGGATCCGTGATGATCTGGGAAAGCTTCAGCAAGGTTGGAATTTGGCAGGTTAATCTTTGCGAAGGACGTATGAATCATGCTGTTATGGGTCAGCAACTCAGGAATAGAGCAGGGGGGAGAAGCTGACCCTGCAATAGTACTAGACTCAATTCCTACGATGGAGCGGGTGACCTATTCCTTGCGAATAGACCCACCGACGATACTAGTCCAGACTCAAGTGAAGACCTAAAGATGGGGGGAAGGAAATCCCTGAAAGACCTAGGGACTGGGAACAAAAACAGGTGACCTCCTAGCAGGGAAATAGAGGAAACTGAAGAAACGAATGGAAAAACAAAATGACTAAGCAAGCAGAACTAGAGTTCCCAGAACTGCACAAAGTTAAATACAAAAAGTTATCAAAGCACCAAACCAGAACTCTAGCGGATTAACACTGATGTCCAGCAAGGACTGGGAGGCAGGTGCAGGGTAGTAAAGGGGTGATACAATCACCTGACCAACGACAAGCCCAGCACCAGGGAAAAAGACCAGCAGCCAGAAAACCACAACAAGATGGTGGATGGTCAAACTAAATAGATTCTAACAGTACCTCCACTTTTACGAGGATCCTCTGGATCCTCTTGGCTGAGCCTTATTCGTAAATCTCCTGTGAAAAGCCTTAATCAGCCTTGAGGCCGAGACATCCTCAACTTTCACCCAGGAATTATCCTCGGGACCAAAACCCTTCAAGTACATGAGATACTGCAACCTTCCTCTGTGCCACCTGGAATCCAATATGCTTGAAATCTCAAACTCGCCGTCCTCAATTGGAGGAACTGTCGTCATCGCCTCCTTACCTGGCGTGTCAGCTTTCTTCAGTAAAGATACATGAAAAACTGAATTAATTCTCCAGGATGAGGGTATGTCTAATCTCACAGCTGCTGAGTTGACAACCTGAACCACTTTGAAGGGTCCTAAAAATTTAGGTCCCAGTTTTTTAGAAGGGATCTTCAAACGCAGATTCCTAGAGGACAACCAGACCATGTCCCCAACTGCGAACAACGCCTCCCTTTTTTTATTGTCAAAATATTTCTTAGACCTCCTATTCGCATCTTTCAGGTTATGGCGTACATTGGTCCAAACCTTTTCCAAATTTCCAGAAAACTCTCCTCCTCAGGCACAGCCGCCCCAATATTTGAAAATGGACCGAAAGATGGATGTCTCCCTGTACAGCAAAAAAAAGGAGAACTCCCAGTCGAGGCAGAAGTATGATTATTAAGGGCAAACTCAACTAGTGGTAGAAATTCCGAGCACATCTCCTGTTTATCTGCTACAAAACATCTCAAAAACTGTTCAACGTCCTGGTTCTTCCTTTCGGTCTGTCCATTGGACTGCGGATGATAACCCAACGAAAATGACAATGAACCTTTAATCTGTCACAAAAAGTATGCCAAAAGCGAGCCACAAAGTGTGGTCCTCTGTCGGAAACAATGTCCGTGGGAACACCATGGAGCCTGACAATCTCTTTCACAAATGCCATAGCTAGAGTTTTGGTGCAGGGTAATTTATTGAATGGAACCAGATGACACATCTTACTAAACCGGTCCATAACAACCCAGATGACAGAAAAACCCTCAGAGACCGGCAGATCAGTGATAAAAATCCATAGCAAGATGCATCCATGGTGAACTAGGAACCTCCAAAGGGCACAGCAATCCTGCAGCCGGGGCATGAGAGGCCTTTGACCTAGCACACACCGAACACTGACGCACCCACTTGATGACTTCTCTATGCCACCCTGGCCACCAGAAACTTTGACCGATTGACGTTCTAGTTTCCGAAATCCCTGGATGACCCACCAACCGAGACTCATGACATTCAGCAAACAAAGCTTTCCTCAAGGCTTTGGGCACAAATAGTTTACCATACGGAGTGTTTGTTGGTGCAGAATTCTGGGCTTCAAGGATGCTATTTTCCAATTCAGAGCCCAATGCTGCCACCACCACCCCCCTTTGCAAAATACATTCCTGCTTCTCAGTATTAACTGCTGGAGAGAAACTACAAGACAAAGCGTCCGCTTTAACATTCTTTGTGCCAGGGATATATGTTACAGAGAAATGGAACCGGGGCAAAAAATAGTGCCCACCTAGCTTGGCGGACATTCAAACGTTTAGCAGCATCCAGATATATTAGATTTTTATGATCAGTAAAAACCTGTATCGGATGTCTAGCCCCCTCCAAAAAATGTCACCAATGCTTAAATGCAAGTTTAATAGCCAGCAACTCTCGGTTTCCAACATCATAGTTGAGCTCAAACTCCGAAATTTTTTTAGAAAAGTAAGCACAGGGATGCACCCCATCCGCTCCCTCCTGGGACAGAACTTCTCCCACCCCTACTGATGAGACATCAACACCCACCAGAAAAGGCTTAGTCTCATCTGTCTGGATCAAAACAGGAGCAGAGCTAGACCTCTCCTTGAGATGCTCAAAAGCCTTTTCAGCCTCAGTGGACCATTGGACAGAATTAGAACCCTTCTTGGTGAGATCAGTTATAGGTTTACCGATCACCGAAAAATTCTTTATGAATTTTCTCTAATAATTGTCAAACCCTGAAAATCTTAGGACAGACTTTAAACATCCAGGCCGGGGACAATCCAGTACAGACTGAACCTTCACCGGATCCATCTCAAACCCATCACTGGAGATCAAGTACCCCAAAAAACTCATTTTCTGTACAGCAAACTCGCACTTCTCCAATTTGGCAAAGAGGTTGTTTTCACTCAAAATCTCAAAAAGGCAGCAACACTCACCTGCCCAGGTCTCAGAACAAATGCACTACAGGGTGCAGCCAGCCCATAACGCAAGATGTTAGCAGCACAGATGCAAAATACCAGATTAAACAGCCACTCTCCACATACCCATTCAAGGAGGGTGTGACTGCTCACTATATAATTGCACAATGGAGGCCCGCATAGGGTAACTAACACCCCACTATTTTGGTATTTTTTGCACTTTATTTTTGGGGGTGCAGCCAAGTCCAAACACGTTTGGTATCGCATGAGGGGTATTTACACTGGTGCACATTGAGAGTGTACTGGCCAGCCCGCCTAGTCGAATAGTAGGGGCGTAACTAATAGGCTGTGAACCAGACACTGTGCAATATCCTTGTGTGAACGTACCCTATGCAAGCCTCCATTGTGCAATTGTATACTGAGCAGTCACACCCTCCTAGAATGGGTATGTGGAGAGTGGCTGTTTAATCTGGTATTTTGCACCTGTGCTGCTAACATCTTGCTTTATGGACTGGCTGCACCCTGTAGTGCATTTGTTCTGAGACCTGGGCAGGTGAGTGTTGCTGCCTTTTTGTGCTTTTTATATTGAATTTTTGGAGAACTTGAGTCTCCTTTAGTGGCATTTCTGGATAGTGTAGTGTAGTGTAGGTACTTGTAAGCGTGGGGACCTTTGGCACAGGTTACAAGCTTATGTATTTTGGCCAAAATATTAACTAATACCCCACTATTTTTGTATTTTTTGCACTTTATTTTTCGGGGTGCAGCCAAGCCCAAGCACGTTTGGTCTCGCATGAGGGGTGTTCACACTGGTGCGCATTGAGAGTGTACTGGCCAGCCCGCCTAGTTGAATAGTAGTGGCGTAACTAATAGGCTGTAAACCAGACACTGTGCAATATCCTTGTGTGAACGGTACCCTATGCGGGCCTCCATTGTGCAATTGTATACTGAGCAGCCACACCCTCCTTGAATGGGTATGTGGAGAGTGGCTGTTTAATCTGGTATTTTGCACCTGTGCTGCTAACATCTTGCTTTATGGGCTGGCTGCACCCTGTAGTGCATTTGTTCTGAGACCTGGGCAGGTGAGTGTTGCTGCCTTTTTGTGCTTTTTATATAGAATTTTTTGCCCCATGAAGGTCAATTTTAGAGAACCATTTAGCTCGGTTAGTTGGTTAAACAAATCCAGAGAAAGTGGTAACGGGTAAGGATTGCGCACAGTGATCTTATTAATCTCCCGAAAATCCACACAAAGCCTAAGATCCCCATCCTTCTTTTTGATAAAAAAATCCTACGGCCACAGGAGACTTAGAGGGTCTTATATGACCTGCAACTAAACTAGTCTGTAGGTATTTGTTATGTTTCGGTAACTGAGGAGAAATAGCAAAAAATAGCAAAAGCGGTAATACACCAGAGAGGCTGGGACCTATTGGATTGCAGTAACCTGAATTAACCACACAGCTAGAAGTGGCCGTGGAGCGTACCTACGGTGATCCTAGACGCCTCGTCACAGCATGAGAGATAACTACACCTAAAGGCAGAAAGATGAAAGCTATCTGCCCCAGAGCAGATCCCTAAAGAAATAGGAAGCCCCCAAACATGTAATGGCGGTTAGACAAGAAGAAAACACAGACAGAAAATAGAATGAGCAAACGCTGGGGCCCAATCTGTCTAGACAGAAAAGTACAGGAAAGAATTCTGACTGCAATCCAACAAAACCCTAACAAAAATATCAACACTTCTGATTGCCAAAAAACCTGAGATCACACGATCTCATCCACCTAAATCAGATCTCTGGTGTAACAAAACGCTATTCAGCAAATAAAAAGTAACAAAGGAGCAAAGCAAAAGTGCAGACACAAACGGAGCACAATTGCAGCGCCAGACCCCCAAAAGGGGACAGGCTGCAGTCCACTGCAAGCAGCAAACCAGCAGAGAAAATCAAACAGAGGAAAAAAAAAACAGCAAACACTTATCTGAATGAGAGCAGGGAACTAGCAGTGCTTCAAGCAAGACCAAAAGGAACAATTGATAACCGGCAAGGCTGCTGGGAACTCAGGCCACTTATATCCTAAAATTCAGTGCCAGCTGAAGGCCATTCAGTAATCAGTTCATTACCCTCAGCAACCACCGGAGGGAGCCCCAGCTCAGAAGCCGCCTCCAGCATAGTCACAACAGTATCCCCCTTGAGGAGGGGTCTCCGAACCCTCACCTGCGCAACCAGGCCGATCAGGATGGGCTCGATGATAGGCACGGATAAGTCTCCCAGCATGAATGTCCGAAGCAAACACCCAAGAACTGTCCTCCTGACCATAACCTCTCCATTTAAACAAATACTGGAGTTTCCGTCTAGCAAAACGAGAATCCAATATTTCCTCAACCACATACTCAAAATTGCCCTCAATCAAAACAGGGTCGGGAGGCGCAGCCATAGGAACCACTGGTTTGACAAACCTCTTCAATAAGGACTTGTGGAACACGTTATGGATCTTAAATGTCCCTGGAAGAAGCAAACTGAAGGAAACCGGATTAATAATTTCCATCATCTTATAAGGTTCAATGAACCTTGGCTTAAATTTTGGAGATGCAACCTTCATAGAGATATTCCTTGAGGACAATCAAACCAAGTCCCCCACTTTAAAACGAGGACAATCAGTCCTATGCCGGTTGGCAAACCGCTGGGCCTTCTCCTGAGAGAGAGACAACCTCTCCACCACCTGGTCCCAAATCTGCTGCCTAGGCTGCACAATAGAGTCAACCCCCGAACAAACAGAAGCCTCCGCCTGTCCTGAAGAAAATCGAGGGTGAAACCCGGAATTGCAGAAAAATGAAGACATCAAGGTGGCAGAGCTAGCTCTATTATTAAGAGCAAACTCAGCCAAAGGCAAAAAAGAGACCCAGTCATCTTGATCAGCAGACATAAAACATCTCAAATAAGTCTCCAAGGTCTGGTTTGTTCTCTCGGTTTGTCCATTGGTCTGAGGGTGAAATGCAGAGGAGAAAGACAACTGAACACCAAGTTTAGAACAAAATGTTCTCCAAAATCTGGAAACAAACTGGACTCCTCTGTCAGACACAATGTTCTCCGGAATGCCATGCAACCGAACCACGTGCTGAAAGAACAAAGGCACCAATTCGGAGGAGGAAGGCAACTTAGGTAATGGCACAAGATTTATCATCTTGGAAAACCTATCACAGATTACCCAGATAGCGGTCATTCTCTGAGAGACAGGAAGGTCAGAAATAAAATCCATAGAAATATGGGTCCATGGCCTCTTGGGTACAGGTAATGGCATTAACAAACCACTAGAACGAAAGCAAGGCTTAGAGCGAGAGCAAGTCCCACAGGACTGCACAAAGTCCCTGACGTTACGAGAAAAAGTAGGCCACCAAAAGGAGCGACTCACCAAGTCTCTGGTACCCAAAATCCTGGGATGACCAGCCAACAATGAATCTCAGACATCACACTCTTCTTTCACTGATCTGGAACAAACAACTTCCCAACAGGGCAGCGCTCAGGTTTATCCTCCTGACACCCTTCCAGAGCCAGTCTCAAATTGGGCGAAATGGCGGAAAGAACCACACCCTCTTTCAAAATAACAGCAGAATCAGATAACTCAGGAGAATCTGCAAAGAAACTCCTCGAGAGGGCCTCTGCCTTGACATTCTTAGTGCCAGGAAGAAAAGAAACCACAAAATTAAAACGTGTGAAAAACAAGGCCCACCTGGCCTGTTTAGGATTAAGTCACTTGGCTGATTCGAGATAAACCAGGTTCTTATGGTCCATGAGGACCACAACCTGATGTCTGGCTCCTTCCAGCCAATGTCTCCACTCTTCAAAGGCCCACTTCATGGCCAATAACTCCCGATTAACCACATCATAATTACGTTCAGTTGGAGAAAATTTTCGAGAGAAAAAGGCACAAGGGTTACTCTTAGAGGTCTCTGAATCCCTTTGGGACAAAACGGCACCTGCCCCAATCTCAGAGGCATCAATCTCCACCTGAAACGGCAGAGAAACATCAGGCTTCCGTAGAACAGGAGCAGAAATGAATCTCTGCTTAAGTTCCTGAAATGCAGAAACTGCCTCAGGAGGCCAATTCACCATATCGGAACCCTTTTTGGTCAAATCAGTCTATGGTTTAACAATACCAGAGAAATTACCAATAAATTTACGATAAAAATTGGCAAAACCCAAAAATCTCTGAAGAGCCTTCAATAAAGTAGGTTAAACCCAATCACAGATGGCCTGAACCTTGACCGGGTCCATTTCAATAACAGACGGAGACAAAATGAATCCCAAAATGAGACCTTCTGTACGCCAAAAAGACACTTTGATCCATTCACATACAGTGCATTCTCTCTCAAAATCTGGAACACAGTCCGAACATGTTTCACATGAAAGTCCCAGGCATTGGAAAAAATCAAGATATCATCCAAATAAACAATCAGAAATTTATCAACAAAATCCCTGAAAATATCATTCATGAAGGATTGGAAGACGGAAGGGGCATTAGTAAGCCCAAAAGGCATCACTAGGTACTCAAAATGCCCCTCTGGGTATTAAACGCCGTCTTCCATTCATCCCCGTGCTTAATGCGAATAAGGTTATACGCCCCCCTGAGGTCAAGATTAGTAAACCAACTAGCACTTTTCACTCTGGAAAATAGGTCAGAAATCAAAGGTAACGGATATTGATATTTAACAGTGATCTTATTCAGGAGGTGATAATCAATACACGGCCTCAATGAACTATCCTTTTTGGCCACAAAGAAAAAAACGGCGCCCAAGGGTAAAGAGGATGGTCTGATATGACCCTTCTCCAATGACTCCTTGATATAAGATCGCATAGCAATCGTGTTCAGGTACAGATAAAATAAAAAGGCGACCTGTGAGGGGGCAAGGATGCAGATTTACTTTCACTAAACATATCAGAAAAATCAGTTAAAAAGTCAGGGACATCCTGAGACTGGGGAGAGGCAGAAAATACATGAGTGTCAGTATTAACTCATTGGCTGCCCCAACTGGTCACAGACACAGATTTCCAATCCAAAACAGGATTATGAGACTGTAATCAAGGGAAACCTAGTACAATAATGTCATGCAGATTATGCAACACCAGAAATTTGCAACTCTCCTGATGATCTGGTTCAACCCTCATTATCACCTGAGTAGAAAACTGGGGTTTATTCTCCGCCAAAGGGGTAGAATCAATGCCCAGTAGAGGAATAGACTTCCGCAGGGGTATCATGGGAAACCCACAACGTTTGGCAAAGTCAAAATCCATCAGGTTAATAGCTGCTCCTGAATCAACAAAAGCCTGAGCAGAAAATGTGGACAGGGAGCAAATCAGGGTAACAGTCAACAGAAATTTAGTCTGAACACTACTCAAGACAACTGAGCGTGCAAAATGTCTTCCCCGCTTAGGGCAGACAGAAATAGCATGGGAAGCGTCACCACAGTAGAAACATAACCCATTGCGCTTACGAAACTCATGACGCTGAGCCCCAGAAGTCACTCCATCACACTGCTTGGGCTCAGGAGCTGGCTCACAAGGCCACACTATCTCACGCATACCTCTGTGCTCACGCAAACGTCTGTCAATTTGAATAGCCAAAGACATAGAATCATTGCGACCAGAGGGAACAGGGAATCCCACCATAATGTCCTTTACTTTTTCTGACAGGGCTGCCAAAGCATCATCATTCTATTTGGTCAGGACTGCCCACTTTCGAAATTTCTGACAGTACAGCTCAGCATCTTTACGACCCTGATTTAATGCCAACAAGATCTTTTCAGCTTGATCAGTGACATTAGGTTCATCGTACAATAACTTCAGAGCCTGAAAAAATACATCAATATCATTCAAAACAGGATCCCCAGGTGTCAGGGAAAAAGCCCAATCCTGAGGGTCGCCGCGCAGCAGGGAGATGACTATTTGAACCTGCTGTGCTGCGTTCCCTGAGGACTTAGGCTTTAAGGCAAAAAACAACTTACAGTTATTTTTGAAATTTAGAAATTTAGAATGATCCCCGAAAAACAAATCTGGCATGGGGATCCTAGGTTCCACTACCGGCAACCCAGCAAGATAGGTAGCAATACTCCGAACCTCAGTGGCAAGCTGATCCACACGGCCAAACAACTGTGCAAACTCCATTGAGAGAAAAAAAAAATTCCTCCTCAGCACCCAGAGAAAAAAGGGGAAAAAAATGCAACAAACAAAGTTTCCTTATTACTATTTTCCCCTTCTGTGAGTACCATACAATTTTCAGTTTTTGGGCCGGTTATACTGTTATGTTTTTTGGTAACTGAGGAGAAATAGCAAAAAATAGCAAAAGCGGTAATACACCAGAGAGGCTGGAACCTATTGAATTGCAGTAACCTGAACTAACCACACAACTAGAAGTAGCCGTGGAGCGTACCTACGGTGATCCTAGATGCCTCGTCACAACTTGAGAGATAACTACACCTAAAGGCAGAAGGATGAAAGCTATCTGCCCCGGAGCAGATTCCCAAAGAAATAGGAAGCCCCCAAACATGTAATGGCGGTTAGACAATAAGAAAACCTGGACACAGACAGAAAATAGAATGAGCAAATGCTAGGGCCCAATCTGTCTAGACAGAAAAGTGCAGGAAAGAATTCTGACTGCAATTCAACAAAACCCTAACAAAAACAGTTAGCCATTAAAAGGTATCAACCACTGAGGACTCTCAACTCTAAGTATTTTTCTAACAAAAATACCAAAACTTCTGATTGCCAAAAAACCTGAGATCACACGATCTCATCCACCTAAATCAGATCTCTGGTGTAACAAAACGCTATTCAGCAAATAAAAAGTAACAAAGGAGCAAAGCAAAAGTGCAGACACAAACGGAGCACAATTGCAGCGCCAGACCCCCAAAAGGGGACAGGCTGCAGTCCACTGCAAGCAGCAAACCAGCAGAGAAAATCAAACAGAGAAAAAAAAAAAAACAGCAAACATTTATCTGAATGAGAGCAGGGAACTAGCAGTGCTTCAAGCAAGACCAGAAGGAACAATTGATAACCGGCAAGGCTGCTGGGAACTCAGGCCACTTATATCCTACAATTCAGTGCCAGCTGAAGGCCATTCAGTAATCAGTTCATTACCCTCAGCAACCACTGGAGGGAGCCTCAGCTCAGAAGCCGCCTCCAGCATATTCACAACAGGTATTCCTTTAAGGCCTCCCTCTCGGGAATCGTCAGATTAAATAAATGACTTTTAGGGAATGTAGCACCTGGGACGAACTCAATAGCGCAATTGTAATCTCTATGGGGTGGTAGAGATTGCGACTCAACTTCTAAAAAAACCTTCCAGAAATCCTGAATGGCTTCAGGTAGCTCACAACAGCAGCAATGTGAACATTACAACATTTACCATAACACTCCTGACCCCAGGACCTTATAATACCAGACGACCAGTCCAGCAAAAGATTGTGCATCTTTAACCAGGGTAAACCCAGGATGACTGGAACAGGCAGTTTATCAAGTACAAACAAGTCTATACACTCCTGATGTTCCATATAGTCAATAAGTGGGAACCCAGTGACCTTTCAGAAACGCACCCAAGCTCCAGGGGAGTGTTATCAATTGCCACAACAGGAAAAGGAGATGACAATGGTTCAGAATCAAATTTATATTTGTCTAAAAATTGTTGATCAATCAAATTCAGTGCAGAACGACAATCCACCATGACCTGAAAATCAATGGAATGACCACAATAGGTGGAATTACAAGAAAAAAAATCTCCTGCGGACCGTAAACATGCGACCCGAATGGGAGTGTTGCTCCTACTGACCTTTTTTTTTCTTTCCTTATGCGAACCGCGCATTGCTTAATAAAATGGTCAGCCTTACCACAATACAAGCATAACCCATCAGAGAACCTCCTCTTCCTCCCCTGGGAACGAGAGGACATCGCCACAAGTTGCATAGGTGCCCCGCTGTCGACTGGGCAATCCTGAGAGACTGGGTCCAGCATTGTGAGAGCCTTCTCTTCATTCTGCCTGTCTCTCAATCTTCTATTCACTCGAATAGCTAACTGCATAGCAGTCTCCAAAGTGCAGGATATGCAATGAGCAAATCTTTAACCCTTTCACTCAAACTTGCTAAAAACTGACTCTTGAGCGCTGGGTCATTCCACCTAATCTCTGCAGACCATCATCTGAACAGGGTGCAATACCTCTCAGCATCACCAGAACCCTGTTTAAGCTGTCTGAGCTCTGCCTCAGCTGATGTGACCCTATCCGGATCATCATATAACAACCCCATTTCAGTAAAAAATGCTTCCACTGACTGCAAACAAGGATCACCAGGTGGTAACGAATTTGGTGTTCACTGCGCAACAAAGACATAATAATCCACACACGCTGTAATTCACTCCCTGAGGATCCAGGTCTAAGCCGAAAATATAGTAAACATGCATTTTTATCTTTGTTGCAGGCTGGCTACTTTCAAAGTTAACCCTTGCAAGTGTTGAGCAAGTTCAAGAACGCTGTTGATATTGAAGGAATCCGGGAGAGGAAAAAAAATCCTCTCTTTTATTTATATGTGCTGGCTGGACATACTGTTACGGGTCTGCAACTCAGGAATAGAGCAGGGGGGAGAAGCTGACCCTGCACTAGGACAAGACTCAATGCCTACGATGGAGCAGGTGACCTATTCCTTGCGAATAGACCCACCGACAATCCTAGTCTAGGATCAAGCAAAGACCTAAAGATAGGGGAAAGGGAATCCCTGAAAGACCTAGGGACTGGGAACAAAAACAGGTGACTTCCTAGCAGGGAAATACAAAAAAGAAAGGAAAAACAAAATGACTAAGCAAGCAGAACTAGAGTTCCCAGAACTGCACAAAGTTAAATAGATTCTAACACAAGCCGCATACAAGGTTATCCTGGAGAAACAGTTGATTCCTTCTGCTAAGGCAATGTTCCCCAACTCTGAGGACTGTTTTTTCCAGCAGGACAATGTGCCATGCCACACAGCTAGGTCAATCAATGTGTGGATGAAAGACCACCACATCAAATCCCTGTCATGGCCAGCCCAATCTCCTGACCTAAACCCCATTGAAAACCTCTGAAATGTAATCAAGAGGAAGATGGATAGTCACAAGCCATCAAACAAAGAACTGCTTAAATTTTTGTACCAGGAGTGACATAAGGTCACCCAAAAGCAGTATGAAAGACTTGTGGAAAGCATGCGAAGATGCATGAAAACTGTGATTAAAAATCATGGTTATTCCACAAAATATTGATTTCTTAACTCTTCCTGAGTTAAAACAGTATTGCTGTTTCGAAATGATTATGAACTTGTTTTCTTAGCATTATTTGAGGTCTGCAAGAACTGTACTTTTTTATTATTTTGACCATTTCTCATTTTCTGAAAATAAATACAAAATTTATTGCTTGGAAATTCGGAGACATGTTGTCAGTACTTTATAGAATAAAAGAACAATTTACATTTTACTCAAAAATATGCCAATAAAGAGAAAAATCAGACAAACTTAAAAATTTGCAGGAGTCTCTTAATTTTTTCCAGAGCTGTACATGTCCATGTAGACAGCTTAAGAGTTTTGATCTTACTGACAGATTTTCTTTAAGGATTTATTTATGAAAGCCATATCGAGGAAAGATAATTTTCTTGTCCATATATGAATGCACTCTGTCAAATATAGGTGAACGACACCTTCAAAATTTCAGATATGAAAACACTTCACATTTCCTATCCACATTTCCAGTGAATTTATTTCACTCATACATTACCTTTTCCACCTATCACATACCTAGTCCATCTTTCTACTGTGATTATTACATTATTTACTCAATGTGAACTTATTTTTGCTGCACATTTTGTATATTTGCTCAACCATCACAATTTCATTTCACATGCATCACTCACTTTATATCCCGTACACATGTAGTCTCTCTGTTCGGGACAATGGCACTGGCCTTGAATATTCATTGGTCATTCAACACTCCCACCCACACACTGCATTAACTGTTCCTCCTTCTTTCACCCTGGATTACACCCCTTTTGTAGTTTGCTTGATGCAAGCGATATGAATTGAGGCAGTACACATGTGCAATTCGCTAACTTAAATGACATCCTGTCCTTGCACAAAAGAACGCATGCGTTCCATGCTTTTGTTCCAGCTCAGTGAACAGGAAGTCAGTTTACATCCAGGAAGTAATAGAATTACCGCATGCACCGAAACACCTGTCCACCACCTGCATTAACCAATCAGCTACAACAGTAGAATATTTAAGCAGCATCCTCCACACTATTCAGTCAACACCACCTCTGGAAGAAGCTAAGGTGAAACGGCATTGTCAGCTGTTGAATTAAGTACCAACAACATTGAAGACTGATCTTAACATTGGGTTCCTATGTATTTTAGGCATTTATGAAGACAATTAGAACACACAGGACCCCATCATGACCTCCATTTACCAACTTGTACTAAGCACTGTTACTGCAATAATCTAATATACAGGTCCTTCTCAAAAAATTAGCATATAGTGCAAAATTTCATTATTTTCCATAATGTAATGATTACAATTAAACTTTCATATATTTTAGATTCATTACACACCAACTGAAATTTTTCAGGTCTTTTATTGTTTTAATACTGATGATTTTGGCATACAACTCCTGATAACCCAAAAAACCTGTCTCAAAAAATTAACATATTTCAACCGTCCAATAAAATAAAAGTGTTTTTTAAAAACAAACAAAAAAAACATCAAATAATAAAGTTCAGTTATGCACTCAATACTTGGTCGGGAATCCTTTTCCAGAAATAACTGCTTCAATGCGGCGTGGCATGGAGGCAATCAGCCTGTGACACTGCTGAGGTGTTATGGAGGCTCAGGATGCTTCGATAGCGGCCTTAAGCTCATCCAGAGTGTTGGGTCTTGTGTCTCTCAACTTTCTCTTCACAATATCCCACAGATTCTCTATGGGGTTCAGGTCAGGAGAGTTGGCAGGCCAATTGAGCACAGTAATACCATGGTCAGTAAACCATTTACCAGTGGTTTTGGCACTGTGAGCAGGTGCCAGGTCGTGCTGAAAAATGAAATCTTGATCTCCATAAAGCATTTCAGCCGATGGAAGCATGAAGTGCTCCAAAATCTCCTGATAGCTAGCTGCATTGACCCTGCCCTTGATGAAACACAGTGGACCAACACCAGCAGCTGACATGGCACCCCACACCATCACTGACTGTGGGTACTTGACACTGGACTTCAGGCATTTTGTCATTTCCTTCTCTCCAGTCTTCCTCCAGACTCTGGCACCTTGATTTCCAAATGACATGCAAAATTTGCTTTCATCAGAAAAAAGTACTTGGGACCACTTAGCAACAGTCCAGTGCTGCTTCTCTGTAGCCCAGGTCAGGCGCTTCTGCCACTGTTTATGGTTCAAAAGTGGCTTTACCTGGGGAATGTGACACCTGTAGCCCATTTCCTGCACACGCCTGTGCACGGTGGCTCTGGAGTTTTTCTACACCAGACTCAGTCCACTGCTTCCTCAGGTCCCCCAAGGTCTGGAATCGGTCCTTCTCCACAATCTTCCTCAGGGTCCGGTCACCTCTTCTCGTTGTACAGCGTTTTCTGCCACATTGTTTCCTTCCAACAGACTTCCCATTGAGGTGCCTTGATACAGCACTCTGGGAACAGCCTATTTGTTGAGAAATTTCTTTCTGGGTCTTACCCTCTTGCTTGAGGGTGTCAATGATGGCCTTCTTGACATCAGTAAGGTCGCTAGTCTTACCCATGATGGGGGTTTTGAGTAATGAACCAGGCAGGGAGTTTTTAAAAGCCTCAGGAATCTTTTGCATGTGTTTAGAGTTAATTAGTTGATTCAGAAGATTAGGGTAATAGGTCGTTTAGAGAACCTTTTCTTGATATGCTAATTTTTTGAGACAGGTTTTTTGGGTTATCAGGAGTTGTATGCCAAAATCATCAGTATTAAAACAATAAAAGACCTGACAAATTTCAGTTGGTGTGTAATGAATCTAAAATATATGAAAGTTTAATTGTAATCATTACATTATGGAAAATAATGAAATTTAGCACTATATGCTAATTTTTTGAGAAGGACCTGTATATCAATTGTAAAGATTAGGTCTCGCTTATGTGCGACCGGAGGTAAGCAGGAGGGCGACTTCACTTGGTTCTTCAAGCAAGTTTATTCACACTTCATAAACTTGCTTAAAACAGAAAACAAACACAGCCTACTCTGGCACAAAGTAACAAAAAAGCAGATATAAAGTCCTTGCACTTTAGCAGATTAGTCTCTTCAGAGCACACACACAGGAGGTCTCCACACCTCCAGCCACACACAACTGTGGTCAGCAGTAGGCTCATTTATATCCCAGACACCCAGCTAACACAGAACACATGACTGGTCATGTGGTAGTGACATCATCACAGGTCCTCAAACCACATACACGGCTATGGTGATGCTACTACCCAGGGCTAACGTGTACTGGGCTACATAACAGAGACAAGGCATCTCTGAGCCAGATACCTCCCGTCTATTACACAACCCTTTGCCACTCTACATACCTCCCCCCTCTGCCTAAAGCCGTGGGGCTTGGCACTTTCTCCCACTAGACAAGGGATTCTTGAGAGGGCATCAGCATTACTGTGTAGCTTCCCGGCCCTGTGTTCTACCTGGAAACTAAAGTCCTGCAGGGCTAAGAACCAGCGGGTGACGCTTGCATTTCTACCCTTGGTTTCCCTCATCCATCGGAGTGGGGCATGGTCAGATATCAACCTAAACTTCTGTCCCACTAGATAGTACCGTAAGGTGTCCACTGCCCATTTTATGGCCAAGCACTCCTTCTCCATGACAGAGTATTTTTTTTCACACGAAGATAGCTTCCTGCTCAGGTAAAGGACTGGATGCTCCTCCCCATGTATCTCCTGTGACAGAACTGCTCCCAATCCGACATCTGAGGCATCTGTTTGAAGAACAAACTCTTTCTTAAAGTCTGGGGCTATCAGAACCTGTTGTTTACACAGGGCCTCTTTCATTTCTTGGAAGGCCAATTCTGCTTCTTCAGACCATTTAACCATCACTGATTTTGTCCCTTTCAGCAGATCGGTCAGAGGGGCAGCCCTCGTAGCGAAGTTTGGGATGAACCTCTTGTAGTATCCCACAATCCCCTGGAAGGCTTTCACTTGCTTCTTGGACAATGGTCTTGGCCATGTTTGAATCGCCTCGATTTTATTGATTTGGGGTTTTATTCCACCACGACCTACTACATGTTCAAGGTATTTGGCCGCTTCTTTCCCCAAGGCACATTTCTTCGGGTTTATTGTAAACCCTGCCTCCCTTAGAGCATCAAATACTGCTTGGACCTTTCCCAGATGACTCTCCCAGTCCGGGCTGAAGATAACGATATCATCCAGGTACGTAGCGGCGTATTTCTTATGAGGTGCCAAGATCCTATCCATGGCTCTCTGAAAGGTCGCTGGCACTCCCTGCAGGCCAAACGGCATCCGGACATACTGGAAGCATCCGTCTGGTGTTGAAAACGCCGTTTTCTCCTTGACATCCTGGGCCATGGGAATCTGCCAGTATCACTTCGTCAAATCCAAGGTGGTTATGTACCTGGCGGGTCCAAGTCTTTTGATGAGCTCATCAACGCGTGGCATGGGATATGCGTTGTACTTGGAGACCTCATTCAGCTTCCGATAATCATTGCAGAATCTCCATTCTCCATCAGGTTTTGGGACCAGGACAATAGGACTCGCCCAACCGCTCTTGGAATCCTCAATGACTCAGAGCTTCAACATGCGCTCCACCTCCTTGGAGATTACTTCTCGACGGGCCTCAGGGATTCGATAGGGCTTCACGTTCACCCGCACATATGGCTCTGTCAGGACTTCATGCTCTATGACCTTCGTGCACCCCAGCAACTCTGAAAACAGGTCCCTGTTCTTCTGGAGCAATTCCCGGCATTGCTGTTTCTGCTCCTTTGATAGTGTCTCTGCTATCGTAACCCCTTCAAAGTCACCTTCTGAGTGGCCCAGCAAGCACAGAGTTAAAGCTGACTCTCTATCATGCCATGGCTTGAGGAGGTTGACATGGTATACCTGGTTTGGTTTTTGTCTTCTCGTCGGTGAATCCTAAAATTTACTTCACCCAGCTTCTCCATCACCTCATATGGCCCTTGCCATTTGGCCAAGAACTTGCTTTCCACCGTCGGAACTAGCACGAGCACTCGGTCTCCCGGATTGAACTGTCTCACTCTGGCTGATCGGTTGTAAACCCTGGCCTGGGCTTCTTGGGCCTGGAGGAGGTGTTCCTTCACGATTGGCATCACCTTTGCAATCCTCTGTTGCATCAGGGCCACATGCTCAATAACGCTTCGGTGGGGCGCAACTTCGGCTTCCCAGGTTTCCTTGGCGATATCCAGGAGACCTCGCGGATGTCGGCCATACAGAAGCTCAAACGGTGAGAACCCCATGGAGGCCTGTGGAACTTCACGGATGGAAAACATCAGGTATGGTAAGAGACAGTCCCAGTCTCTACCGTCTTTCTCTATGGCTTTTCTTAGCATGCTCTTTAGGGTCTTGTTGAATCTCTCCACAAGGCCATCTGACTGAGGATGGTACACCGAGGTCCTCAACTGGGAGATTTGCAGGACCCTGCACAACTCCTTCATCACTTTACTCATGATCGGTGTCCCCTGGTCGGTCAGGATCTCCTTCGGCAAGCCTGTCCGGGAAAACACATGGACCAACTCGCGGGCTATACTCTTCGCTGAAGAATTTCTCAGGGAAATTGCCTTTGGATAGCGTGTGGTATAGTCCAGGATGACTAATATATACTGATGGCCCCGGGCTGATTTAACTAGGGGACCGACCAAGTCCATGGCAATTCTCTCAAATGGCACTTCAATAATGGGCAATGGCACAAGGGGGCTCCGGAAATGAGAGGTAGGGGCAGTTAACTGACATGTAGGGCAGGACCTGCAATAGTTTACTATCTCCCGGTGACACCCAGGCCAATAGAATCTTTGAATAATACGTTCCTGTGTTTTGTCAACCCCTAGGTGTCCCCCCAAGATGTGTGAATGGGCCATGTCCAACACCTTTCGTCTGTAGGACCCAGGCACTAGCAACTGCTCCACCAACTCCTCCCTTATTTTCATGACCCGATACAACAGCTCCCCACTCAGCATAAAGTATGGAAATCTGGTGTCCGCCCCAGGTTCCTGTGCAACCCCATCAATGACAGTGACATTGTTGAAGGCTTCCCTCAGAGTTAGGTCCCTGTGTTGGGCAGTCCCAAAATTCTCACTGGCCACCCCTAACTCTGGAATGTCAGATACAGGAGACACTTCTTCCTCATCTCCTACCAGGACACAAAAAGGAAACCTGTCTTCCTCTGGGTATGGCGCTACCGTATTAGGGCTTATTGGTTCCCTAGACTTGCTAGTGACCTCAGCAGACTTTCCCCACAGATCCCAGAATAAACAACAATCCCGACCTATAATTATAGGGTGCAATAAGTCCCGAACAACCCCGACTTCATGGGACTCAGTGCCCTGCGCAGTCTCAATGTCCACTCTGTCCATAGGGTAGTCCTTTGCATTGCCGTGGATACATCGCATGCTGACCTTTTTCCCCGGGAGTAGTTTGAGAGGCAGATTCGCCCTCACCAGGGTCACTAGGCTCCCGGAGTCCAGCAGCGCCGTTACTGCTCGACCGTTCACCCTCACGGGACATGCTTGAGGCCCCTCGTTAGGGAGAGAATTCACACTGCTGACTGGATTGGCATAGAATGAGATATGATGTCCCATGCTGCAGTCCATCTGCTCGGTGGTCTGGGGACACCGTGCAGCTATATGTCCTGGCCAGTGACACCTCCAACAGATAACATCACCCGTAGGGACCTTGGGCACCACCTCCCCCGCCCCTTTTGACCTTGGACGCACCACCCCTTTTTGGAACTCCGCCCCCTGCTGGGACCCCCAGTACGGAATGGGCTGCTTCCCTAAGGAACCTTCCATCCCCTGGTACCTCTTGACCAGTCCGACCAGTTCATCGGCTTTCCAGGGATCACCCTGGGCAACCCAAGTCTGTAGGGGCTTTGGCAGGGAGTGCACAAACCGATCCATTACGACTCTTTCTACCATCTGTGCCGGTGTAGCGGACTCTGGCTGTAGCCATTTCTGGACCAGGTGCAGCAGGTCAAACATTTGGGAGTGAGGCGGTTTGTCCCGGTGATAAGCCCAGCGGTGCACTCTCTGTGCCCTGACAGTCATTGTCACCCCCAACCGTGCGAGGATCTCAACCTTTAGCTTAGGATACTCCTGAGCATCCTGCATAGTCAAATCGTAGTACGCCTTCTGGGGCTCCCCTGTTAGGTATGGGGAAAGTACCTCTGCCCACTGCTCTGGGGAAGTCTTTCCCTTTCAGCAACCCTCTCAAATATAGTCAGGAAGGCCTCCACATCATCTCCGGGGGTCATTTTCTGTAATGTGCGTCTTACCGCCTTTCTGACGTGGTTTTCATCAGCCAGACCTGGGGTCGGGGCGCTCGTCCTGCCCTGGATGGCGGTTGTCATAAGCTGCATCTGCTGTCGATGCTCCTGCTGTCTTTGCTGCATCTGCTGTTGGTGCTCCTGCTGGCTCTGCTGCATCTGTTGCAACAACATCCTGTTGGACTCTTGCTGCTGTACCTGTCCCTGGACCAAGTGTTTCAGCAGGTCCTCCATTTTCTCCGGCAATGCTGGCTGGGTTGCTATAGCCTTGACCCACGACATGCAGTAACCAGTCCCACTTCTCTGCTGGGAACGCTGCTCGCACGTCTCCACCAATTGTAAAGATTAGGTCTCGCTTATGTGCGACCGGAGGTAAGCAGGAGGGCGACTTCACTTGGTTCTTCAAACAAGTTTATTCACACTTCATAAACTTGCTTAAAACAGAAAACAAAAACAGCCTTCTCTGGCACAAAGTAACAAAAAAGCAGATATAAAGTCCTTGCACTCTAGCAGATTAGTCTCTTCAGAGCACACACACTGGAGGTCTCCACACCTCCAGCCACACACACCTGTGGTCAGCAGTAGGCTCATTTATATCCCAGACACCCAGCTAACACAGAACACATGACTGGTCATGTGGTAGTAACATCATCACAGGTCCTCAAACCACATACACGGCTATGGTGATGCCACTACCCAGGGCTAACGTGTACTGGGCTACATAACAGAGACAAGGCATCTCTGAGCCAGATACCTCCCGTCTATTACACAACCCTTGCCACTCTACTCAGTATTTGAGAATCTCTCAGCACTACTTGCACTTTTTCAAATGGAAAATATCATGAAAATATCAAACACTAATTACACACTCTTGAACTATGAGCATCATATAGAATTTTTGAGTCAGTATTTCTCCAGGATGCTTGTAGGGATACCATTATGCTAACTTTTTAACTTTTTTATTGTTATAATTAATACATTTTGACTATTTTGAAAAAAAATTTGACTACTGTGCCTTCATGTTCGGAGATCAAAAATCTCTAGAAGTGTTATCATATCTGCAATTTTGGAAGTGTCGTTCACCTATATATGACAGAGTGCATTAATCTATGTATGTAACTATTTTCTAACAGGTGTGTCTACTTACATCAATAATGGATTTTAACGCCAGGGAAAAATCCTGGCGCTCAAAAGCTACAGATCTTTTTAAGCAAAGTATTTCTAACATCTCTAGTCATTAACCAAGATCTTTCTTCTGACGTGTAACCTTTCCAATGTATCAGGTATAATCTCTCAATAAAGTATGTTTTCAACTTCATACTCCACACTACCTTTAATCAACATTTATGGAAGAGAATTACCAGCAAGATGTAAAGACAAATTGTATATTTTAAGCATGGATTTAATAAATGTGTTATGTATCCTGAAGGGGAAGTTTTAAACCAAAGGCTACTGGATTGACAACTTCTGTTTAATATGAATCAATGAATTTGGGTTCTAGTTTAGTGAATGAGATCATAAGTTTGACATTTTAGTGGATAACCAAACCTTGTCTCCAATCCCAAAAGTTTTTGATCTCAGACCAGATAAGCTTTAATTTGTCTATGGACTGACAGGTCTCTGGAATGTTCGATTGTCCAAAATAGAAACAAAGCAAGGGCGATGCCCATGTTTACCGAAGAACTGAGAAGTCTTAATGAATTATTGAAACTGATTGTCCATGGCTAATTTGGCTAAAGGCAGATATTCCAGATAATAAAACCGAAGATCTGATAAATGACACCATAGAAACTGCTTTATTGTACGGTTGGTATCCTCAGTCTGACCGTTTTTCTCTGGGTGGTAAAGAGATGAAAACTCGCATTAAAGGGATATTTTTTAAGTTTTTAAATTGCTTTAGTAATTTAGATAGCATGAAAATAAGCACATTTCAATAACTTGCTATTTCTCTCTGCTGACGTTCTACTGCAATAAACTTTTATCTTACATAGTAAGCAGATTTTTTACATTGAAATTTGTCAATAGTTCCCTTTTCAGTGTGCACAGTAGTTTCATTTCAGGAGAGGAATTAACAACTAACATCCCAGTCAACTCTCCAGGCCATTGATTTCTATAAAGCAATTAGATGCTCCTCTTCTTCCTTCTACCTCCCAGCTCCTGACAAGCTGCTTTTATCAGTTCTGTGTAATCACATCACCCTGGCACCCAGCATCACAACTTAGGGCCCCGTCACACCTAGTGACACACCAGCAATCCTGACAACGATATGCAGCTCAGGTAGCGATCAGGACAGCGACACTGCTGGTAACGTCGCTTAGTTACCTACAGTGTACGTTGAATACCAGCCCACTTGTGCAGGGAGCTGGTAACCAAGGTACACATCGGGTTTCCAGGTGCTGCGCGGCACCTGGAAACCGGATGTGTACCTTGGTTACCAGCTCCCCTGCAGCAGCGCGCTGGTATCCAACGTACACATCGGGTTTCCAAGCGCCGATGTGTACCTTGGTTATCAGCTGATCGCTGGTCTCCTGCCTGCCACACGCAGCGATGCGTGCTGGCCAGCGGGAGACCAATGATCAAAAAAATGTCCAGGACATTCAGCGACGATCAGCGATACCCGGCAGGGGGGCTGATCGTCGCTGAATGTCACACACAGCGATATCGCTGGGGAGATCGCTGTTGCATCACAAAACTAGTGACTCAGCAGCGATCTCGCTAGCAAGATCGCTGTGTGTGACGGGGCTTTACACTATCCTAATCTGTGTGCTTGTGAAATACTACTGTTGCTAAATGCAAATGTAATGATAATAGTGTACACTCCAGAACAAACCACTGATAGTTGAATGTGTTACAGCAGAACATGTGCTGAGCTTTATAGGTCTACTAATATTACAGCTCTAAAACTGTCACTCAAGAAGAATTGGCAACCCAATGGGAAACCAGTAAATAAGGAGATTGCAGAGTTCTGAAATGCTCAAGAGACAAAATGAGAATAAACCTTTAATTTTATTACAGAATGCCATCAAGAGTTTGGAAACAAACTGAGCCTCTGGATTTTATCTATATTATTGTGTGTTAAATTATGAACTTACTTAATGATTAAGAATTAGGCAACCAAGACTAATGATTAAATGATGCTATTTACTGAATCTGTCCACCAGCAGTCAAATAACAGTCTTTCCAGTTGAGAATTACAGGTCAGTATTGAAGTCCACACAGAAAGACCTTTAGGATTAGGTAACGACTGGAGAAGTCTAGATGGTTGGGTTCGGGGTGTTTTGGCTTGGTCATAAATTTCACAAGCAATGACAAGTTCTTAACAATCTCAAACAATGATTGGCCACAAAAAGTTCCTGTTACCAGTGCGATATTATTGTGAATCCCAGGGTGAACTGTGAGCACAAACTCACATCAAATCAAATCTAGAGAAGCATAAAGCCCATCAGGCTTATCCAGGGTTTAGTCTTTTGGCTGATTTTAGATAGATTTTTTAAGTCAATATTGACAGTGACATCATTTTTGGCACCATTCCTCAAAGGCCCACTTGATTGCCAACAATTCACAATTCCAATGTTTAGAGATGTGCTGATCTGGCAAAATTAAAATTTACCTAATCACAGAGATTTTCCCAGGAAATTTGGCTTAGGCCTCTTTCACACTTCAGTTGTGCGACGTCAGTCAAAAATCCGCCAAAGTGTGAAAAAAGCGGATCCGCCATTTTTTTTTGGCGGATCAGCTTTTTTCCCATTGACTTGCATTAGTGGCGGATTTTGACGGATGGTCGTCTGTTAGGTCTGTTTTTTGACGGATCCGCCAAAAATTTGGCGTCCGCCGTTTTTGAAAAATGTCCAATGCAACTTTTTTTGTGGGCATCTAAACAGCGGAGTATGGCAGATCTGTCAAAAAATGGATCTATCGGACGACCATCCTCTAGCGGATCCGTTTGCTCCCATAGAAAATGCATTAAAAATGCCCAGAACACTGTCCGGGGTCTCTCTCTCTCTCCTCGGTCCGGACATGCGTACCTACATTTTCCGGGTTGAAAAGTTCATGGCGGATTTGTCACAAAACAGATCCGTTTGCATCCGTTTTTCACCTTTTCAGGCGGATCCGCCATTTTCACACTTTGGCGGATTTTAACTGATGTCAAGCGACTGAAGTGTGAAAGAGGCCTTAGCAGCAAAGTTATTCTCTTAGAATTGAGTGTTCAGCGATACGGCACCTGAGTACACAAAATGAGGTATTGAGGTCGAAGCATGTGCAGTGATTAATATGGGTGGCAAGACAGGTTGGCAGAGAGATATAGTTTTTTTGTTTTGCTTTTATCACCTTTTTACAGATTTCTTTGGATCAACAAAATGGTGGCCAGCTGGCCTCCATTTTGCTAAATTCACAGGAAGCAAATTACAAAAAAATCTGAAAGACATGTGCCGAAAAGTTGCAGGCTCATCGCTGGATCAAACAGGGGGAGGTGACCTTGGACGTACCTAGGTTGTAAAGGTGTTAAGGTTATATTTCCCCATGAGATCAAGTTTGGTGAACCAGTAGGCTTTCAACAGTTAGTTACAGAGATTGGGGATAAATGTTAAAGGATACTGATTCTTTACATTCATATTGTTAAGTTGCTGGTAGTCAATTAATAGTGTTACACTAGCAAAATGTTTACAAATAGAAAAGAATCCTGTGCTAACTGGTGATTTGTAAATCTGATGAATTGCGTGTGGTGACTGCCATATAATCTTTCATAGCCTGATGTTCTGGACCCCAAAGATTATATAGTTTACTTTTGGGAAGCCTGCAGCTTTGGACCAGATCAATGGGACAATCATAAACTCTTTTGGGGGAATTCTTAAATTTTTACAAAAATAAAATCATCAACATATTCGAAAAGCTCTTATAAATCACTGGATTAGGTTTGTGCCAATTAAAGAGAAACACTTATTCTGACGCTCAGGATCTCATCGTACAATATTGCCCTTGTACCACTTAATAACAGGGTTATATTTGTATAACAAAGGCATATCAAATACCACAGCCACGGACAGGACAAAAATGAAATATATTCTAAATGTAAAGTAAAAAATTACCAGAAATACCTCCCTCATCACATTCTGGGGGAGAGATGTATTATCAAAAGTAGTGACTTTCATAGAAAAACATAATTTTCCAAGGTTATACCAAGTTCTTTAGCCACTTTGCCATGAATAAAATAGGCTGAGGAGCTGCAATCAATAAAAACACACAGATTTTCTACATAGGATAAGCAAGCAGTGAGATTTCATGGGCCCCACCGAAGTGCTGGTGTTTTTCTGGTGACAATTGTTTTGAGTAGGCATGTATATGCATTTGATGACCAGACATCCCACCGTAGGTATATTGATCCAGCTTTAGTCCCTTGATCCTTGTTGGGAACTGAGTCAGCGCAATCCATTTTGGGCTTCTCAGTAAGTAAAGTAGGAAATGGGGTCTTGGGTGGAGGTGCAGCATCAGTGTAAGTGTATTTCAGTGTACTTTCACGTAACTGTTTATCATAATGGATTGTCAGGGACATGGCTGAGTTAAAAGCGTCAGGAGTAAAAAACTGAACTGACATGTTCTTGACATGGTATGAAAGTTCAGTATAAAACTGATGGAGAAGGGCCATATCTTTCCACTGTGAGTGAAGGTCCCAGTGCCAAAATTTAATACAGTACTCCTCTGCAGTATGTTCCCATTTGCTTAGGACTGCAGATATAATGTCTGCAAATGCAACTAGGACATGGTCATCAAACAGGAGCCCAAGGGTCTCAATGAATGAGTCAATTGAGGAGAATTTTATTGCATCAGGGGTAGAGATGAGTGTATCTTTTGAAATTCCAAATTGCTGGCTTCACTGAATTTTCCTAAGGAAGTAGTTATGCACTGAATAAATTTACATGAATTGCGTATTTAAAAAGCATGTAATTTCCTGGAAAATGTGTGTAGAACACTGTGAGCTCCCCTTGGAATCAGTTGAACAAAGATTTAGCCATGTAATGCAAACACAGACTTTTTAATTAAAATGGCTTTGACCTATCTGGCTGGGGGGAAAATGAATGGTAACCCAAGGTAAACAACAGCAAATTTAAAAACACAGTGCGATATCAGTGTAAGTTGAAATGGAAAAATAGCAGATGAGTGGGAGAGTATATTTGTTTCCTTGACACACAATTGGCAATGAAAATTTCTCTTTTCAAGGAGAATGAGGAATTGTACTTGGAGCACAGCACACCTTAGAGGAGGGTGACAATGATAATGGTGATGATGAATCCGAACTAGTGCTACCTAAGTAAGGTTGACAGAAAAACAAGTGTGGTGAGAACACAAGCAAAATACTGCAGGAGAGAAGAGTGCAAATAGGGTCTTATTCGAGGTTAAAATAATCTTTTGATCAGTTTGCATTCACCTGAATTTTATGATACCAAGGCATATACACACATCCGAGTCACAAGCTGCAGCCGATCCACAGGTCAAACCGAATCGTAGTATAATAGGGAAAAATTGTGGTTATCATCCGCGCTGCTATCCAAATAACCATCCAGTCATGTAGATGGTGAAGAAATAGTGAGAATTTGAGGTAATAAAACACCATTTCTTCACCATCTACATGACTAGACCTAAGTGTAGTGAGAAGGGCGAGGATGACAACTTCAGGTTTTCTGATTGATTTTGTGGCTTGAATTTCACAAATAAGCAGATAATAGTGCTTCATGTGCTAATGGAGAGTCTACTGTAGAGAGCCTGGTTGCTAAATGTCCACTATGTATTCTCATCTTGCAGAGCCTGCAAAGTGCCAAAAAATTGCATGGTGGAAATGTGTAAAAGAATTGTTATAAATGAGAAGCCCACACAAATGACTCACCAGTAGTGATGGGCGAGCACTAAAATGCTCGGGTGCTCGTTGTTCGGGTTGAGCAAATTGGAATACTCGGGTACTCGACCTGAGCAATGAGCCCAATGTAAGTCTAAGGAAAAAACAAGCATTTTTGCCGCGATCCCCCCGGGGGTCCTTTTAAAGTCTAAAAACATCTGAAAATGATGAAAACAGTGCTCAAATGACATGGAAACATCATGGGGAATGCCCCTGGAAGCATTTCTGACTCCCAGGTCACAGCTGTGAACAATGTTGTCAGAGTCTTACGCCATTTTTCAGGCAAAACCAAAAAACATACAAAAACGAAATTAAAATGGATTTTCCTGGGAAATATGTTAAGGAAAATCCTTTCCAGGGTAATGACTTTTATATAAGGCAAATTAATTAACCCAAAGCAAAAATGTTCCTCTACCACTTTGTCTATGTTCACACGCAGCGTTTTTGATGCGTTTTTTAACTTCAGCATTGCTTTCAACCAATACAAATGCATTCACATGGAAATGTCATTTTAACATTTAACAACCTTAGCTGGCCATGTGGTGTGTGACACATCATCAGACACATCCTGCTTCATTTATGAAGGAAGGACTCTGAAAGTTACAAAGCCTATTTTTATAGGGGCGTCATGTAGTATTAATCTTCTTAAAGTGTCATCAGCTGGCTATGTTTTGTTGTTCCCATTATTAAAGAGTGGATCTCCTATATTGTTATTGCCTATGAAGTGAGTGGCTGGGCTGCCAAAAATTTGGACGCACCCCCATACCCCTTTGACGAGACGTACAGAAGGGCCTCATGAAAAAGTGTTCCAATTATAAGAAAATGGGTCTCCCACAGCGTTAGCCTATGCATTGAATGCAATGCCTGCCCTGCACCAAAGTAACATGTACCACAATAACACCTGGAACAGACGTCCTGGATGACCACATGAAACCAAAGTTCCCTTTTTTTCCATTTGGTACTGCCATACTGTTAGCCTAGGCATTTAATGCAAGGCATGCCCTGCACCAAAGTTACATGCACCCCAATAAGCCTTTGAACCCACGTATTGGATGGACACAAGAAAACCAAGTTCACATTTTTTGCATTTGTTTCTTCCATACTGTTTGCTTATGCATTGAATGCAAGGCCTGCCCTGCAACAAAGTAACACGCACCCCAATAAGTCTTTGAACACACGTACTGGTTGGCCACATGAAAATCAAGTTAACATTATTCATTTGTGATTCCCATACTGTTTGCCTATGCATTGAAAAGTATTGCATTGTTGAAGATGAACAACCAACAAAGTTCACATTATTATGAAGGGTGTCTCCCATACTGTTTGCCTATGCAGCAAATGCAATGCCTGCCCCAAATTTGGACAAAACAAAATACCACTTGGAAGTGACTTGCAAGAAGTCCTCCTAAAAATTTGTTTCCATTACAAAGGAGCGGGTCTCCTATACTTGTAATGCCCAAACAGTAAGTGTATGGGCTGACCAAAAAATCTCTCTGTGGGGTACACATCAACATACTATCTCAATGTTTTTGTTACGGACATCATAGACACCCTTCAAAAAAATTATGTGGCTGTTGCATCATGGAACACGTTCACTCTCGTGTTCTAGTGGTGGTGTCTGAAGAGACGTGGAGGATGGCCTCAGAAAAAGGTCTTCCCAGTTTAAAGGAGCAGTTCTCCTATAGTTGGAATGCCCATGCACTAAATGTATGGGCTGACAAACATTTTCACTTGAGGGGGGTACACATCAACCTACTGTGTAAATATTTTTTGTTACAGACATCATAACACCCTTGCAAAACAATATAGTGGCTGTTTCATCACGGAACACAGTCACCCCGGTGATCTAGTGGTGGTGCTTGATGAGGATGAGGAGAAGTGTTATGTTTTGGCAGCTGAGGAGGACAGGAGCAAAAAAATGCAAAGGCAGCCAAACACCCAAGAGGTTGGAACTAATAGGTTGCAGACCCCAAAACTAACCGCACAACTAGAAGCAGCCGTGGGATGTTCCTACGGTGCCCTAGACACCTCGTCACAGCCGGAGAGATTAGCTACCCCTGAAGATGGAAAGAGGAAAGCTAACTGACCCGGAGTAGAGCCCCAAAAGAATAGGAAGCCCCCAAACATATAATGGCGGTTAGACAAGATGAAAACACAAACACAGACAGAAAATAGAATGAGCAAACGCTGGGACCAGAACTGTCTAGATAGGACAGCACAGGAGAGAATACTGTCTGCAACCCAGAAAAACCTTAGGAAAAACTCCAACACTTCTGAATTCAAAAATGCTGAGACCACACGGTCTCGACCACCTATATCAGATCTCTGGTGTGAACACGCAGCTACCCTGCAGTAAAAAATCACAAGAACTGAACAAATGAACAAATACAAAAAGAGAACAGAGACCAGCACAAGCCCCCAAAGGGGACCCGGCTGAACTCAAAAGCAAGGCAGCAAAAACAAGGAAAAATCAAACCACAGAAAAAAACAGAAAGTAACTTATCTGAATGATAGCAGGAGACAGCAGCAAAGCAAGCTGAATTCCAACCTAGACCAGGAAGAAACAATTGATCACCGGTGAGGATCATGGAAGGTCAGCTCACTTATATCAGGCCAGTCCATCCTTCCTGATAACCAATCATCAATTGCAGGTGGTGGACTTTTGCTGTTCAACATAGGTTTAATACCCTCAGCAACCACCAGAGGGAGCCGCAGCTCCAAAGTCGTCTCCAACACGTTCACAACAGAGAAGGATGTTACACCTGGTCCCCGTGCTGGCTCTGCACCCCGTTCTGGTCACTCACCTCCTGCTTTTCACGCTGTCCCTGTGCAGCAGCGAGCTCCCTGTCTGGGGTCTCATGCTCTCTCTACTTCTCAGCATCCTGCTCTCTCTCCCTCCCCCATCTCCTGGCGTGCTGTGAGCAGATCTTCAGGGAATGCTATTAGGACGCGAGCGCGCACTCCTCTGGTTTCTTAAAGGTACAGTGTGCATTTTTTGAATTCAGTAATTATCCAATGGCAGCGCACTGATTACTATTTCTGGTCTCTCCTCCACTGGGAGAGCGCCAGATCAACAAGCATCTACCATTTCTACATCCGGTTCTGTCTCTGACCTATCTGTGCTGCGTTAGCAGTCTCTATGCACTTGCTCATACTATTTGTCTCCACAGAGTGTTAGTATCCTGAATCCTCCTTTCCCTGACAAACTTCTGCAATCACCTGTGCAAGTGTCATCCCGTCCCGCCAACAGCCATCCGAATCAGAGGACTGTGACAAGGTTTACTGGAGTCAGCTTGCTACCATCTACCCAGAACCAGGACCCTCCTCACCTGTGTCTACCTCTCTATGGTCTCTTCCATTATATCTGTTACCCCTTTTTGTCCCACTGGGACAGCTGCCACCTGTCCGGGGTCTTACTGGAGGTAGCAGCTGTGTCCTCCGGGTATTCCACTCTGGTCCTGTTCAATGGGCTTTACTACGGGTACCCGGGGCTCACTAGTCACGCCCCCTTAGGAGCCCCCCCCGGACCGTGGTCCCGAGGTTCCACTTTAAAAATAAAAAACGAATGTGAACTTCACCATCTCTGCCTCTGCTTCCATTCGTTACAATGAAGGTGGATAATAACACACCAAATATCCAAAGTCAGGAAGCGTATATCCGTGTGTGGGTGTGAAGAGGTGCATGGTAATACACCTCCCAAAGAAATATGCTGTATTGGAGGTTATGTTTCACTGTTATCATTTGGTGGTGTACAGAACTCTGCCCCAATCCAAGCCTTGTTCATTTTTATGAGTCAGCCTATCAGCATTTTAAGTTGACAGGCGGATGCACTTATCAGTTATTATTCCACAAGCGGCACTAAAAACCAGCTCTGACAAAATGCTACAGGCAGGGCAGGCCAGGACCTCCAAGGTGTAGAGAGCCAGTTCATGCCACATGTCCAGGTTTTATACCCAATAATTAAAAGGCACAGAGAAATCACATAGGATTTTGGTACGGTCAGCAAGATACTCCATCAACATCTTCTCAAACTTTCCAGTCCTTGTGACACTACTGTATGGTTCCTTGCTCCATCTCATCATGCTCCGCCTGCAATGCATCCTCTTTCATTGTGAGAAGACAGCTTTTCAGGATACAGAGAAGCGGGATGGTGACGCTAATTATGGCATCATCCCCGCTCACCCGTGGACTCCTCAAAGTGTTGTAGGATGGCACACATGTCTGACATCCATGTCCACTCCTGAGGTCTTATATGTGGAGTCTGAACTGAATACCGACAGCCTTGTTGATGCCCTCTTCTGCTCACAAATCTTTTCCAACATATATAGTGTAAAGTTCCAAAGTGTGGGGACATCACACACCAGTCAGTGAGCCGGAAGCTGCACACCCTGCTGAAGCATGGCAAGGTCGACTGAAGCTGTAGCTGACTTTCTAAAATGGGCACACATGCGGCGTACTTTTACAAGCAGCTCCGGGTAGGTTTTGACAAACCGCTGAATCACGAGTTTAAGCACATGGGCCAGGAATGGTATGTGTGTGAACTCTCCTCAGAGCCACCACCAGGTTCCGGCCATTGTCACACACGGTCATGCCTGACTGTAGGTTCAGCGGTGTCAGCCACATATCTTTCTGCTCTTTCAGAGCTGTCCACAACTCTTCAGCATTCTGCTATTTGTCACCTAAACATATTAGCTTCAGCACAGCCTGTTGCCATTTGGCTGAGGCAGTGCTGCAGTGCTTCTAGCTTGCAACTGATCTGGTCATTTCAGAGACGCAGGCTGAAGAGGAGGAGGAGGATGAAGTGCAGGAGCTATAGACTGTGGGGGCAACCCTGATTGACGTAGGGCCTACAATCCTCAGCATTGGTAGGACATGTTCTATCCTAACGTCCGACTGGGTCCCTGCTTCCACTATGTTAGCCCAGTGTGGCGTCAGTGAGATGTACCGTCCCTGCCCAGAAGCACTTGTCCACATGTCTGTGGTTAAGTGTACTTTCCCAGTAACTGCATTGTTGAGGGAACGAGTAATGTTGTTGGACACGTGCTTGTTTAAAGCCGGGCCAACACACTGTTAGAAATAGTGTCAGCTGGGGACAGAGAACCTTGGGACGGCCGCCGCCATCAGGTTGCGGAAAGCTTCCGTCTGTCAGGAATCGAACCCAGTACCTCTTGTCCACCGGCCAGCAGCTCTACCATCTGAGCTATTCTGCTGGCTGCAAAGTTCCTTGCTGAACCCAGATACCATTGACTGTTCTTCCTGATCGGCTCCACCCAGTGCTCTCTTGATTGGCCCTCTGATTGCCAATTACACACCCTATATAAGCCTGGCCCTGTGGGTGTGTCATTGCGAGATTATTGTGCTCCTTGCCTCTAGTCAAGCTCTTCCTGCTGTTCCTGATCCATTGATACCAATTCCGCTCTCCTGTGAACTGACCTTAGCCTGCCCTTCTGACTACGCTCTCCGCCTGATCCATTGCTACCAATACCGCTCTCCTGTGAACTGACCTCGGCCTGCCCTTCTGACTACGCTCTCCGCCTGATCCATTGCTACCAATACCGCTCTCCTGTGAACTGACCTCGGCCTGCCATTCTGATTACGCTCTCTGCCTGATCCAGTGCTACTAATAACGCCTTTCCAGTGTACCGACCCGGCTATCCTCTGACCACGTTACCTGCCTCTGCTTCCCCTAGTGTTTGCAGTAACATCGGCTCCAACCCTGACGGGATCCTGACAGAATAATCTCGCACCAAAATGGAGTCCGCTGTAAACACCCTGAGGCAGCAAGTTACGGAACTTCAAAATTTTTGTACTAACTATCAAGGAAAATATTCCAATTTACAAACTGAGTTCACGGGTCTACAACAGGAAGTAATTGAGCTACAAAAACAACTTCTGGACGTGCGCAATTCAGGGTCCGAATCAAACGCGTGGCTGCCGCTGCCTGCAAAGTTCAGTGGGGATCGCCAGCAGTACCGAGGATTCCTCAATCAATGCCGCATATACTTCCAGATGCAACCTGCTCCCTTTACCAGTGAGAGGAAGAAAGTTTTTTTCATGATAAATCTCCTGACGGATGAAGCTCTTGCTTGGGCTTCACCTTATGTAGAAAAGGACTATGACCTCCTTAATGACCTGGAAGCTTTCACCGCAGCTATGAATCAAGTTTTTGATGACCCAAACCGCTGTGCCACAGCAGAAACCAAATTACATAATTTGCGCCAAGGACGTCGCTCTGTTGCGGAATATACATCGGAGTTCCGTCGCTGGGTGGCCGACACCACCTGGAATTCAGCGGCCCAGAGAAGTCAATTTCGATGAGGGTTATCAGAACCAGTGAAAGACGAGCTTGCCAGGGTTGAGACCCCTGACCAGTTGGAGGACTTTATTCAACTGTGTACCCGGATAGACCAGAGTCTTACTGAAAGGAGAAAGGAGAGACTGCGAGCACTTGGGAATAGCCCTGGCTTCTCATTTTCAGCATCAGACCACCAAGAAAAGACGCAAGGCGTGTCTGAACCGATGCAGATCGACGTCATCCGAAGACCACTCTCTGCACAGGAGAAGGAGAGGCGACGTGCAGAACATCTCTGCCTCTATTGTGGGGACCCTGGACACTATGCCATCAACTGTCCTAACAAAAGGACTATAGCCTTTACCAACAACAGGTCTGCCAGCAATATGGACCTTTCTCAGCAGTCGGATTCCATCTTGCAGACTATCTCATCAGTAACACCAGAAACAGACAAAATACATACTACATCATCTCATTTTGTAATCCCCATTCAGGTCGTAATGGGCACCCAAAAAATACAATGCTCTGCCCTGTTGGATTCGGGAGCAGGAGGAAATTTTATGGACTTAAAATTTACACGTGATAACAATATTTCCAGTAGGACCAAATTCACACCAATTGAAATGGAAACTGTGGATGGATCACCCTTGTCTTCTGGACCTGTCACGCATGAGACAATCGAACTTGAGATTTGTATCGAACCGGATCATCATGAAGCTGTCAGTTTCCACCTTATTTCATCTCCGAAATTTCCGGTTATCCTAGGGATCCCCTGGTTTTCAGTCCATAACCCTTCTATCAACTGGGCATCAAGGACCATCACCTTTCCATCTGACTACTGCAAGAATAATTGTCATAAGGAACCCCCTGTTCTCCAACAAGTCCAAATCTCTGAGATTTCGCATGAGAAGGAAGAGAAACTACCACCTCAATATCAGCAGTTCTCTGATGTCTGCAGTAAGAAGAAAGCAGATCAATTACCTCCTCACCGTCCTTACGACTGTCCCATTGAATTGCTGCCAGGAACAACCATTCCATTTGGGCGGATTTACAATCTTTCCGAACCTGAATTGAAGGTATTAAGAGAGTTCCTGGATGAAAATTTAGAGAAAGGCTTTATTCGACCTTCCACATCCCCAGCTGGGGCACCCCTGTTCTTTGTTGAAAAGAAAGACTCCACTCTGCGGCCATGTATTGACTACAGAGAGATTAATAATATCACCGTCAAGAATCGCTACCCGCTACCCTTGATTCCTGAACTATTCGAGAGACTCCGTTCTGCGAAAATCTTTACGAAGCTGGATCTTAGAGGGGCTTACAACCTCATACGGATTCGCCCAGGAGATGAGTGGAAGACCGCCTTCAGAACGAGATATGGACATTTTGAATCTCTGGTTATGCCCTTTGGCCTTAGCAATGCCCCAGCCACCTTTCAACATTTTATTAATAATGTATTTCGAGATTTCTTGGATCAATTCGTTGTGGCTTATCTCGATGACATTCTTTATTTTTCAGACACCTTGGAAGAACATCGCAGGCACGTCCAGTTAGTCTTGGAATGACTACAGGAGAACCATCTTTACATTAAACTTGAAAAATGTGAGTTTGAACAAACCAGTATCCAATTTCTGGGATATATCATCTCCCCAGAAGGTCTGAGCATGGATCCCAGCAAAATCAATGCTGTAGTGGACTGGCCTGTTCCAAGAAATTTAAAAGACGTCCAGCGTTTCATAGGATTTGCAAATTTTTACCGAAAATTTATAAAGAACTTTTCACGGATCATACTACCAATTGCTACACTAACAAAAAAGACCAAAGCATTTTTCTGGTCTCCGGAGGCACAGGAGGCTTTTGACAAGTTGAAAACTCTTTTTACGTCTGCTCCATTGTTAGTACACCCAAATCCTGAATTGCCATTTACTGTCGAAGTGGACGCCTCGGACTCTGCAGTGGGAGCCATTCTGTCTCAGCGAGTTGGGGACAAAATGCAACTTCACCCATGTGCGTTTCTTTGCCACACCATGTCATCTTCAGAAAAAAACTACGACATCGGTAATAAAGAACTGTTGGCCATTAAACTTGCCTTCTCCGAGTGGAGACATCTTCTGGAAGGTGCCAATCACCCTGTGACTGTCCTCACGGACCACAAGAATCTTGAATTCCTCCGTACAGCAAAAAGATTGTCTGCAAGACAAGCACGATGGGCCTTATTTTTCTCAAGATTCAATTTTATAATTTCTTACCGGCCTGGTTCAAGAAATGGCAAGGCTGATGACCTGTCCAGGATGTGTTCGGAACCTCAGGAGAGGTCTAGTAATGACGATACAATTCTAGGCCCTAAAAATTTTTTGGGAATATTGCACTCTAAAGGACTCTGTAAGAGAATTAAAGATGGATACCAAGAGGACTCTTTCCTTAACCATCCTTCGGAAGACGTCGATCTTTCATTCAAAGAGGGGTTTTGGATGCAGAAACACAAAATATATGTACCTGAATCTTCTCGCCTTGAAGTCCTCAAAAGTGTCCATGATTCTAAACTGGCAGGACATCCTGGAGTACAAAAACACAAGACTTACTACTTCGTTTCTTTTGGTGGCCGAATTGTAGGAAGGACGTGAGGAAATATGTTTCAACCTGTTTAACATGCGCACGAAACAAGACCCCACGATCGTCTCCTCTAGGACTCCTGCAAACACTCCCAGTTCCATCCAGGCCTTGGGGATCTATTTCCATGGATTTTATTGTGGAACTACCCCCTTCCAAACAGATGACCGTCATCCTTGTCACAGTGGACCGACTCACAAAAATGGCCCACTTTATCCCAACTGAAGGAATTCCTACTGCTGAAAAAACTGCAGAACTGATGATCAAAGAGGTATTCAGGTTACATGGAATTCCTGACAGCGTGGTGTCTGACAGAGGCGTTCAGTTTACGTCAAAATTTTGGAAGAGTTTCTGTACAGCCTTGGGAGTCACTGTGAATCTTTCAACCGCTTTCCATCCTCAGTCCAATGGCCAGACGGAGAGAACGAACCAGACTTTGGAGCAATACCTCCGTTGCTTCATTTCCTATCTTCAGGATGACTGGGTGGACTATTTACCAACAGCAGAGTTTGCCTACAACAACTCCATACATAGCGCTACATCTCAAACCCCATTTTTTGCTAACTATGGATTACATCCAGTATTTATCCCTAATCTGCCAGTGAACACTCCCATTCCTGCTGTTAATGACAGGCTTGCAAAATTACAGGAATCCCAAAAGGAACTATCAGAGATGTTACTCAAGACCCAGGAAGAATATAAGGAAGCAGCAGATAAACATCGGAGAGTGCCCCCTGCTCTTCAGGTTGGAGACAAAGTTTGGCTGTCCACTAAAAATCTAAAGACACAGGTGCCATCCTCCAAATTGGGTCAGAAATTCATTGGACCTTTTCAAATTTCTGCAAAAATTAACCAGGTTGCTTTTCGTTTAAAACTTCCCAACAATCTAAAGATTCATCCAGTATTTCACATATCCTTGCTCAAACCCTTTTGTGAAAACCCGTTTCCAGGAAGAACTCAGCCACCTCCTCCACCAGAAAGGATCCGTGGTGAAGAACAATACATTGTGGATAAGATTCTGGACTCCCGAAAATTCAGAGGTAAACTGCAGTATCTGGTGCAGTGGAAGGGTTACAGACCAGAGGAAAATTCATGGGAACCAAAGGACAACGTCCATGCTCCTAGACTTACAAGAGCCTTTCATCAGAGGTACCCAGATAAGCCAGCTCCTGAGATGTCCAGAGGCCATCCTGGAAGGAGGGGAGTACTGTCAGGAATCGAACCCAGTACCTCTTGTCCACCGGCCAGCAGCTCTACCATCTGAGCTATTCTGCTGGCTGCAAAGTTCCTTGCTGAACCCAGATACCATTGACTGTTCTTCCTGATCGGCTCCACCCAGTGCTTTCTTGATTGGCCCTCTGATTGCCAATTACACACCCTATATAAGCCTGGCCCTGTGGGTGCGTCATTGCGAGATTATTGTGCTCCTAGCCTCTAGTCAAGCTCTTCCTGCCGTTCCTGATCCATTGATACCAATTCCGCTCTCCTGTGAGCTGACCTCGGCCTGCCCTTCTGACTACGCTCTCCGCCTGATCCATTGCTACCAATACCGCTCTCCTGTGAACTGACCTCGGCCTGCCATTCTGACTACGCTCTCTGCCTGTGCTACTAATAACGCCTTTCCAGTGTACCGACCCGGCTATCCTCTGACCACGTTACCTGCCTCTGCTTCCCCTAGTGTTTGCAGTAACATCGGCTCCAACCCTGACGGGATCTTGACACCGTCTCCACGAGCCTAAAAGGCAACATTTCGCTCGCAAGCAGATGAGAAATGTTTGAATTTAGTACTGTGGCCTGTGGGATGTTGGCTGGGTATTTCAACTTGCATTCCAATAATTGGTGTATGGAAAACTGAAGGATGCGCAAGGACAAGTACGTGGACATCTCCCTCCCCCTGTGTGCTTCTGTCCTTGCTCTGCATGTCCTCCTGCCAGGTTGGGTCAGTTAGTATATCATCCACCACCTCCTCTTCCACTTCCGCACCCTGGTCCTCCTCCTGATTTTCTGGCAATTGTCTCATTATCGTCCACTTCTTGTGACACATTCCCACTGTCGCCTTCATGTGAACATGACTGCTCCAATATTTGGGCATCGCTACATGCAATCTCAGTTTGCCCCGCTTTAAGTGGACCGGGCGAGAGGCCTGAATCTATAAATGGAAAAGTGAACAGCTCTTTGTATTGTCCAAGTGTGGGATCAGTTGTCTCTGGCACTCGGCATGAGAGGAGGAAGGAGGATGAGGGTGAGGAATATGAGATCCAGACGGACGGCTATTCATACTTGACCATGTGGAATACAGGGTGCTGTGGTGGTGGCAAAGTGACTGGACAGGGCTGCCACTAGGAATTTCGGGGCCCCATACTGGCAAAATTTATGGGGCCCCCCTTGAGACTCCACCCCCAGTTCCGCCTCCACCCTAGCTCCTCCTCCACCACGCGAACCATCCAAAATCCCTCCGCCTTTTCTTGGAAAAACTCCACTTCTGCACCACGCCCTCCCCAATGACACATTAACATCAAATCAGATGCGTAGACATCAGCTTTTGTTTTGACCAAAAGATTTTTTTAAGCCTGCCACCACGACAAGGTAATATGGGTGAAATGGTGTGCACTCAAGTCTAGTGTACAGGAGATGCTGGTGAATTGGTCCTAAGCGGCACCAACAAATATAGGAAGAGCAAAATTCACCGCACACTACAATTGATTACTATGCAGAAAAATATTTTTATTTGAAAAATTATCCAATCCAAAAGAAGAAAGTGCCAGTGCCGTAATAATAATATGTACAATATACAGATACCCAACGTTTCGACCCTCCCGGATCTTAATCATGGGGTACTAGAGAAAAATAGAAGAAACATAGTGTGAGGCAATTATATACAGTGATTACATATACATATATAACATATATACAGATATGGGCTGGATCATATATAATTGATTGCGAAAAATGTCATGTAGATAATAATCCAGAAAGTAGAATATATCGTTAAAGTACATATGGAGCCTCATTATACAATCTCAACATGGAGATACATAGAGTAACGATTTATATAATCATAGTAGAACAAAAGCACAATGATATAAGAAACAAAGAAGTAGCGCATTTCTACCTTGTAAAATTAGTACAACAGAGATATGGCACATAGTAGAGGCAATAAATTCCTTGTAAATTCCCTTATAGCAGAGCCAGATGCTGCAGATAATATCAAAATTATTAATTAAATAAATATAGGGAAATAGGGGTCACCATCATTGAAATGTCAGAGATTACCTGCTGTGTACAAAGAGCAGGAGTTAAATGTATCCAGAATAGGGTAAAGTCTGTCCTGAGTGGCGTCCTGATAGCTTGTACAGGGCAAATGGAACACAAATTATAGCCCATTATAGTGGCAGATGGAGTGGACTATTTACATGAAAACATACCTTTGGAGGTGGATGAAATGAGAATATAGGCGGCGCACCTGCTCCCTGCCGTGTACAGAAAGTAGGGGTTAAATGTGCCCTGGACGGGGTTAAAACATGTCCTGGATGGCGTCCACAGAGCCTACATGGGGTAAATGTGGCATAAGTTGCAGCCCAGAGTGATGGCAGATGGGGTGAACCGCTTTGAATCAAAGACATACCTTAAGAAGCGAATGTACAGGTTTACAGGCGGCGCTCCTGCACCCTGCCTTGTCTGCTGGGTGACCAGTGTATGGGAAGGAAGCAAATGGGGGTTTAAATGCGGCGCCGTGTACCGCCGGACCGGAAGTGCGTTATCCGGACTGGAAGTGACACGGCGCCACATGCAGGCCTCTAGTCTCCTCCCCCTAGATTTTGTCTCTTATACAGATTAGTGTCTCTCATAGTCCTGCTTATATTTGCCTTTTCCCACCGAAAATATGGTGGCCGCTACCGCTATCGCGCATGCGCGATTACATCAGATTATGTTGCGCCGTGTCACTTCCGGTCCGGATGACGCACTTCCGGTCCGGCAGTACACGGCTCCGCCTATTTCCCTATATTTATTTAATTAATAATTTTGATATTATCTGCAGCATCTGGCTCTGCTATAAGGGAATTTACAAGGAATTTATTGCCTCTACTATGTGCCATATCTCTGTTGTACTAATTTTACAAGGTAGAAATGCGCTACTTCTTTGTTTCTTATATCATTGGGCTTTTGTTCTACTATGATTATATAAATCGTTACTCTATGTATCTCCATGTTGAGATTGTATAATGAGGCTCCATATGTACTTTAACGATATATTCTACTTTCTGGATTATTATCTACATGACATTTTTCGCAATCAATTATATATGATCCAGCCCGTATCTGTATATATGTTATATATGTATATGTAATCACTGTATATAATTGCCTCACACTATGTTTCTTCTATTTTTCTCTAGTACCCCATGATTAAGATCCGGGAGGGTCGAAACGTTGGGTATCTGTATATTGTACATATTATTATTCTTCTTTTGGATTGGATAATTTTTCAAATAAAAATATTTTTCTGCATAGTAATCAATTGTAGTGTGCGGTGAATTTTGCTCTTCCTACCACGACAAGGTAGAATCTATTGGCAGGGCCCTACTCTACTCTAACCTCTTAAACATTCGGTAACTTTTTTTTGTATATTTTAATTATCTTTCTTCAAGGGAATGTGTCACATACATTTTTTTTTAACTAATTGAAATCATATATATATATATATATGTATATATACACACTGTATTTCTGATTGCAGATTATTGTATTCAGTTAATGATTGGCCCCATATAATGCTCCATAAAAGTTATGCCCCCATAAGATGCTCCATATATTTTATGCCCCATAGATTTTATACCCCCATATGATGCTCCATAGATTTTATGCCCCCATATGATGCTCCATAGATTTTATGCCGCCATATGATGCCCCATAGATGTATATGCCCCCATATGATGCTCCATAGATTTTATACCCCCATATGATGCTCCATAGATTTTATGCCCCCATATGATGCTCCATAGATTTTATGCCGCCATATGATGCCCCATAGATGAATATGCCCCCATATGATGCTCCATAAATTTTATGCCCCATATGATGCTCCAAAGATTATGCCGCCATATGATGCTCCAAAGATTATGCCGCCATATGATGCTCCATAGATTATGCCGCCATATGATGCTCCAAAGATTATGCCGCCATATGATGCTCCATAGATTTTATGCCCCATATGATGCTCCATAGATTTTATGCCGCCATATGATGCCCCATAGATGAATATGCCCCCATATGATGCTCCATAAATTTTATGCCCCATATGATGCTCCAAAAATTATGCCGCCATATGATGCTCCAAAGATTATGCCGCCATATGATGCTCCATAGATTATGCCGCCATATGATGCTTCAAAGATTATGCCGCCATATAATGCCCCACAGATTATGCCGCCATATGATGCCCCAAAGATTATGCCGCCATATGATGCTCCAAAGATTATGCCGCCATATGATGCTCCAAAGATTATGCCGCCATATGATGCCCCACAGATTATGCCGCCATATGATGCCCCACAGATTATGCCGCCATATGATGCCCCAAAGATTATGCCGCCATATGATGCTCCAAAGATTATGCCGCCATATGATGCTCCAAAGATTATGCCGCCATATGATGCTCTATAGATTTTATGCCCCATATGATGCTCCATAGATTTTATGCCCCATACGATGCTCCATAGATTATGCCCCATACGATGCTCCAAAGATTATGCCGCCATATGATGCCCCACAGATTATGCCGCCATATGATGCTCCAAAGATTATGCCGCCATATGATGCTCCAAAGATTATGCCGCCATATGACGCTCCATAGATTATGTCGCCATATGATGCTCCAAAGATTGTGCTGCCATATGATGCTCTATAGATTTTATGCCCCATATGATGCTACATAGATTTTATGTCCCATACGATGCTCCATAGATTATGCCCCATATGATGCTCCAAAGATTATGCCGCCATATGATGCTCCAAAGATTATGCCGCCATATGATGCTCCAAAGATTATGCCGCCATATGATGCCCCATAGATTATGCCGCAATATGATGCTTCAAAGATTATGCCGCCATATAATGCCCCACAGATTATGCCGCCATATGATGCTCCAAAGATTATGCCGCCATATGATGCCCCATAGATTATGCCGCCATATGATGCTTCAAAGATTATGCCGCCATATAATGCCCCACAGATTATGCCGCCATATGATGCCCCAAAGATTATGCCGCCATATGATGCTCCAAAGATTATGCCGCCATATGATGCTCCAAAGATTATGCCGCCATATGATGCCCCACAGATTATGCCGCCATATGATGCCCCACAGATTATGCCGCCATATGATGCTCCATAGATTATGCCCCATACGATGCTCCAAAGATTATGCCGCCATATGATGCCCCAGATTATGCCGCCATATGATGCTCCAAAGATTATGCCGCCATATGATGCTCCATAGATTATGTCGCCATATGATGCTCCAAAGATTATGCTGCCATATGATGCTCTATAGATTTTATGCCCCATATGATGCTACATAGATTTTATGTCCCATATGATGCTCCAAAGATTATGCCGCCATATGATGCTCCAAAGATTATGCCGCCATATGATGCTCCAAAGATTATGCCGCCATATGATGCCCCATAGATTATGCCGCAATATGATGCTCCATAGATTTTATGCCGCCATATGATGCCTCATAGATGTATATGCCCCCATATGATGCTCCATAGATTTTATGCCCCATATGATGCTCCATAGATTATGCTGCCATATGATGCTCCAAAGATTATGCCGCCATATGATGCTCCATAGATTTTATGCCCCATATGATGAGCAGGCAGGGGGGGGCGGCCACACGCAGCAATCCAACAGGGCCCCAGCCCAGGGCAGGCAGGAGGGGCCCGCAGCATCCACCAACAGGGTCCCCAGGGCCCCTGTTGCTGGATGCTGCGCCTGCGGGCCCCCCCGCCTGCCCTGGGGGCCCATTTGGTGGATGCTGGGCCCCCCCTTCCTGCCCTGGGCCCTGTTGGTGGTGCGTGGTGGATGCTGGCGCTGCGGCTGTCCTGGCCGGGCCCCCCCTGCGACAGACTACTCACCCTGCTGAGCTCGCCTGCACCCGGTCCGGTCCGCCGCTCCCAGGAACGTGGCAGTGTGTGTCTGGCACAGCACACCGACGTGATACGCTGCTCGCTCTGCTCCAGAATGAGGAAGTGGAGCAGAGCAGCGTGTGACGTCACGGCTGGACCATGATGCATCAGGGCGGGCTGTAGCTTAAAGCTACAGTGCCTGCCCATTTAATTTGCCAGCCAGGAGGTCAGGACTGGGGACAGTGGGGAATATAAAGCAGCGAAGTGCTGCGCCTGCTGCCGGACTGTGCTGCCAGTGTGCTCGGGCGGCGGGCGGGCCCCCCTAAAGCACCGGGCCCCATACATTAGTAAGGGCTGTAATGCCCTGATGGCGGCCCTGTGACTGGAAGCATTATCCGCCATCCAACCAACTACCTTTTCACGCTGCTCTGGTGTCAAGAGTGTTGTTCTGCCGTCCCCTATGAATTCTGACAGGAATCTGTTGCGAGAAGATGTGGGTGTTTGTTGTGGCACAATTGCAGCTTGCTCACTGTCTCTGCCTCTGCATGCACCATCACCATCACGTTCACTTCCCCGTCCCTTGCCACACGGCTTTCCCATTTCAAATAGAGTACAATATTTTCCACGTTCACTACAAAAGGCTGAATTGGGAGCAAACTTACTTGTGATCCGTGTGTGGGAAGAATGCACTTTCAACTATCTGGACTATACTTTTTTTTAACAAACTGGTGTCAATAACTGGTAAGACCAAGAAAAAACTGAGTAAAGTAGCCCTGAAATGCCACCATTTTTAGCACACAGATAGATAGGTGTCTGACTGAGATACCACACTGTTCAATATGTGACCTGTATTTATTTATTTTTTACACCAAAATGGTGTATAGAAATAGCGTAAGACACAGCTAAAAAAGGGGAATGTAGCTCTGAAATGCCACAATTTTTAGCACACAAATAGATAGGCGTCTGACAGAGATACCACACTGTTCAATATGTGGTATGTATTTTTAAATTTTACCCCCAAAATAGTGCATACAAATATGGTAAAATACAGCAAATACAGTGTAATGTATGTTGTGAATATGTTGCAGGCGACTTCGGAGCTGGGGCTCCCTCCGGTGGTTGCTGAGGGTAATGAACTAATTGCTGAATGGCTTTCAGCTGGATCCGAATGGTCTGATATAAGTGACCTGAACTCCCAGCAGCGTTGCCGGTAATCAATTGTTCTTCAGGTCTTGCTTGGAGCTCAGCTTGCATTCCTGCTTTCATTCAGATAAGTGATTTGCTGTTTTTTTTCCTCTGGTTGGATTTTTCTTGTTGGTTTGCTGACTTGCAGTAGACTTCAGCCTTGTCCCCTTTTGGGGCCTGGCGCTGCATTTGTGCTCAGTTGTGTTTGCACTTTTGCTCT
Organism: Oophaga sylvatica; assembly: GCA_033576555.1. Taxonomy (NCBI): domain Eukaryota; kingdom Metazoa; phylum Chordata; class Amphibia; order Anura; family Dendrobatidae; genus Oophaga; species Oophaga sylvatica. The sequence continues at coordinate 172,737,458 of JARQOD010000007.1, read as the reverse complement.
GTTCCAGTGTCACTTTTTATTTGCTGAATTGCTGTGTGTTACACCAGAGATCTGATTTAGATGGTAGAGGTCGTGTGATCTCAGGTTTTTTGTTAATCAGAAGTGTTGGTAATTTCTATCTAGACAGTATTGGGCCCCAGCATTTGCTCATTCTATTTTCTGTCTGTGTTCGTATTTTCCACTTGTCTAACCGTCATTGCATGTTTGAGGGGCTTCCTATTTCTTTGGGGGTACTGCTACGGGGCAGTTAACTTTCATCTTTCTGCCTTTAGGTGTGGCTATCTCCGGCTGTGACGAGGCGTCTAGGATCACCGTTGGTACGCTCCACGGCTACTTCTAGTGTTGCGGTTAGTTAAGGGTCCTGCAACCCAATAGTTTCCAGCCTCTCTGGTATATTGCTACTTTGGCTATTTTTGCTATTTCTCCTCAGTTACCGAAACATAATAAATGTAGCCCTGAAATGCCACAATATTTAGCACACAGATAGATACGCATCTGACAGAGATGCCACACTGTTCAATATGTGGCGTGGATTTATTTATTTTTTACCCCAAAATAGTGTATACAAATAGGGTAACAGACAGCAAATCCAGTGTAATGTAGCCCTGAAATGCCACAATTGTGAGCATACAGATAGATAGGCATCTGACAGAGATACCACACTGTTCAATATGTGGTCTGTATTTTTAAATTTTTTACCCCAAGATAGTGTATGCAAATAGGGTAACAATCAGCAAATACATTGTAATGTAGCCATGAAATGCCACAATTTTTTGCACACAGATAAATAGGCATCTGAGAGAGACACCACACTGTTCAATATGTGTCCTGGATTTATTTATTTTTTACCCCAAAACAGTGTATAGAAATAGAGAAAGACACAGCAAAAAAAGGGAATGTAGCCCTGAAATGCCACAATTTTTAGCACACAGATAGATAGGCGTTTGACAGAGAAAATATACTGTACAATATGTGGCCTGGATTTATTTATTTTTTACCTAAAAATAGTGAATACAAATAGGGTAAGACAGCAAAAAAAGGGAATTGTAACCATGAATTGCCACAATTTTTAGCACACAGATAGGCGTCTGACAGAGATACCACACTGTTCAATATGTGATCTGTATTTTTTAATTTTTTACCCCAAAATAGTGTATACAAATAGGGTAACAGACTGCAAATATAGTGTAATGTAGCCCTGAAATGTCATAATTTTTAGTACACTGATAGATCAGGCATCTGACGAAGATAGCCCACTTCCAAATATCTGCCCTGTATTTTTTTTTTGCCCAGCAAAATTGTGTCACTAAGTAGGCTATGACGTGAGAAAAAAAAATTCTATGGAGGTCTGAAATGGGCAAATTTTTAGCGCAATTATATGCGATCCGTGTGGCGGACAAAACCCAGTGTTAAATATCTGCCCTGTAGCTAAATATTTTTGGGACAGATAATATATTTTTTGGGCAGCAAAATGGTGTCAAAAAATTGTATAAGACGCTCCAAAAAAATTCTACAGTACCACAAAAAATGACAGATTTTTATGCACACTTAGATGTTAGGCCTGGGACAGGCAAACCCGTTTAAAATAGCTGTATTTTCACGCTGTACTATGACAAGGATCTGGCTGTGTTCTGCAGTGTCAAGAAGCAATTTGAGAAAAAAAGGGGTTCCGGATTACTTTGGAAAAAAATAATCAGGATTAAAATGCCAAAAAATTTACTACCCACTGAGACCTAGGGCTGTGTAGATACTGTCAATATAGCTTATAGGCGGCAGCAGCAGTAGAATGGAATGGACCCTCTTGATGTATGCCACATAAAATGCCTGTCTGCTACTGAGATATATATATACCCACATACAGTGCTTGCATGCCTTGCAATGATATGTATATATGCACATACACTCCCTGCCTACCTAGCACTGCAATCTATATACCCCGTAATTAGTCCTTAGAAGGACTGTTGATAAAGCTAGATTTGTGTATTCTTTGATGGTATACCTACACTACCTTCTAAACCCCCAAATCTGACCCTATCTCGGCAGCAGCACTCCCTACACTCACTAATTCCGGAGCAGACTGTGACAAGCATGGCGGTGCCAGGTCTCTTGTACACCTGATGATGCTGTGCAGCCTGCCAATCACTGTAATACCACAACAAAGATGGCTACGGCATTACAGTGCGTGGCAGACAATCCCTGCATGTTGATTGGCAGGGCGTGCACCAGTACTCTCACCGAGCAAACATGGAAATGCTCACTGCTCGCCGAGTACCATGAGTACATCGATGCTCGGGTGAGTAACGAGTATTACCGAGCACGTTCGCTCATCACTAATAAAGATAAAAATCCTCCGGGCAGACCCATAATTTCTGGGATAAATTCTAATACCAGCAACCTCTCTGAATATATAAATCAAATTATGCAACATCATGTTCTACATTTAGTCTAAAAGACTCCACACACCTTATCTCACTTCCACGAGTCATCAATTGAGAATCCAATTATGTATTCCTCACTATGGATAAGCTACATTGTATTCCAATATAGCACATGACACTGGATTACTTTGCTTCAGAACCTTTCTTTCCTTTGATAAAAGGTTATCTACCAATCAAGAATTTTTATATAGAAAGGTCTGAAGTTCATCCTGGAGAATAATTATTTTACTTTTGATGGGTCTTATTATCATCAGATACGGGGCTCAGCGATGGGCTTGAAGGTTGCACCCACATATGCAAATCTATGAATGGGTGTGTTTGAAGAACTATTTATAACCAACAGTGTTTGGAACAAACACATCATCATGTACAAAAGATATATCAATGATTTATTTTTCATATGGGACAATACAGAAGATAACATCAAAATGTTCACCAACTATATAAATAATAATAACTTGTGATTGGTTTTTACTCCCCTTCATGATCCCTCCAGTATTAATTTCCTGGACATCACCATTTTTGTGAGGGCAAAATATTCTTACCAAGACCTACTTCAAAGAAGTAGACACTAATAGCTATATTCATTACAAGATTGGCCACTACAATAGATGGTCAAAAAATATTCCCAACAAACAGTTCCTAAGAATCAGGAAAACATTTAGTCGTGTAGAAGACTTTAAAAATCAAGCCTCTGTTCTACATGAGAGATTTATGATCCAGAAATACCCGAAAGACCTAATCAATCAGGCATATATGAATTTGTTAAAAACAAACCAGGATACCATACTATCATAGAGAGTAAGAGTAAGAGTAAACCAAAATCTGATATAAAGTACATGTCTAATTTCATCACTCAATTTAACCACAACCATTATGAAATATGCAATATTTTCAAAAAAGAAATTGTCACATTCTACTCAATGATCCTGTTTTAGGTAAAACCCTTGGATTACCTTTCGAAGAGCCCCTACCATTAAAAATATAGTGGCCCCAAGTTGTCTCAAAACTAGTCCAGGATTGAACCCTCAGAATCTCATAAATAAACCCAATGGCATCTATAAATGTGGTACAAAAAAGTGCCAATACTGTTGCGCTATAAATCACGGTTTCAACTGTGTAACCTCAATGACTACAAATGAGAATTTCAATATTAAACAGGTTCTAAAATGTAGCACAGAATTTGTTATCTACATTATAGATTGCAAATGTGTAAAATAATAAGTTGGTAGGACCACCCAACCATTGCATTGTAGATTGAATTCCCATAGACGCAATATCCTTAAAGGTTTCCTTTTACACTGTCTATACAGACATTGCACTCTAGTTCTTGATAAAGAATTTGACAATTTGATAATCAGGCCTAGAGAGCAGATTCTAGCAAATACACCTAATATTTTTTGGGCAGCAAAATGGTGTCAAAAAATTGTATAAGACGCTCCAAAAAAATTCTACAGTACCACAAAAAATGACAGATTTTTATGCGCACTTAGATGTTAGGCCTGGGACAGTCAAACCCGTTTAAAATAGCTGTATTTTCACGCTGTACTATGACAAGGATCTGGCTGTATTCTGCAGTGTCAAGAAGCAATTAGAGAAAAAAAGGGGTTCTGGATTACTTTGGAAAAAAATAATCAGGATTAAGATGCCAAAAAATTTACTACCCACTGAGACCTAGGGCTGTGTAGATACTGTCAATATAGCTTATAGACGGCAGCAGCAGTAGATAGTAATGGAATGGACCCTCTTGATGTATGCCACATAAAATGCCTGTCTGCTACTGAGATATATATATACCCACATACAGTGCTTGCATGCCTTGCAATGATATGTATATATGCACATACACTCCCTGCCTACCTAGCACTGCAATCTATATACCCCGTAATTAGTCCTTAGAAGGACTGTTGATTAAGCTAGATTTGTGTATTCTTTGATGGTATACCTACACTACCTTCTAAACCCCCAAATCTGACCCTATCTCGGCAGCAGCTCTCCCTACACTCACTAATTCCGGAGCAGACTGTGTCAAACATGGCGGTGCCAGGTCTCTTGTACACCTGATGATGCTGTGCGGCCTGCCAATCACTGTAATACCACAACAAAGATGGCTACGGCATTACAGTGCGTGGCAGACAATCCCTGCATGTTGATTGGCGCTCTAAAGAGTGCCAAAATGGCAGGGCGTGCACCAGTACTCCCACCGAGCAAACATGGAAATGCTCACTGCTCGCCGAGTACCATGAGTACATCGATGCTCGGGTGAGTAACGAGTATTACCGAGCACGTTCGCTCATCACTAATAAAGATAAAAATCCTCCGGGCAGACCCATAATTTCTGGGATAAATTCTAATACCAGCAACCTCTCTGAATATATAAATCAAATTATGCAACATCATGTTCTACATTTAGTCTAAAAGACTCCACACACCTTATCTCACTTCCACGAGTCATCAATTGAAAATCCAATTATGTATTCCTCACTATGGATAAGCTACATTGTATTCCAATATAGCACATGACACTGGATTACTTTGCTTCAGAAACTTTCTTTCCTTTGATAAAAGGTTATCTACCAATCAAAAATTTTTTATATAGAAAGGTCTGAAGTTCATCCTGGAGAATAATTATTTTACTTTCGATGGGTCTTATTATCATCAGATACGGGGCTCAGCGATGGGCTTGAAGGTTGCACCCACATATGCAAATCTATGAATGGGTGTGTTTGAAGAACTATTTATAACCAACAGTGTTTGGAACAAACACATCATCATGTACAAAAGATATATCAATGATTTATTTTTCATATGGGACAATACAGAAGATAACATCAAAATGTTCACCAACTATATAAATAATAATAACTTGTGATTGGTTTTTACTCCCCTTCATGATCCCTCCAGTATTAATTTCCTGGACATCACCATTTTTGTGAGGGCAAAATATTCTTACCAAGACCTACTTCAAAGAAGTAGACACTAATAGCTATATTCATTACAAGATTGGCCACTACAATAGATGGTCAAAAAATATTCCCAACAAACAGTTCCTAAGAATCAGGAAAACATTTAGTCGTGTAGAAGACTTTAAAAATCAAGCCTCTGTTCTACATGAGAGATTTATGATCCAGAAATACCCGAAAGACCTAATCAATCAGGCATATATGAATTTGTTAAAAACAAACCAGGATACCATACTATCATAGAGAGTAAGAGTAAGAGTAAACCAAAATCTGATATAAAGTACATGTCTAATTTCATCACTCAATTTAACCACAACCATTATGAAATATGCAATATTTTCAAAAAAGAAATTGTCACATTCTACTCAATGATCCTGTTTTAGGTAAAACACTTCCTAAAACCCTTGGATTACCTTTCGAAGAGCCCCTACCATTAAAAATATAGTGGCCCCAAGTTGTCTCAAAACTAGTCCAGGATTGAACCCTCAGAATCTCATAAATAAACCCAATGGCATCTATAAATGTGGTACAAAAAAGTGCCAATACTGTTGCGCTATAAATCACGGTTTCAACTGTGTAACCTCAATGACTACAAATGAGAATTTCAATATTAAACAGGTTCTAAAATGTAGCACAGAATTTGTTATCTACATTATAGATTGCAAATGTGTAAAATAATAAGTTGGTAGGACCACCCAACCATTGCATTGTAGATTGAATTCCCATAGACGCAATATCCTTAAAGGTTTCCTTTTACACTGTCTATACAGACATTGCACTCTAGTTCTTGATAAAGAATTTGACAATTTGAGAATCAGGCCTAGAGAGCAGATTCTAGCAAATACACCTAATCGAATTCAAAAGTTAAACAGGAAAGAAATCTATTGGATTTATAGATTAAATACTCTGAAACCACATGGACTGAACAAAATCACAGAGGTCTTTTCATAATTCTTATTGTTTTAATCATTTTATTCTTTTTTATTACCATTTTAGTGACTAATTAAATATGTATTTTTTATCATAATTTTAATGATATAACGGTAAATATATATGTTTGGTCTATAAAATATTCATATATTTCTATTATATTGAATGGATGTGCCGTAAAAGGTTTTGTGCAATAGAAGTATCACATGGTAAATGTTCCCTTCCAGATCATGATAAACTTTTTATGTTCATGAATCACTTGTTTTACCAATGTAATGTAGTTTTCAAGCAAATTTCCTTTTCCAGTCTTCTGAACATTATTTATCATTTACATATCCCAATAACATGTTATTACTCAATATGCAGAATGTCACTATTCTCAAATTGAGTTACCCCCCGTTTTTTAATTATTTAATTTATCCTTCCCCAAAATAAATGGATTATCTTCCCCCAGTTTTCTGTACTCACATCCTTTTATTTTTTTTTGTTCTATGCATCCACGATGCCCCTTTTGCTCGATGGATTCAACCCCATCTTACAGTGCTTCACCTTGTGGCTATTATCCACTACACCACACCTTCCACCCCTTCCACATACTTTCAATTCCACTTTGGAAGTTGTTGAATCCATGAGATGACAGTTTCTTTGGTTTTCATTTTCTGCACTGTTTTTTGCTGTGGCTCAAAATGACAGTGCATGAGTCCTGTACTCTTTTCGTTTCACTGTGGGAATGCTCCGTAGACTCAAGTTCTAGTCCGTTACATCATTTATCATGTATTTTTTACTCTAAAAATACTTTTTTTATTTAATTTTTTTTAAATAAACTCTATATGACTCCTCTGAGCTGCAGCTCGCATGTATCCCTGCGCTTTGATAGACTTCCCCCTCAAGTTGTCACATTAGTTTGGCAATTGCTTTCTCCCTCATCCAAAGTTCATACCACGCTTCATATTACTATCTATTTATTTTTTTCTCTTAAACCAGAGACAAAAGTGTTTTTCTGGTACTTTTATTGATTTTCTCGTTGTCCCTGGATTTAATACTACACCTTTTTTTTCCCCTTTTTTCCCCTTTAGCACCATTTTCTATTGATGTTCAAATACATAGATGCTTTTTCTCATACATACATATTTTTTATCACCACATACATGGATGCTTTTTCTCATACATACATATTTTTTATCACCACATTTCTAAACAAAATAATTAAAGATGGTTTTCGATACATGCTATAAAATTATGAAAAACAGAAAAACTTGGAGCAAAACTCCAAAATTCATATATAAATATTTATTAATGTAAAAAAGACATACATGTCAAGTTATATAAATGTATATAATACATGGCTTAACAAGAGGTTTTGATATTCTGTGCGTGATGTTGTTAGATGTAAATTACATCTGGGTAGCACATGCTACAGGGTAGAGTGTAAATCAGACACCAAAGCCCCCCGAGGAAGCCATAGCGAAACGCGCGTCGGGGCGCGTCTCTGGGTGCCGTGCTAACATGGGTGAGTGTTCTCATTGCATTCTGCAGCACTAAGTTTGCAACATTGTGAGCTGTGGGTATGGGAATCCGGATCCCTGTCCCTTATTCGCACTGGCGTTTTTCACTATATACAATCATTTGCTGATTGGTACCGGCTCTTTGCTGCATAGTTTTAACAACTTTCATGGCACACTATTGTATTGAATATTATAATGAATGCATGTTTATTATTTAGTGTCTGATTTACACTCTACCCTGTAGCATGTGCTACCCAGATGTAATTTACATCTAACAACATCACGCACAGAATATCAAAACCTCTTGTTAAGCCATGTATTATATACATTTATATAACTTGACATGTATGTCTTTTTTACATTAATAAATATTTATATATGAATTTTGGCGTTTTGCTCCAAGTTTTTCTGTTTTTCATATTTGCAATGGAGTGCCATGGGGCAATTGCCCCCTATTAGTAGTGCCTGTTGAGTACTACAATTTGCCATGTGTGTTTAAATGTTTTGGTCATAGATCATGTTTTCTATGCTATAAAATTATTAAGAATTGAAAATGTTTTCTTTTTTAACTCTTTCTGTAGCATTTAAATAAACAGTATTCAATCAAATAATGAAATCTTCTCCCTCTGATGGGACGGTCCATTGGATAGAGGGCAATCCAGACACTCAGCTTATTTTGGGATTCATGCTGGGATGAGATTTTTTCCATTTCTCTTCTTTCTTTTATTTTTTCCCTCTTTTTTCATTTTCTTCTCATTTTCTTAAATATTTATCCTGCAATTAAAAAGATGCCTAGATGAGGTACAGTATATTATAATATACCTACACACTTGAACGATTTTTTTTTCTCTATGAGTATCACATGAATGTCATGTGCCATCCCATGTGGTACCTGACCGAACTTTGACATCTATGTTTGAAACCTCCATTGCTATTTAAACGATACCTTTGCTGTTTTTGCTGTATACATGTATACTTGTGGTCTTTCCTGATGAAGAAGTCATTTGTACTTTGTACTTTGAAAAGCGATGAATAAAGCACCATTCTGTTTTATATCCTAGGATATACGTCTCATTAACTGCCGGCAAGTGCAGAAACCATCCACAAACCTTTCCTTCCATCCTTTGATTACTGAAAACCATAATGGAAGAAGCGCCATATTGGAGTTCAGATTTTGCTGGAGTGGTTTGAGGGTGCCATGTCACAATGGCAGAGCCCTTTAGGTGCTAGAACAGCAGAACCTCCCATAAGTGACCCAATTTTACAAACTACATTTTTCACTGAATTTATCTAGAAGTGCAGTGATCATATTGACACCTCAGGTGGGTCACAGAATGTTATACCATTGGGCAGTGAAGAAAAAATAATTACATTTCTACTACCAAAATTTAGTTTTATCCTGGATTTTACATTTTCCAAAAGGGAAAAAATGGCACCAAATTTTTTCTCCCAATTTCTCCTGAATTACATATCCAATATGTGGCTGTAGCATACTGCTCAGCCACACGGTGCAAATCGGGAGGGACGGAGCACTATTTTCCTTCTGGAGCCCAGATTTTCCTAGAATAGTTTGGGGACTCCGTATACAGAGCCTCTAAGTGCTAGAATAGCATAATCCCCCTCAAGTGACCCCATGGAAATTATACCCCTTTTGGGATTTATCTACAGGTGTATTGATGATTTAGACTTTATTTGTGTTTTCCAGAAACAAGCAGAAGTGGATATTGCTAAATGAAAATCGCAAACTGCTGATGTAGTGCCCATACGTTGTATTCCCCAGTATTATGTAGTCACCAGTACGTTGTAGTGCCCAATACATTGTAGTGACCATTATGTTGTTGTGAACAAGCCATGCTTCTGGACACATGCACCTGTAAATTATGTGGGCTCTCATCGCTACAGAAATACCAAAAATGTGGAAGCTAAATAAGGTTTAGGCACACTGGGGCTCTGAAGGGAGGGGGCATTTGGATTTGGGAGCGCAGAATTTTCTGAACTTCTTATGGGGGGGAAGAACACATTTTGCTTTTCCGGAGCCTTTGCACTACCAGTAACGTGGAAGACCCCTATATTTCCGATAACAAATTATGGACCTGAGTGGGGCTTGCTTTTGTGGATTGAGTTGAAGCTTTTTTTAGGGAACTTTTTCCATAACATTTAGGCTCTACTCTGAGCACTTACATCGGGGTTTACATGTAAATCTCCAAGTGATGTGATTCAGATGAGACCCCCGAGAGATCCATTCACTATAATGAAGCAGCAGAGTTACTCTGAACTCCATCTGGCCTCTGTTCAGCGATGTTCTTCTTTTCAGAAGTGTACAAAACTGTGACAGATTGAGCTTTTATGCACGCCTAAAAAGATGGACACCACCTCATTATAGGGAATCTTCCTCCTAAGGTTCCATATGAATTGCAAATTGCAGAGTTTAACATGGTAAATCTGGTGTAAGCGCTCAGCGTAGAGTGCAGGATCAATGTGAGCAGAGCCTTAGGCTGATGTCACACTTGCGTGTGTAATGCAAGAAACTTGCTCGAGTCTCTAGCATTAACACCCAGCACTGCCGCCGGCACTCGGATCGGAGTGTGAGGCAGCATAGAAATACTTGTAGCAGCACGCTTCAGTCCGAGTGCCGGCAGCAATGCCGGGTGTTGATGCGAGAGACTGTGCAAGTTTCTTGCATCACACAAGCAAGTTTGACACCGGCCTTACTGTGATCATTGAGAGACAAAATGACAAAATCAACAGCAGGTTAAGAATTGAATCTTCGTGCAGTATAAGTTATTAGAAGATTTATTCTTTGGGTCAATGTGATTGCAGTGATACCAGATTTTTTTTATGTCTAAAATACGCTTTTAATTGCTTTTGTATTGCTGTATTTTGAGAGCTGTAATTTTTTAATATTTCTGCTGACAGAGTCGTGTCAGGCTTATTCTTTGCGGGACGAGTTGAAAGTTTTATTGATACCATTTTTAGGCACATGACATTTTTTTTACTGCTTTCGATTCTGATTTTTTGGAAGCAGAATTAACAAAAAACAGATATTCAGGAATTGTTTCTTGGGGGTCTTTTTACGCTGTTCCCCGTCTGGTAAAATTGAATGAAATCTTTATTCTTTGCATCACTTTATTCTTAGAGCCATTTTGTATTTTTTTTTTTCAGCTTATTGAGCTGTATGGTGGCTTGTTTTTAGTGGGAACAGATGGTGGTTTCATTGATACAATTTTTTATTTACTTTCGCATTTTTTATTGCATTTTATTCAACTTTATGTTTAGCCGTATGATAATTAAGCACCATGTTTTGCCTTTTTTTACGGTGTTCACTGAAAGGGGTTAGCTAGTGGGACAGTGTTAAAGGTCAGGTCGCTCTAGACGTTGCAATACCAAACATTTGTTCTTTAAATATTTAATTTCTTTTTCATAAAAATATTTATCAATACAATATATATATTATTTTTATTATTTTGTGATTTTAAAAAAAAGTTTTACAACCTTTTTTTTACTTTTTTACTTAGTCCCAATATGGGACTTTCACTTTTCTTTTAGTCTGATTGCTGTTATACAGAATTGCAATGCTCTGCCTGCATTCTAAATGCTATGATTGATATAAATAACAGCATTTAGGGGGTTAAAGAGCCAGCAGCGGTGCAGGAACCACTCCTAGCAATGCGTTCCGGGTGTCATCTGTGAGAATCAGCTGACATCTGGCGGCGATTGCGTGTGCACAGGGGAACAAAATTGACTGGAGCTGTGGATAAACGCAAAAGAAAGTATATATAAATAATAAATAAAATAAAACATAAATAATATAAGCACACAAAAATGGTGCAAAACAAAAAAAAGTGCATTAGGGAAGGAGCAGATGGCCGTATATTCACTCACCTAAGAGAATTGACCTGATTATGCAAATGACACTCTGATCAAACTTTAACTAGAGTTTGATCAGACTGTGAGAATAGTGTGAACCGATTAATTTGGATGAGGAGAAGTTGGAGAAAAAATATTTTTCCATCTTCTCCATTTTGTCTGTCTGTTTAAATCCAACTGCACTCAGAGGTCATCTGAGTGCAGTCCAATGTTTCCTTAGCACTCATTGACTTGCATGCCTGAGTATCATCTGACTATAGGATCAAACTCGGGGATGCAGAGATTTTTTCCTCTCACAGTCTCTGTCCAAGGTAAAAACTGAACATATACATGGCCACGAAGACTAACATTGATCAAATGTTGGATTTGATTCAGACCAAAAATACGCTCATCTGCACCTGCCCTTTTGCAAAAGCAAATTTCTAAACAGCTAAGCCAGCAAACTATAAGCTGACAAATTATCAATGAAAAAAATAAAAACAAAGATTTGGTCCTAAAATCCCAATATTCCTTGAAGGCTTAAAAATGAACCACTTAAAATGAATTTGTCAGCAGAATTTCACTTCAAACTATCTGTATTCACATGTAGCTCTTGAAAACAAAAACTAATCTATATATTTAGCTAGCCAGTCCGTACCCCTGTTAATGAGACTTTGACATTTGAGTGTTCACACAAATGAGAATGGACTGCTCTGGATGTGGTTACGGCTCCTTTTCTGTGTAACTTTAAAGTAGATGTCATTCAAGCAGTAGAAGGCAGTGTTGGGCTGGAAGTAGAGCCCGTGTGACCTAGGCATGGGAAGTGCTTCCCCATCTCCATTTGCATATCTTTTAAAATTACAATTTCTTGGTAATAGAGAGAGGACTGGTTGGACTATGGGGGTGAAATCCTGCTGACAGATTCATTCTCCTTGCAAGTAATTTTTTAGAGACATCTTTAGGGCAAATTTGTACTAAATACTTATATTTTTTACTATAAATCATTTTTACAATAGGAGTTCATTAAAAATGTTGCACTGTTTACCTTGTGTAGGCTCATTATTGTACAAATTATTTGTAGCTGCTGTGACAGGGTCACTGGCACTGTATGTGGGGAAGATATGTGTCACAAAGATTGCTTTCTTCCATGATCTAGAAATGCATATGTTTCTCTCCAGCATGCTATGTGCTGAAAGGGTTGATCTGCCAGGATAAGGGATGGGTTTTTTAAGTGAGTAGGTCAGAGATGGGAGGGACACCTACTCACCATAACTCAACATCAAGGCAGTGTCTGGGAAGTTAAATGTTGAACCACTGTTTTTTTTTCTTTGTGTGTTTGGAGAGGAAAGACTCCAGAGTTAGCTTCAGGAGGAGCTGAGGACTTTGTATGTCAGCAGCAGGTCTATTGGACTTTGTCTTTGTTTTGTTTTGCCATAGGCCAGAAAGGCCACATTTACTTTTTTCAATCATGCTACAGTTTATGCTGTGCTTTAATAAACCAGCAGGTGTTTCACCACAAGAGGTGTTCTTGTGTTTACATCTGCAAGCAGCCAAGTAAGTCAACCCCTCACACTGCAGAATGAAAAAGAGAAAGTAAAAGGGAACCTGTCAATGACCAAATGAAAGTTGAGTTGAACATTATGACCATAAATCAACAGAAAAGGCCTCAGAAGAAGGAAGGTAAGAGTCATAAACTTCCTAGTCAGAACAAGCTCATTGACAGATGGTCAGTTAGCACAATCTGCAAAAATAGTTGAACACAGTGGCTACAGACTGTAAATTTTTAAATGGAATGCAATTGCAGAAAAAATTTGGGTAAAAAATATTTGCATTTCAGTTTAAAAAAAAGTGTCCCCAAAAGTGTCTATTTGCTTTAAGGGAATGTAAAGTAAACAGTTTGAGGCATGAATGTTCATCTCTGCAAATCTGACATGCTTTACCTCTCCAAGTTTTGTCTTTTACAATTCTACTTGGTTGTTTTCTTATTTCTGTGTAACCTTGGTCTGGCCAGTTCAGTAAATTAAATATTCTCTCCAGTGCAATTTGCTTGGCAGAACACACTGAAAACCATAAGACAAAGCTGACACCTGCTCTTGTAAATGGAAGGTCAACTGCTATCGCCATCTGCATCATCATTAGCTTCAACCCACATATTACCTACAAGTATTTTGTCTTTGTTTGGCTGTCAAAGCCTTCTTTCCTTCTGCAAAGTTTCAATACTTTTCAGGAGGTTAACTTGGAAAAATTTACTGGAAGATTTATCTGTATATATTATGCATTCTTCTCCTTTGAAATTCAAGAACAACAGATGTTTAACGTAAACTATTGGGATTTACAACGTGTAACTATGCCCTAGATTATGATTACAATATGTGAACAGTATTTTACTAATACACATTCAAAATAAATAAAAAAGCTTAAAAAGATTTGCAGAATAACAAAGACATAGTTTGTTTAGCGGTGGTGCACAATGTACAATGAATAGTTTAAAGAGTATCAAAATAAATAAATTCTTTATTCCACCATAACTATTATAGTTTTATGTTTTGTTAACCAACTGTCTTTTAGATTGTTTTAAATTGTATTAATGTGACCATGAGTTTTACGATGTTTCTATATTAGTTATATTAAATTTCTCTATACAATGCTTGGCTTTCAAAGACCTTTGATAGTTAACATTATGTAAAATGCCTTAATTGATGATTTTTTTATGTTGAAGTTTTCTTTTATTTCAATTTTTCTTGATCTTGCTTTCATCTGTTATTATGATCCATTTGCTGTCATGCTTCAGGATATAGACTGTAGGATGAGATGTCTTTCTTCTTAAGGATCTATGAAAAAACAATTGTTTTTCTATTATTTACTCTCTACAATACTTCTGCTCCCTCTTGAGGTAGTGGGTTATAGTAAAAGATCTTAATTCTTTAAGCATCTCTTTGGTTTGTCTATAAATTTCAGTGTGACTTCTATTATACATGCTTAGGTGTATTCCATTTTGCCAAATTTCAGTTTCATAGTATTTAACTTTGAAGGTAGACATAGGTTCATCAAGTTCAACCTATAGTTTAACATGTGGCTAATTGTTCATACTAGGGTAAAATATATTTACCGATTGATTACACATTTTTCAATTAGTCTAGTTCCCTGGATCAATTTCCCACCACAGAGTATAATTCAAATAACCTATAATGTTATATTTTTCATGAATGGCATCTTTGTAGTGTATGAACCATTACAGCATCATGTTGCTGAGAGTTCCAAAGACATACTACTCTTACAGTAAAGAATCACTGTCTGTGATTATGACTGAACCTTTTTTCCTCTAGACATAGCAGATGCCCCATGTCATCATTGCAGGACTAGGTGTAAAAAGATCATTAGAAACATCTTGCTATTACCCCTCATAACTTTCAATATTGTAATAAGATAATTCCTAAGCCTTCATTTTTTCAAATTGAATAACCTCAAGTTTGGTAACTTACCTTATGCAAATGACACTCTGATCAGATCAGTGTTTGATCAGTGTCAGCATAAGGTGATCTGATTTGACAGAATCAGAGCACACTGTGAGGGGAAGATGGGGAACAACGAGAGCAACATTTTTCATCTTTTCCTTTTTGAGTCGTCGGAAATAAGATTACAATCAGATGTTATCGTCACATTTTTTATGGTACCAACCTCATCGGTTAAGAGGGTAAAAATAGTGATGAGTGTGTATGTTCGTTGCTCAGGTTTTCCCGAGCATGCTCAGGTGGTCTCTGAGTATTTGGAAGTGCTGAGAGATTTATTTTATGTCGCTGCAGCTGCATGATTTGCGACTGCTATACAGCCTGAATACATGTGGGGATTCCCTAAAAAACAGGCATTCCTCCCATGTATTCAGGCTGTCTAGTAGCCGCAAATCATGCAGCTGCGGGGACTGAAACTAAATCTCTAAGCACTTCCAAATACTCGGAGACCACCCGAGCAACGAGCATACTCGCTAATCACTAGTAAAAGCCTTAAAATGAATGCAGGCCCCTTTTCCCATATATATAGTTTTGTATCCTACTAAGAATGCTCTTGTCATAATTGGACGGAAAAGTATTCGTATCCTACTAAAGGATGATACTTTCTATTCTATTTCAATATGTATAATTCTGTATCATAAAATCATGAATGGTAACGTCTATTCTGTGTCTTGAGCAATTTATTTTTCAATTCTTGGCAGATAGGTATAATTATTGTGAATATTCATAATAGTTAGTGATGATCGAATAATGAAATATTCGGATTCGGGAAAATCGGCACAAATAATTTCTAATATCCGTGTATTCGTACCGAATAACGAATCCAATACAAGTCAATGAGAAAGTCGAATATTTTCTGAAATGGATGGGAAAGAGCTAAAACTAAATGTGAACAGCATGGAGAAGATGCCTGCATGCGTTTCTGACTCACATATTGTATCTGGGAATAATGTTGTCAGAGTATTGAGCAGGTTTTATGGATTTTTAAAAAGACCTACCAAACCAAACCAAAATTTTTTTTAAAGGGAAAAATGCCTAGAAACATCATTTCCTTCATAACTAAATGAATATAACACTAAATAAAAATTTAAACAAATGTATGTATATATTGTAAGGAGGCTAATGGCCATGTAATCAATGAGAGTGTAAGGTTCTGTGTACATGTTCCTGAAACTCAGTTTGTTCGTCAGCCATTTTACTTTCTGTCTTGCTGCAGCTATCTTGCCCTCAGTCAAAATGGAGTTTCCAGCTTGCATGTTCCCGCCCTGATTCTCTCCTTTTGCTTCTTAAGCAGCCACAGCTGAGCAATCAGTGCTTCAGAATCTAGCCTGCAGTGAACCTGTGACCTGACTCCTAAAGCCTTGGACCTTATACTCCAGCTATTCCTACTGAGGAACTCTGAAGCACTTGTGGACTCTGAACCCTGCTCTTTGAAAGACCCACGTTTGCATGGACTTACGGTAACAGAGAAGAAGATCCTGAACCTGTTGTGGAGAGTGATTGCTGAGCTTAGATTACTCTGGCCTGCTGTGTCTCCTGCTTCTGTGTCTGCAAACTGTGTGACTATTTTTGCCAACTTGTATGAAGTAATACAAGACTTTCTATATCAAACCTGTGTCTCATGTATTTTCATCGCACCCAAGCACAAGACGCTATATGAACTGTACCACATACATTACAAGATTCTGAAGCCAAAACGTTAGTGTCTGCTGGGTCTGGAAAGGCTGTGTCTGCTGTAACTGTGGATATCGGATGTCCGGTTGTACTTTCTGTGATGACAGTGGTTGTGACTTCTCACAACCATTCCAGGTGAGCAATTCCCTTAAGTGTTTTTTTTTCTGCAGTGTTACCACAGGTAAACACTATTGTTTTTTTTTTTTTCTTTTCTCTTTTTTGTCTGCTGTAACTGTGGATATCAGATGTCCGGGTGAACTTTCTGTGATGATAGTGGTTGTGACTTCTCACAACCATTCAGGTGAGCAGTTCCCTTAATTTTTTGTTTCTCTCTGCAGTGTTACCACAGGTAAACACTATTGTTTTTTTTTTCTCCTCTCCTCTTCTTCCAGTACTCCTGTCTTAAAAGATCTGGAAAATGGAGGCCCGCATAAAGGAACTTTGCGGAGTGACTGATAATATCCTTGCAGATTTGCAGAATATAAAGACCCGTTTTTCAAGCCTACAGGACCTCACTAATCACAATTTGCAAGTGTTTGGACAGACTGCCCAGCATTTGCGAGCCAGGATTGAGGTTCTAGAAGAGCGAGTCCAGGCTCCTGCCGTAGCCCCGAGTTCTGGGATTCCCAAGTTGCCCCCTTTTTGTTTTGGCTGTGAACGTGAGAAATTCAGGGGATTTATTAATCAATGCAATCTTTTTTTTTCTGCACATGCTTCACAATTTCCCACTGAACGATCTAAGTGCTTACTATAATTATGTTGCTTACCAACAAGGCTTTGATGTGGGCAAACCCTCTGATTGAGACTGAGGATGATTGTTTGAATCACCTTGATGCTTTTGTTTCGGCCATGGGGCAGGTTTTGATGACCCCAATCGAGGTGCAACAGCTGAAGCAGCCATGTTAGCTTTGCGCCAAGGTAAGCACTCGGTAGCTGAATATGCCTTGGAGTTCAGGAGATGGGCCCTTGATACCACCTGGGACAGTTCCGCCAAAAAATCTATTTTTCGAAAGGGGTTATCTCCACTGATTAAGGATGAACTTGCTCGTGCCGACCCTCCCACTGCGTTAGGTGACTTTATTAACTACTGCATCCGTATTGATACTCGTCTGACTGAACGCAGGCAAGAGAGATGGTTCGAAAGCAATCGCACTAACCTTTTCCTACCTTCCTCTCCAGCTAAGGAACCTTTGAGTAGGATTACACGGGAACCTGAACCTGAACCCATGCAGGTAGACTCTTTACAACGACGGGTTAGTGATGCACGCAAGGAACATCGTTTTAAGGAGAATCTATGTTTCTATTGTGGTAAGTCAGGGCACTTCATTATAAACTGCCCCAGCCGTTCTCGTAAGACTACTGCAGCACTCATCCCTTGTGAGTGTTGCGAGAGGGGATCTGTCAGGTCCGAGCCTCAGGCTCCAGAGAGATCTGCAGCAACAGATCTTGATTTCTCAGACTTAAACTCCGTTACCTCTGAGGACGTTGACTGTGTAAACGCTGCCATTTTTCAAGTTTCCTCAGCGGTGTCCCAGCTGAGTTGTAAGAAAAACAATTCTCATTGCTTTCTTTCCATCAAACTCTGGGTTGACTCAGCTTGGGTGTCTAGCTCTGCTATGATCGACTCAGGGGCAAGTGGAAATTTTATGGATGTCTCCTTTGCTCTGAAACAGGGGATACGTTCAGTGAAGAAGGCTACTCCAGTACAGATGGAAACTGTGGATGGCTCCCTGCTGACCTCTGGACCAGTGGATCAGGAAACAGAGCCTTTGAGGGTTCTTATGGGTAAAGATCATCAAGAGAAACTGTCCTTTATGCTTATCTCTTCTCCCCACTTTCCCATTATTCTAGGGCTACCATGGCTGCAGGCTCAGAATCCTACCATTAACTGGGAGACCAAGGAATTACACTTTCCAGAGAAACAGATGAGTCCAAAAGTTTCAGCTTGCTCTGTTCCTAAAGGAACCATGTCAGTCCCTGAACTACCAGCTGTATACCAGGACTATGTGGATTTATGTGACAAGAAGAACGCTGACCAGCTTCCTCCTCACCGTCCATATGATTGTCCAATTGAATTATTGCTTGGAGCAGAGATACCTTTTGGTAAGATCTACCCCCCGGCGGGGCCCGAGCTAAAGGCTTTAAAGGATTACATAGACGAAAATCTAGCCAAGGGCTTCATACGCCCCTCTTCATCTCCTGCAGGTGCACCCATCTTCTTTGTAAAGAAGAAAGATGGATCTCTGAGACCATGCGTAGACTATAGGGAACTCAATAAGGTTACTATTAGAAACCGTTATCCATTGCCTTTAATCCCTGAGTTATTGGAGAGAGTGCGACATGCCAAAATTTTCTCTAAACTAGATCTTCGTGGGGCCTATAACTTAGTCCGTATTAGACCTGGGGATGAATGGAAGACTGCATTCAGGTCACGCTATGGACACTTTGAATATCTAGTTATGCCTTTTGGTCTGAGTACCGCCCCAGCCACTTTCCAACACTTGGTGAATGACATCTTCAGGGATCTCCTAGATACATTCGTGGTAATTTATTTGGATGATATTCTAATTTTTTCTAACTCCACAGAGGAACATCATGGACATGTGAGAATGGTCTTGGAACGTCTAAGACAAAATCATCTTTACATCAAACTTGAAAAGTGTGAATTCCATAGGACCGAAATTCAATTTCTGGGTATGTACTGTCTACACAAGGAATTAGTATGGATGGAAGCAAAACCCAAGCCATCAAGGATTGGCCAAGTCCTAGAAATGTGAAGGAGGTACAGCGCTTCATCGGGTTTGCCAACTTCTATAGACGTTTCATTAGAAATTTCTCTGAGGTAGTGTCACCTATCACCCAACTTACCCGGAAAGAGTCTAGGTTCTCCTGGACACCCCAAGCCCAGGAAGCATTTTCCCGTCTAAAAGATAAATTTACCACTGCACCTATCCTAGTACATCCCAACCCCGAGCTTGCCTTCATAATAGAGGTGGATGCTTCAGACTGTGCCGTTGGAGCTATACTCTCTCAGAGAACAGGTGAGAAGAATGTCTTGCATCCCTGTGCCTTCTTTTCCCAGCAGTTGTCTTCGGCTGAGAGGAACTACGATGTGGGCAATAGAGAGTTGTTGGCCATTATTGCCGCCTTCAAAGAATGGAGACACCTTCTTCAGGGAGCTGCACAGCAAATAGTCGTCCTGACAGACCATCGTAACCTTGAGTTTATCAGGTCGGCTAAGTGCCTGACTCCTCGCCAGGCTCGCTGGAATCTTTTCTTAAATCAATTTAATTTTATCATTTCTTATAGACCAGGATCGCGCAATGGAAAGGCTGATGCACTCTCTAGGATTTACTCAGCAGAGACACGTCCAATTACTCCTCCTAAGACTATTCTTCCTGACTCTAGATTCCTAGGAGTAATTCATAATCAAGACCTACTTAAGGACATCAAGGAAGCATACCATGCGGATTCCTTTTTGGCACAACCCCCAAGGGACGTAAGTCTTGTCTTTAAGAATGGTGTGTGGATTCAGGGACAACGCCTGTATATTCCTGAAACAGTCAGATTGAGAGTATTGTAACTCATTCACGATTCCAAGATAGCTGGGCATAGAGGAATTCTAAAGACACAGGAATTTCTCTCTCGTTTCTTTTGGTGGCCCACTTGCAGGAAGGATGTTTTAAACTATGTCACTTCATGTGAAGTCTGTGCAAGATGCAAAACACCTCGCTCCTCACCAACTGGTCTGTTACAGCCTCTTCCCACCCCGTCCCGCCCGTGGGGATCCATTTCTATGGACTTCATTGTGGAGTTACCAACCTCTCAAGGGAAGAACACCATTCTAGTGGTGGTTGACCGTCTAACAAAGGCAGCTCATTTTATCCCTTGTGTCGGCTTACCCACTGCAAAACAGACATCAGATTTGATGATTAAAGATGTGTTTCGCTTACATGGAGTACCGGATGAGGTTATTTCGGATCGAGGGGTGCAATTCACTTCTAGGTTTTGGCAAAATTTCTGTGCAGCATTGGACATTAAAGTAAACCTTTCTTCTGCTTTTCATCCTCAGACTAATGGACAGACCGAACGAACCAATCAGACCCTGGAGCAGTATCTCCGCTGCTTTATCTGCCACCTACAGGATGATTGGGTGGATCTACTTCCATTAGCTGAGTTTCTCGTATAACAACTCTCAGAGTGCCTCCACTAAGCAGTCTCCTTTTTACTCTAATCTAGGTTATCATCCTAACATTCTACCACGATTTCCCATAGAAACGCCTTTACCAGCAGTGGCTGAAAGAATCACGTCTTTACAGAAGAATATGGATCTTCTAAAGGAGAATCTGGAATCGGCTCAGGAAAGGTACAAGAAAGCAGCAGATACATTTCGTAAACCTGCACCAGCTTTCAAGGTAGGAGACTTGGTCTGGCTGTCAACCAGAAATCTTAAGTTAAGGATTCCATCGTCTAAGTTGGGACATAAGTACATTGGACCCTATAAAATCAGTAAAATTATAAGTGCCGTTGCTTGTCGTCTTCAACTGCCCAGAACTATGAGAATTCACCCTGTCTTTCATGTATCCCTACTAAAGGCTGCGACAACCAATACGTTTCCTGGACGTTCTTCTCCTTGCCCTGACCCAGTGCTAGTCGATGGTCAGGAAGAATTTGTGGTGGAAAGGATTTTAGATTCCAGGTTGTATAGAAATCAGTTACAATATCTGATTAAATGGCAGGGCTACCCAGTGGAGGACAACTCATGGGAACCAGTCAATAACGTTAATGCTCCTCGCTTGCTCCGTCAGTTTCATCAGAGGTACCCACACAAGCCTGGCCTGAGGTCATCCGGAGGTTGTCCCTAAGGGGGGAGTAATGTAAGGTTCTGTGTACATGTTCCTGAAACTCAGTTTGTTCGTCAGCCATTTTACTTTCTGTCTTGCTGCAGCTATCTTGCCCTCAGTCAAAATGGAGTTTCCAGCTTGCATGTTCCCGCCCTGATTCTCTCCTTTTGCTTCTTAAGCAGCCACAGCTGAGCAATCAGTGCTTCAGAATCTAGCCTGCAGTGAACCTGTGACCTGACTCCTAAAGCCTTGGACCTTGTACTCCAGCTATTCCTACTGAGGAACTCTGAAGCACTTGTGGACTCTGAACCCTGCTCTTTGAAAGACCCACGTTTGCATGGACTTATGGTAACAGAGAAGAAGATCCTGAACCTGTTGTGGAGAGTGATTGCTGAGCTTAGATTACTCTGGCCTGCTGTGTCTCCTGCTTCTGTGTCTGCAAACTGTGTGACTATTTTTGCCAACTTGTATGAAGTAATACAAGACTTTCTATATCAAACCTGTGTCTCATGTATTTTCATCGCACCCAAGCACAAGACGCTATATGAACTGTACCACATACATTACAGAGAGGTATGTGTCGCAGAGATGGCTGCTCCCTGTGATGCAACCCGGAGTACTTTACTAGAGGGGAACGTGAGCACTAAGATGTCGTTTAGTGCATTTGGGTCCGGGTTGCGGGTATCTATGAGAGATGGGCTGGTCTTGCTACTTACAAACTTCACCTGTGGGTGTGGTTACAGCCTACATAATAGAGGCTGTTGTTTGGCACAAGGGCTGTGACTTGGGAGGGAGAAGGCCTCCTGCCTATGTGGCTCCAGATCGAGCCTGAGTGCTGGACATTATCCCAGTCTTTGTGCCCACAGGCTTGAGAGAGCAGAATCCTGCCAGAACCTGTGTGAGGTTAGGATCATGTGACCATCACATGGGTGGAAAATACCTGGCCACGTGAGTTAGCGGTGGCTGATGTTTTGAAAGAGCAGGAACTCCCTCAAAGCTCTCAGAGGAGCTAAAGGACTGTGCTATGGACAGTGACGCTTTGTGTTGTTTTCCTGCTCTAAAGGATGTTTTTCTTTTATTGGTGCTTCTGGGTTTATGGCACTAATAAACACACATGAACATTTGAATGGCACGTGCCTCCTGTTATACTCCTGACGCACCTGAGTATGATCCCTACAATTGGTGCTAGACTGCGGACATTGGTCCATGAGGTACCAGGGAGGACTACAGCATGTGTTTGCTGTGGATCGGCAGGTCTATGAACTCCAGGCAGCTTGCTGTGGATTGGTGGGTCCACTCACTCTGGACAACTGGCGGTGGATCGGCGGGTCCGCAAAATCTGTGGAGCGGAGTCATACAGAGCGGAGCTTGCAGAGCTGTGCAGAGCTGTGTGGAGAGGTGCAGAGCCTTGCAGACCAGTGCGAAGCCTTGCTGTGCAGAGACTTGTGGAGCTGGACAGTGCCTGGCAGAGCGGCGCGGAGCCTCACTGTAAGGAGCTGTTGGGGCGAATAGACTGCTGTGCACAGGTGGTGAGGGAACTGAGAGGGCATGGGGTGTCCACGTCGTGCACTCCAAGGAGCGAGGTTGTCCAAAAGGGGTGGAGTCCCAAAAGGGGTCAGTGACCCAAACATGGATAGTTGCCCAAAAAGGGGTGGAGTCTTAAAAGGGGGCTGTAACCCAAACATTGATGGTGACACAAAAAGGGTGGAGTCCCAAAACGGGGCAGTGACCTAAAAAGGGGCTGTGGCAGTTATACCAGTAGACTGTAGCCAGGAACAGTGAGGTTCATGCTATGTGGATCTACTTGACAGGTGTAATTGCTTGGCCAGTGAGGTGTCATGACTAGTGTTGAGCATTCCTATACCGCAAGTATCGGGTATCGGCCGATATTCGCTGTATCGGAATTCCGATACTTAGTTCCGATATTTTTCCTATATCGTATACCGGAATCGGAAGTTCCCATAATTCTTTGAGAGGCAATGTGATTTTAGTCAGCCAATGAGGAATCTTATGAAGTGTGGGCACATCCTGTAATGCTGCGGTCATCTTAACTTATGGCATGGCTGTGATTGGCTGCTGAAATGATGTCAGAATGCACTATAAAAGGCGCCGCCTCCATTTTAGCGTCACTGTGCTGTGAACTCAGTTAGGGACAGAACGCTGCTGTGCTGACTCTGAGGGACAGTTAGACATTGCGATTTTGTGTACTCTACTGTGCTTTAGGCAGGCTAGTTTACCAACCACTGTGTAAAGCTTCCTTTTGCCAGTGTTGTTTTAACAGCTCTGTGCAAGGTGTGTGTGAGAGTGCAAGTGACGCTGCAGTTTGCTCTGCATCCACCGCTGTTTGTAGGCATCTGCACGTGTCACTCACTGACTCTTTTTTTTTATTTGATTTTGTGGAATTGGTGCAGCTCCATTATATTTTAAAAAAATCTAATCTATTAGTGTGACGCGCTTCCATCCGTATACAATACATTGGTTGCAAACACTATAGAAGTAGACAAAGGAGTAGCCTTTCACAGATTGTGGACAGTTGTGTTTCAGTGTTCACTGTAGTCTGTGAGCTTTTCATTTTTTGAGTGCAGATTACGCTCCAGTTAGTTCTTCAACCACTGCTGGTTGTAGTCTGCTGAGCGTGTGTCACTGCCTCATCCTTCACATTTTTCTCTAATTGGTGCTGCTCCATTATATTTGAAAAAAATCTAATCTATTAGTGTGACGCGCTTCCATCCGTATACAATACATTGGTTGCAAACACTATAGAAGTAGACAAAGGGGCCTTTCACAGCTACTGAACAGTTGTGTTTCAGTGTTCACTGTAGTCTGTGAGCTTTTCATTTTTTGAGTGCAGATTACGCTCCAGTTAGTTCTTCAACCACTGCTGGTTGTAGTCTGCTGAGCGTGTGTCACTGCCTCATCCTTCACATTTTTCTCTAATTGGTGCTGCTCCATTATATTTGAAAAAAATCTAATCTATTAGTGTGACGCGCTTCCATCCGTATACAATACATTGGTTGCAAACACTATAGAAGTAGACAAAGGGGCCTTTCACAGCTACTGAACAGTTGTGTTTCAGTGTTCACTGTAGTCTGTGAGCTTTTCATTTTTTGAGTGCAGATTACGCTCCAGTTAGTTCTTCAACCACTGCTGGTTATAGTCTGCTGAGCGTGTGTCACTGCCTCATCCTTCACATTTTTCTCTAATTGGTGCAGCTCCATTATATTTGAAAAAAATCTAATCTATTAGTGTGACGCGCTTCCATCCGTATACAATACATTGGTTGCAAACACTATAGAAGTACACAAAGGGGCCTTTCACAGCTACTGAACAGTTGTCTGCAGTGTTCACTGCAGTCTCTGAGGAATAACCACACTTAGGCCTTATAACTTTTCTGACTTTCTTTATCAATCTACCAAGATGAAGAAGGCAGGGAGTAAGGCACGTGGTCGTGGCCGTGGAGTTTCAGCAGGGAGAGACGTGGGGATTCTGTGGCTGCTGCCGCACCCAGTGACACAGCATCCACCAGTTTTCCCCGTGAGCGTTCCTTTATGCGCACTTTTGTAGGAGCTCAGCGTACCCCCCTGCTGCGGGAAGAACAAATTGAAGCCGTTGTTGGTTGGATGGCAGCCAATGCATCGACTTCAATTGCTTCCATCTCCTCTCAGGACCACAGCACTGTTGAACAACCATCTGTCTCTTCACCGCCTGCCAAATTGCCCAGGCAGTCAGAGAGTTCTGAACTGGAGCCAGCTGAGTCTCTGCTTCTGTTCTCAGAATCTGTTGGCTTGCAAACAGGGGCCCAGCCAAGCAGCATTCTGGAATGTGAAGAAGAGGCAGTATACAGTGATGCGCAACAGCTGTGTCTCTCTGAATGTGAAGAGGCGGGTGAGCCAGTGCCGATGGTCAGCACACCGCAGAACGCATCTGATGATGATGAGACTCAGGTGCCATTTTCTGTTGAGCAAGGTGCTGGCCAGACCACCCAACAGCAGGAGGTGTTGGAAGAGGGTAGTGGAGATGATGAGGTCCAAGACCCAACATGGCGTGAGGAACAGGAAGGTGGTGGTAGCAGCTCTGAGGAAGAGATTGCCCCAACGGTCCAAACAGTAGGGAGAGGTAGGCTGCAGACTCGGTTGCCTGTAGCCTCCAGTTTGGCACCCGTTCGTAGCAGTTCTCTTCCAACAGCCAAACCGGGCGCTCCCAGGACTTGCACTGCGTGGTCCTTTTTTGACACACTTGCAGATGATATTTGCTATGTCAAATGCAAGCTGTGTAATCAAAAAGATAAAAGAGGTAAAAATATCAGTAACCTCAATACCACAAATATGTGGAAACATGTACGGACAAAGCACGTGGTTGAGTTACAAAGACACACTGGAGATGTAGGCCAACCTACAGCACCACCTACATCTTCAGCTCGTGTTGGAGCCTCTTCCTCCAGCTCAAACACAGCTGGTTCGGCTTCCTCACAGGATCGCCATGGAAGAACCTCTGTCACTGTTGTCCAGAGACCCAGTGTTATTCCACCCACAGCTGCAAGTTCCCTGTCATCCTCACACTCCCAGGCCACAAAACAGCCATCGGTAGCACAGGCATGGGATAAAAGACGGCCATACTCGGCAAACCATCCACGAGCACAGGCTCTGAATGCTGGCATTGCAAAACTCCTGTCCCTTGAAATGCTGTCATTCAGGCTGGTGGAGACTGACAGTTTCCGTGACTTAATGTCATTGGCAGTCCCACAATACAATGTGCCCAGCCGATTTTATTTCAGCAGGCAAGCCGTCCCTGGTCTGCAAAAGCATGTTGAGGGAAAAATTAAACATGCGCTACTAAACGCCGTCAGTAGCAAGGTCCACCTGACCACCGATGCGTGGACCAGTACCCATGGCCAGGGACGATACCTTTCCCTCACTGCCCATTGGGTCAATGTTGTGGAGCCGGGTACAGATCTTGCGAGTGGCGCTGTACGTGTTCTGCCAACTCCAAGGATTGCAGGAATCAAGTCTGTCCACATTGACTCCTCCTCCTACTCCAGTTCCTCAGAATCATTGCTGCAGGAGCCGTCACGGTCTACCTCCACATGGACCCGTGAACGCTTACCTGATGCGACCGATATGAGCACAGCCGTGGCCAAACGTCAACAGGCCATCCTGAAATTAATTTACATGGGGAATCGAAGCCACACAGCGCAGGAGCTCTGGAATGCCATCAAGCAGGAGACCGACGTGTGGTTTTTGCCAGCGAATCTCCAGCCAGGCTTGGTAGTGTGTGACAATGGCCGAAATCTGGTGGCAGCTCTGGGCCTTGGCAACCTCACTCACATACCATGTCTGGCACATGTGCTCAACTTGGTCGTGCAGAGTTTTTTGAGGGACTATCCGGATCTTGATGCACTGCTGCACAAGGTCCGCCTAGAGTGCGCTCACTTGCGACGTTCCTGCATGGCCAGATCGCGCACTGCAGCTCTGCAACGCAGATTTCGCCTTCCTGAACATCGCATCATATGTGACGTACCCACCAGGTGGAATTCCACGTTACATATGTTGGAGCGGTTGTGTGAGCAGCAGCCAGCAGTAATGGAGTATCAGCTGCATCAGGCGCAATCAACTCGCAATTTGCGTCGTTCACACTTCACCACTACTGAGTGGGCCTCTATGAAGGACATCTGCCACGTTTTGCGTGCGTTTCATGAGTCAACGCGGATGGCGAGTGCAGATGATGCACTAGTCAGCCTGACTGTCTCCCTTATCTGCCTGCTTCAAAAAACACTGCAAGCAATAAGGGATGAGGTTTTGGAAGAGGTGGAGGATGAGGAGTCACAAATTCCATCACCTTCTGGACAGTCAGCGCAACGTGGTTCCTCACAAAGGGCTGGGCAGGGCTCACTTTGTGAGGAGGATGAGGAGGAGTCAATGGAGGAGGAAGACATCGCTCCAGAGGGAGGTACACAACGCTTTAGTCAGTATGTAGAGCGAGGGTGGGGTGATGCAGAGCAGGCAGAGATGACGCCTCTTGCAGGGGACAGCGTTTCTTGGCCAGTTAGGAGTCTGCAGCACATGGTTGATTTCATGCTGCAGTGCCTGAGAAACGACCGCCGCATCGCCCACATTCTCACCACGTCTGATTATTGGGTGTACACCCTCCTAGACCCTCGCTACTGTGACAACTTACAAAGCCTCATCACACCGTTGAACCGGGAGCGTAAAATGCGGGAGTACCAAGACACAATGGTGCAATCCATAATGTTCTCCATTCCAGCCGAGAGCACTGCTACTGCTTTACAAAGCAGCTCTGTGCGTCGAGGCAGTGGAGACAGCTCTGCAACAAGAGGGAGCACAAGCAGCGCATCTGCACAGGGCAAGACCAGTATGTTCCAAATGTGGCGAAGTTTTGTGGCAGCGCCACCAATGTCTACTCCATCCGAGACGGCTCCAGTCAGCAGGAGGCAACGTTTCCGTAAGATGGTGACAGACTACATGTCTTTCCTCTCAGTGTACTCCCAGATGGCTCTTCCCCATTCAAGTTTTGGGTCTCTAAGCTGGATACATGGCCAGAGCTTAGCCAGTATGCATTGGAGGTGCTGGCTTGCCCTGCTGCCAGTGTATTATCGGAGCGCGTCTTTAGTGCCGCAGGTGGTGTACTAACAGACCGTCGCATGCGACTATCCTCCGATAATGTAGACCGGCTTACTTTTCTGAAAATGAACAAGGCATGGATCTCGCCAGAATTTGTCTGTCCGTTTTCAGATTAAATAACTGGTTCGCAACGTTATCCATGTCTCCTGTTATGTTCATCTTTCTACCACCTGAACTCTACTCCCTGTGCTACAACACTGCCAGTTGCTGCTCAGAAGTGTCGTGTCCACAGACCAATACACAAGCTATAGTGTTAGTGGGGTTCAGTAACGCCAGCTGTTCCCCTGCTGTGAACCCGGCAACAAGTCTCCTGTTCCCTACACATGCACAGAAAAACCCATGTCGAACATGCTCCAAATAGGGAAGAGCCGTCACCCTGATTGTTATGCTTAAAACAGGAAATTGTGAAGTTTTCCAGGCCTAGAATGATAAATTTTTATGACAAATATGGACAAATAATAATTTGTCATCACAGCGCATATCTGCACATGTCTATTAGAAATGGTAACAAAAACTAAAACATAGTGTTCACTTTTTGAAATTAATGCATAAAAGTACATTTCATACTTATCAATTAATGCTTTTTAAGGAACTTTATCTGTACCTGTAAGATAATGCAGTCAATGGATGTACGAATCATAAAATCCTCATCATCATCATCACGAGTTTTTATTTATGACAGACATTATAAAATACACATACTGATGCCAACTGTAACTTCACACACCATATATGAAATGGCCAGCATCTAAACCTGGTAATAATGTGCAATAATAAATTATTACATCTATAAAGTGCATCATGCATACTGACAATAGGTAGTACTAGTTATACCTGCAAGTGCTGTTGAAACAACCACAACAGATATAAATTAATAATGGTATATAGGTATCACAGTGCATAGTTACTCATGGACAATGTCGATGTAATACTGTACCTCAATAAAGTCTGTGTCAACCATTATGCTTGTTAGTCTTGTAGATTGTTAAAGAGGGAACGGTCTTTTTTTGTTGGTCATAGGTGGAGTATTAGACAGTAAATGATTACTGCTGTCGTATTTTTGGCGTCCCTAGGGCGCAATAACGCTGCGTAACGTCACATTTTATAGAGTCATATAATTGACACACGCTACCCTACCCTACGCGTGACAGTAGGAAGGTAGTGTTGACGGATAAAGCCTTGCGCAACCAGACATGCTTTTACCCTCTTCAACACTGTCCAAGCAAAAAATGCACGATTGCAGCCGCAGACTTTATTGACGTACAGTATAACATCGCCATTACCCATCAGAGGCTGTCCACTGTCTGATACAGACATAGAATATACCTTTGCTATCCGTAGCCTTTCTTTCACCTACACTTGCAGGCACACACTTAAATTGTGACAATGCATTATGTTTTTTTAAATGGTTATTTTTTATCGTACATTATTGTGTCATCACATTGATGAGTCCATGCTGGACATGTCATACATGCTGTACAAAGTAACAATTTTATTAACTTAAATAATTGAAATGTCTTTGACTGTCACATCTAAATTGCAATGATGATGATGATGAGTGACGATTACAAAATCCATTGTCTTCACTATGTTATGGTTTAACATAGCGTTCCTTAAGCATTATTCATAAATACAAAAATGGACTTTTATTGTTAAATTTACAACACTATATTTTGTAACCAATTTTTTGGGTGGTGTCTGTGTTGTTCCATTTCTTGTTGGCATGTGCATATATGCGTTTATATTTGCAGTGTCTTTATTTTTATTCTTGAAGTTAGGAAACATGTGTATCTTCGTACCGTGTTAGCCATTAGATAGAAAAATATTTAGACTTGAGAGTCCGCAGTGGTTGATACCTTTGAATGGATAACTGAAAAGATGGTAACAAATTGCAAGCTTTCGAGGCTACTCACGTCTCTTCATCAGGCAAAGACTAAAACAAAAAATGAAGCATCACATATTTCTATACAGAACAGGACACAGGAATAGTGCAATAGGTAAGACAAGTAAGTGACGTGTAGCAGAACTGTCATTATCACAGAGGGATGAACATAAATATTGGAACAGTTCCTAGATAAGGATAGAAAGTTTTATTGCCCTCTGATTGGGGTCTGGTTTTGTGTTTTCATGCCCCTGGAAGGGCAGAGACGCAGATTCCTTAATTGATATAAAATGACATAAATCCGTGTGATCTATTCATTCCATCACTAACAGTGTCAAAGGTCATGATGAGCTTATATTCTGAAACCTTTGTATCTTTCTCATATTTGAAGTTATATTTTAATACCAGTAATTCCATATCCATCATGCTATGACCGGGCATACAAAAGTGTTTTGCCACAGGTAAATCCATGATTTTTTGACTTATCGTGTGGCGCTGATAATTCATCCTTGTTCTCATTTTTTGGCCGGTCTCCCCTCACTTGTCCCTCCCTCACTTGTCTTACCTATTCCTGTGTCCTGTTGTGTGTAGAAATATGTGATTCTTCATTTTTTTTTTAGTCTTAGCCTGATGAAGAGACCTGAGTAGTCTCGAAAGCTTTGAATTTGTTACCATATTTTCAGTTAGCCATTAAACGGTATCAACCACAGAGGACTCTCAAGTATAAATATTTTTCTATTCTTGGAATTGAAATTCATCATTTTATTGTCCTAGTAAAACTTCATTTATTCTTGTTTGAAGTACATACATTTGCAATGGCCACGTAACAAGGCAATAACTCAATATTTTGTGCCTACACCCTCCTTGACCCTGGGCTTCAACAGCGCCAGTTGCTGCTCAGAAGTGTTAGATGCACAGATGAAAACAATCGCTGATGTGTTTGTGGGGTTCAGTAACGCCTGCTGTTCCCCTGCTGTGTGTCTGGCAAAAATTACTGCTGCTAACTACAACTTAAACTTCAAACGTCTCATACTAGGCCTCTGCCTACACCCTCCTTGACCCTGGGCTTCAACAGCGCCAGTTGCTGCTCAGAAGTGTTAGATGCACAGATGAAAACAATCGCTGATGTGTTTGTGGGGTTCAGTAACGCCTGCTGTTCCCCTGCTGTGTGTCTGGCAAAAATTACTGCTGCTAACTACAACTTCAACTTCAAACGTCTCATACTAGGCCTCTGCCTACACCCTCCTTGACCCTGGGCTTCAACAGCGCCAGTTGCTGCTCAGAAGTGTTAGATGCACAGATGAAAACAATCGCTGATGTGTTTGTGGGGTTCAGTAACGCCTGCTGTTCCCCTGCTGTGTGTCTGGCAAAAATTACTGCTGCTAACTACAACTTCAACTTCAAACGTCTCATACTAGGCCTCTGCCTACACCCTCCTTGACCCTGGGCTTCAACAGCGCCAGTTGCTGCTCAGAAGTGTTAGATGCACAGATGAAAACAATCGCTGATGTGTTTGTGGGGTTCAGTAACGCCTGCTGTTCCCCTGCTGTGTGTCTGGCAAAAATTACTGCTGCTAACTACAACTTCAACTTCAAACGTCTCATACTAGGCCTCTGCCTACACCCTCCTTGACCCTGGGCTTCAACAGCGCCAGTTGCTGCTCAGAAGTGTTAGATGCACAGATGAAAACAATCGCTGATGTGTTTGTGGGGTTCTGTAACGCCTGCTGTTCCCCTGCTGTGTGTCCGGCAAAAATTACTGCTAGCTAACTAATCATGGTGAAAAAAACATGACATCTCAAAGTGTCTAGTGCTACACATAGATATGAGGCTACACCCTGATTTCTAAGCTGTAAACATTTGAAACGTCAACTTTCAAATCATAAAATGATTAGTCTTTGTCACAAATCTGTAACAAAATAATTGTGACATATTATTACAGATATGCACATGTCGAAAACAAATGCAAACACAAAAGCCTACTTATGCTATAGGATACTGATGGTCAACCTTGTCACTCCATAGCTTAGACAAATCCAACTCACATCATGATGACTCAAATGCTGCAATGTTGGAAGTGCATAATGTGGTTTGACCTTTGACAACTGCTGCAGTGCGAAGGTTATACTTCAGTGTTCTTGCCTTTTAAATAAAAGCATACAAGTAAATATAATAATCCAATGTTGATTAAGGGACGTGATGTACACCTGTAATATTGTGCAAACAATGCATGTAGGAATAGTCCTCTTCAACATTACTTATATTTGTGTCATTTTAAAAAATACATATTTGATTAGAAAGTTAACAGCCCATATCATAAAGGTCCTTCATGTAAACATGATAATCGCTAACAAAAATCATGCATTACCTTGGTAAAGTCAATAGTGCATAGTCACAATAACAAAATATATACCTGTAAGTGGTGCTGAAAGAACGACAACTGATAGAATACGTGAATGATATATATTTATCAGACTGAATAGCGACATCTGTACAATGTCGATATAATACTGTACCTTAACAAAACAGCTGTGTCACACCTCACACTCGTTTTTCTTGTAGCTTGTTATGTAATAGGGCACATGCGTGTATGTTTCATCATAGGTGCATGTTTACTGAGTAAAGCAGTCATGACAACGCCTTTGTGTTGTCGGTACGCTTGCGATGATGAACGATGCGCACCGTGAATGTTAGTCTGCGTCATAAGACGTACAGACGCTCCAATACCCAACGCGTCACAGCAGGAAGCCAGTCTGTGCATCCAAACAAAGGCGCAACCATACATGCACGTAACCTTTTATAAAGCTAGATAAAAAAAAGGATGTAGTAGTAACGCACACTTTATTGAGGTACAGTATTACATCGCCATTCACCATCTGTGGCTATGCAGTCTCATCTATATATACCTTATCTATCCGTTGTCATGCTTGCAAGTCCACAGTCAGGCATAAATATCTGTTTTCACTCTGCACTATGCACTTTTTAAATTTTTGTTTTGTTAATATAAATGATTGGCACATATATCAGTATTACATGATGGAAATGTTAGATATTTTTTTAAAAATTTTAGTGATATTATTCACCAAATGTAAAGTTTTATGAATGTCAAAGAAAACTTGTATTGCTGATTATGTTTTTAAGTCAGCCATTCATTGTCTACACAATAAAAATGGTGTACATACTGTTACTTACCCATCATTAATGGATTCTGATGTGTACTTGTATGCTTTTATTTCAAACCGTATAGCAGATTATGTAACCTATTTTAATTGTGGTTTGCATTGCTTTTCAACATGTTAATGTATGCGTTTATGTTTGTAAATTATTAATTTACATATATTTTTTTAAGTTAAATCATCATCTTATGGTACTAAAGTTTATATTTCTCTTGTTTGTAGTATAGACATTTTTAATTGACACGTAACAAGGAAAATACTTGATATAGTATTTAAACATCCTCCTTGACCCTGGGCTACAACACCGCCAGTTGTTGCTCGGAAGTGCTGTTAGCACAGTGAACACTTGCTCCTGTGTTACTGGGGTTCAGTAATGTCAGCTGTTCCCCTGCTGTGTGAACGGCAAAAAGTCCTGCTGCCTCCACCATGTTCTCTTCTCATCCCTGGGCTACAACACCGCCAGTTGTTGCTCGGAAGTGCTGTTAGCACAGTGAACACTTGCTCCTGTGTTACTGGGGTTCAGTAATGTCAGCTGTTCCCCTGCTGTGTGAACGGCAAAAAGTCCTGCTGCCTCCACCATGTTCTCTTCTCATCCCTGGGCTACAACACCGCCAGTTGTTGCTCGGAAGTGCTGTTAGCACAGTCTACACTTGCTCCTGTGTTACTGGGGTTCAGTAATGTCAGCTGTTCCCCTGCTGTGTGTACGGCAAAAAGTCCTGCTGCTTCCACCATGTTCTCTTCTCATCCCTGGGCTACAACACCGCCAGTTTTGCTCGGAAGTGCTGTTAGCACAGTGAACACTTGCTCCTGTGTTACTGGGGTTCAGTATGTCAGCTGTTCCCCTGCTGTGTGTACGGCAAAAAGTCCTGCTGCCTCCACCATGTTCTCTTCTCATCCCTGGGCTACAACACCGCCAGTTGTTGCTCGGAAGTGCTGTTAGCACAGTCTACACTTGCTCCTGTGTTACTGGGGTTCAGTATGTCAGTTGTTCCCTGCTGTGTGAACGGCAAAAAGTCCTGCTGCCTCCACCCTGTTCTCTTCTCATCCCTGGGCTACAACACCGCCAGTTGTTGCTCGGAAGTGCTGTTAGCACAGTCTACACTTGCTCCTGTGTTACTGGGGTTCAGTAATGTCAGCTGTTCCCTGCTGTGTGTACGGCAAAAAGTCGTGCTGCCTCCACCATGTTCTCTTCTCATCCCTGGGCTACAACACCGCCAGTTTTGCTCGGAAGTGCTGTTAGCACAGTGACACTTGCTCCTGTGTTACTGGGGTTCAGTAATGTCAGCTGTTCCCCTGCTGTGTGAACGGCAAAAAAGTCCTGCTGCCTCCACCATGTTCTCTTCTCATCCCTGGGCTACAACCCGCCAGTTGTTGCTCGGAAGTGCTGTTAGCACGTACATTGCTCCTGTGTTACTGGGGTTCAGTAATGTCAGCTGTTCCCCTGCTGTGTGTACGGCAAAAAGTCCTGCTGCCTCCACCATGTTCTCTTCTCATCCTGGGCTACAACACGCCAGTTGTTGCTCGGAAGTGCTGTTAGCACAGTAACACTTGCTCCTGTGTTACTGGGGTTCAGTAATGTCAGCTGTTCCCTGCTGTGTGAACGGCAAAAAGTCTGCTGCCTCCACCATGTTCTCTTCTCATCCCTGGCTACAACACCGCCAGTTGTTGCTCGGAAGTGCTGTTAGCACAGTCTACACTTGCTCCTGTGTTACTGGGTTCAGTAATGTCAGCTGTTCCCCTGCTGTGTGACGGCAAAAAGTCCTGCTGCCTCCACCTGTTCTCTTCTCATCCCTGGGCTACAACACCGCCAGTTGTTGCTCGGAAGTGCTGTTAGCACAGTCACACTTGCTCCTGTGTTACTGGGGTTCAGTAATGTCAGCTGTTCCCCTGCTGTGTAACGGCAAAAAGTCCTGCTGCCTCCACCATGTTCTCTTCTCATCCCTGGGCTACAACACCGCCAGTTGTTGCTCGGAAGTGCTGTTAGCACAGTCTACACTTGCTCCTGTGTTACTGGGGTTCAGTAATGTCAGCTGTTCCCCTGCTGTGTGTACGGCAAAAAGTCCTGCTGCCTCCACCATGTTCTCTTCTCATCCCTGGGCTACAACACCGCCAGTTTTTGCTCGGAAGTGCTGTTAGCACAGTGAACACTTGCTCCTGTGTTACTGGGTTCAGTAATGTCAGCTGTTCCCCTGCTGTGTGACGGCAAAAAGTCCTGCTGCCTCCACCATGTTCTCTTCTCATCCCTGGGCTACAACACCGCCAGTTGTTGCTCGGAAGTGCTGTTAGCACAGTCTACACTTGCTCCTGTGTTACTGGGGTTCAGTAATGTCAGCTGTTCCCTGCTGTGTGAACGGCAAAAAGTCCTGCTGCCTCCACCCTGTTCTCTTCTCATCCCTGGGCTACAACACCGCCAGTTGTTGCTCGGAAGTGCTGTTAGCACAGTCTACACTTGCTCCTGTGTTACTGGGGTTCAGTAATGTCAGCTGTTCCCCTGCTGTGTGTACGGCAAAAAGTCCTGCTGCCTCCACCATGTTCTCTTCTCATCCCTGGGCTACAACACCGCCAGTTTTGCTCGGAAGTGCTGTTAGCACAGTGAACACTTGCTCCTGTGTTACTGGGGTTCAGTAATGTCAGCTGTTCCCCTGCTGTGTGAACGGCAAAAAGTCCTGCTGCCTCCACCATGTTCTCTTCTCATCCCTGGGCTACAACACCGCCAGTTGTTGCTCGGAAGTGCTGTTAGCACAGTCTACACTTGCTCCTGTGTTACTGGGTTCAGTAATGTCAGCTGTTCCCCTGCTGTGTGTACGGCAAAAAGTCCTGCTGCCTCCACCATGTTCTTCTCATCCCTTGGCTACAACACGCCAGTTGTTGCTCGGAAGTGCTGTTAGCACAGTGAACACTTGCTCCTGTGTTACTGGGGTTCAGTAATGTCAGCTGTTCCCTGCTGTGTGAACGGCAAAAAGTCCTGCTGCCTCCACCATGTTCTCTTCTCATCCCTGGGCTACAACACCGCCAGTTGTTGCTCGGAAGTGCTGTTAGCACAGTCTACACTTGCTCCTGTGTTACTGGGGTTCAGTAATGTCAGCTGTTCCCCTGCTGTGTGAACGGCAAAAAGTCCTGCTGCCTCCACCATGTTCTCTTCTCATCCTGGGCTACAACACCGCCAGTTGTTGCTCGGAAGTGCTGTTAGCACAGTCTACACTTGCTCCTGTGTTACTGGGGTTCAGTAATGTCAGCTGTTCCCCTGCTGTGTGTACGGCAAAAAGTCCTGCTGCCTCCACCATGTTCTCTTCTCATCCCTGGGCTACAACACCGCCAGTTGTTGCTCGGAAGTGCTGTTAGCACAGTGAACACTTGCTCCTGTGTTACTGGGGTTCAGTAATGTCAGCTGTTCCCCTGCTGTGTGAACGGCAAAAAGTCCTGCTGCCTCCACCATGTTCTCTTCTCATCCCTGGGCTACAACACCGCCAGTTGTTGCTCGGAAGTGCTGTTAGCACAGTCTACACTTGCTCCTGTGTTACTGGGGTTCAGTAATGTCAGCTGTTCCCCTGCTGTGTGTACGGCAAAAAGTCCTGCTGCCTCCACCTGTTCTCTTCTCATCCCTGGCTTCAACACCGCCAGTTGTTGCTCGGAAGTGCATTGGCACGTACTACACTTGCTCCTGTGTTACTGGGTTCAGTAATGTCCAGCTGTTTCCCTCGTGTGAAACGCAAAATCCTGCTGCCTCCACCATGTTTCTTCTTATCCGTGGGCTACAACCGCCATGTTGTTGCACGTAAGTGCTGTTAGGCACAGTGATACACTTGCCCTGTATACATGGGTTCAGTAATGTCAGCTGTTCCCCATGCTGTGTGATCGGCAAAAAGTCCTGGCTGCCTTCACCAATGTTCTCTTCCATCCTGGCTACAACACCGCCAGTTGTTGCTCGAAGTGCTGTTAGCACAGTGCAACACTTGCTCCTGTGTTACTGGGTTCAGTAATGTCGCTGTTCCCTTGCTGTAGTGTTAGGCAAAAGTACCTGCTGCTCCAACCATGTCTCTTCTCATACTCCTGGCTAAAACGCCGTTGTGCTCGAAGTTGCTGTACACAGTCACACTTGCTCCTGTGTTACTGGGGTTCATAATGTCAGCTGTTCCCCTGCTGTGTGAACGGCAAAAAGTCCTGCTGCCTCCACCCTGTTCTCTTCTCATCCCTGGGCTACAACACCGCCAGTTGTTGCTCGGAAGTGCTGTTAGCACAGTCTAACACTTGCTCCTGTGTTACTGGGTTCAGTAATGTCAGCTGTTCCCCTGCTGTGTGTACGGCAAAAAGTCCTGCTGCCTCCACCATGTTCTCTTCTCATCCCTGGGCTACAACACCGCCAGTTGTTGCTCGGAAGTGCTGTTAGCACAGTGAACACTTGCTCCTGTGTTACTGGGGTTCAGTAATGTCAGCTGTTCCCCTGCTGTGTGAACGGCAAAAAGTCCTGCTGCCTCCACCATGTTCTCTTCTCATCCCTGGGCTACAACACCGCCAGTTGTTGCTCGGAAGTGCTGTTAGCACAGTCTACACTTGCTCCTGTGTTACTGGGGTTCAGTAATGTCAGCTGTTCCCCTGCTGTGTGTACGGCAAAAAGTCCTGCTGCCTCCACCCTGTTGTCTTCTCATCCCTGGGCTTCAACACCGCCAGTTGTTGCTCGGAAGTGTCATTGGCACGGGTACTCACTCCTGCCCAGACTGGTTACAGCACGCCATCTGTTTCCTGTCAGTGTAAACGTCACTTAGCCTCCAATAAGTTGTCCTGTCGTGTTGCGGTCGGGTTAGCCGACTCTATGGTGCTTGGAGTTTAGGTGCTTCCTATGTGTGCTGCGTGATATGCAAATAAAGGCTGTTTCCGTTGTGACAATAGGACAATCACCCACTGTAGTACTGTGGGATTCGGTAACTGCGGCCGGCTCGCGGCCTGTCATCTTAAATTTCCATGGGTACCTTCTGCTACCCGTCCGGGTTCCAGTACTGTCAGCTGGTTCTCCGCAGTGCCTTTGGCCTAGGTGCCTCCTTCTCGGTATCCGAGTTCCAGCAATGTCTGCTGGTCCTTGGTAGTGCTTTAGAGCACAGGTACCTCCTGCTTAGTAACCGTGTCCCAGTAACGTCAGCTGGTCCTCGGTTGTGCCATTGGCTCTTTTCCTTCTGCTGCCCCTCCGGGTTCCAGCACAGTCAGCTGGTCCTCGTTACTTGGATTGGCTCTTGTACCTTCTGCTACCCATCCAGGTTCCAGTACCGTCAGCTGGTTCTCCGCAGTGCCTTTGGCCTAGGTGCCTCCATCTCGGTATCCGAGTTCCTGCAATGTCTGCTGGTCCTTGGTAGTGCTTTAGAGCACAGGTGCCTCCTGCTTAGTAACCGTGTCCCAGTAACGTCAGCTGGTCCTCGGTTGTGCCATTGGCTCTTTTCCTTCTGCTGCCCCTCCGGGTTCCAGCACAGTCAGCTGGTCCTCGTTACTTGGATTGGCTCTTGTACCTTCTGCTACCCATCCGGGTTCCAGTACCGTCAGCTGTTCTCCGCAGTGCCTTTGGCCTAGGTGCCTCCATCTCGGTATCCGAGTTCCAGCAATGTCTGCTGGTCCTTGGTAGTGCTTTAGAGCACAGGTACCTCCTGCTTAGTAACCGTGTCCCAGTAACGTCAGCTGGTCCTCGGTTGTGCCATTGGCTCTTTTCCTTCTGCTGCCCCTCCGGGTTCCAGCACAGTCAGCTGGTCCTCGTTACTTGGATTGGCTCTTGTACCTTCTGCTACCCATCCGGGTTCCAGTACCGTCAGCTGGTTCTCCGCAGTGCCTTTGGCCTAGGTGCCTCCATCTCGGTATCCGAGTTCCAGCAATGTCTGCTGGTCCTTGGTAGTGCTTTAGAGCACAGGTACCTCCTGCTTAGTAACCGTGTCCCAGTAACGTCAGCTGGTCCTCGGTTGTGCCATTGGCTCTTTTCCTTCTGCTGCCCCTCCGGGTTCCAGCACAGTCAGCTGGTCCTCATTACTTGCATTGATTCTTGTACCTTCTGCAACATTTACAAATTGAAGATTTTTTCAATGCTTTTTTGGGTAATCACTCTGGATCTCCAACAATGAAGACGACGACCCTGATGACCACCCCGAAGAAGATGACGACCACAAGGATGACGAGCATCAAGCCAACCAGCCTAAACACCATCACAAAGAAGAAATAACAGATTACCAAACAGGACTAAGAAGGTTAAGACAAACTACAAGATACAGAACAAGAGACTTAAGAACAATAAGCAGAAGATCAAAAAGCAGAAGAACATGAAGTATAAGACCAAAATGAAGAGCAAAATATATGCTCTAAATTATAAGCAGAAGAAGACTAAGCAGTGTATGGGGGTGAGTCCGTTCCTCCTCGTGGTGCCCCTGGAAAATGCCTGCTGCTGCAGGCTAAACTGAACACGGACAAATACTGTTGTAATTTAAATCTTTTGTGACAGCAAGAACGGAAGGATGAAAAATTCATACTTTGACAGATTACAAGTACAGGATTCTCTGTCACAAATAAGAATATGATGAAGAAGATGAAGTACAATATGAATAAGAATAATAGTTTAATAAGAAGAATCTGAGTAATGTTAACAAAAAGATGAATAGCAAGAAGTTTAAGAAGAAGATAAAGAAGGTGAAGATGAAGAATAATTTGATGAAAAAGATGATGCTGCTGAAGATTATGAAGGAGAAAGTGTGTGAAAAGTTAAAAAGGTGAAGAGCATAGAAGTTGTGAAATATACATATTTGCCAAAATAGAAAAAACGTTAACAACATTGTCAATTTCTTCGTCAATCCAAACATCTTTAAAAAAAAAAATATTTATGCTATTCCATTTGATTGGGTTAAACATCTATGCCTTTAATGTCTCCTCAACCTTCCACAATACATTGTACATTTCTCTTTGTTGTTTTCCTTCATGTACAATTAACCAACAAGGCAAGAATGGGGTTTTTTTAATTCCGATATTTTGTTCCCATAGACTTACATTGGATTTCCGGTATCGGTATCGGGTATCGCCGATATTTTTTGGGTATCGGCGATACCATTCCGATTCCGATACTTTTGGATATCGGAAAGTATCGCTCAACCCTAGTCATGACTGTGTTCCATCTGCCTAGATGAAGAATGGGTGATGGGAGTGATAGATCCAGGGAGTGAGGTGTCCTTACTAAGGGGCCCTCCTGAACGCTCTATGTCGCCTGTCACAAAACTAAGTGGCATATGTGAGAACAGTAAAAGTCTTTTAATAGCCTGCCTCCACATTGTCATGGCTGAGGTTTCCACATACCATGAGGTGGGTGTAGTCCTGGACTTGCAGTACCCTATGTTAATAGGTCAGGACTTGAAAGTACTGTGGGACTGGTGGATAAAGGGAGAGGTGTTTGTGGAAGTGATGTGTATGACATGTAAAAATGAGGAGAAAGCACCCCCACGGTCGATAGTCTGGAGTTAGTGGTGACTGGACGGAATTGTGGGTCTGACCAAATCTGGGACTTGGCAGAGTTGACC
Source organism: Oophaga sylvatica (assembly GCA_033576555.1). Classification (NCBI taxonomy): domain Eukaryota; kingdom Metazoa; phylum Chordata; class Amphibia; order Anura; family Dendrobatidae; genus Oophaga; species Oophaga sylvatica. Next base: position 172,696,522 of record JARQOD010000007.1, on the reverse strand, counting down.
AAAAGTGTGACCGTTGAAGACGGTGTAGCTCCAGTAGAGGAGTCCGACACCTGTTTAAGTGGGGACTGCTTTTTCCAGGATGACAGAGTGAGTAGTGGTGACTCTGTGATGCAAGGGGAAAAGAGTGCAGTAAGGTTGACCCAAGTACAAATGGCATGTGTCACCCGGGACACAGCGGTCGCAGAAAGGCAGGTCAGGCTATATCCTCTGAGAAGACAGATAAGAAGAAACAGAGCCAGGTGCCAACAAGGTTAATGTCCTTGATAAGGGGGTCACTTTACACTGACAAACCCGAACACAGAGGAAGTCGATGACATACAGGAGATAAAGCTGACACAGAGTTGCAGCAGAGATCCAACAGCAAAAATCACAGTAGAGGAAGAATTCTGAGAAAAATCAGAGAGCCTGCATGTGAAGCTGTCCGAATCGACCACAGCCACTCATCAATCAGAGGATGAAATTAACAAACTCACAAAGGAAATGTGCACTTGGAAAGAGTACGATGAGGTCTGTCAACAGCTGGCAAATGAGAGGTTGAAGGTGTCGAGTATGAAAGGCTAGAGTTGAGCGAAACAGGTCGGTCAGATTCAATAAAGGCCGACTTTCGCCAAAGTCGGGTTTCGCTGAGCGAAACCCGACCATAGCGTGAGGTCGGCCATGCGTTCTGCGACCCGAGCGCCAAAGTCAGTTTTTCCATAATGCTTCCAGGGCATTTTCTCAGCCAATGAGCAAGGACGAACACTGTGGGCAATGCGATGACATCAGCAGTGGCCACCACCATCTTAGAGAAGGGCATTGCAGTGATTGGCTTGCTTTGTGTGGCGTCACAGTCCCTATAAAAGCCCTCACCGCCAACCGCCATTTTACTTCTGCCAATCTTAGCATAGGGAGAGGTTGCTGGCGCTGGTTCTCAGTAGGGAGAGCGTTAGGCAGTAAAAAAAACACTAATTCTGTGCTTGTGCTGATAGCCATTAGCTGTACAGTTAATGTGCAGTGACAGGGGAGGATTTTGTTGTGTGCAGCAGCGCTGGTTCTTAGGCTGCCTGCCAGTGACAGGGGAGGAATTGCTTGTGTGCAGCAGCAGAGCTGATTACTAGGCTACCTGCCAGTGACAGGGGAGGAATTTCTTGTGTGCAGCAGTAGAGATGATTATTAGGCTGACTGCTAGCTGTATTGCTGTGTGTACACTGCTGTGCAGAGTGCTTTTTAACACATCACCTGCACAGCACTAATACTTTTATCCTTTTTTTCTGCACAGATACTGAGCGTTAATTTTTTCCCACACCGTATAGAGCTGTACGCTCCTCACACTACGGTGTACCGGCTGGTATCACGGACAAATACATGCTGACTATCTGTGCGTGACTCTGGAAATATATACGGAGATTTAAATTTTCCCCAAAACCGTATACAGCTGGTATCTTCTGATGCAGTACCATTTTTCTGCCTTGTGTATTACGGTCAAATCCATACTGAGAGAGCGTCTGTGTGTGACTACGGAAATATATACGGAGATCTAAATTTTCCACAAAACCGTATACAGCTGGTATCTTCTGATACAGTACAGTTTTTCTCCATTCTGTATTACGGTCTAGTCCATGCTGAGAGAGCATCTGTGTGTTACTCCTCAAATATATACGGAGATTAAAAATTACAACAACACTGTATACAGCTGTGCGCTACTGATACAGTACACTTTTTCTGCTTTTCATATTCTGGTGTAATCCATACTGAGTGTTGTGAATACCCTGGAGGTGACTTCTGAGCTGGGGCTCCCTCCGGTGGTTGCTGAGGATAATGAACTAATTACTGAATGGCCTTCAGCTGGCTTTGAATGGTATGATATAAGTGACCTGAGTTCCCATCAGCCTTGCCGGTAATCAATTGTTCCTCCTGGTCTTGCTTTGAGCACAGCTTGCTTTCCTGCTCTCTTTCAGATAAGTGTTTGCTGTTTTTTTTTCCTCAGTTGGATTTTCACTACTGGTTTGCTGCTTTCAGTGGACTGCAGCCTGGTCCCTTTTTGGGGATCTGGCACTGCAATTGTGCTCATTCTGTGTTTGCACTTTTGCTCTGTTCCTTTGTCTCTTTTTATTTGCTAAGTTGCTGTTTGTTACACCAGAGATCTGATTTAGGTGGTTGAGATCGTGTGATCTCAGGTTTTTTGTTAATCAGAAGTGTTGGTATTTTTGTCAGGGTTTTTTTGGGTTGCAGTCAGAATTCTTTCCTATACTTTTCTATCTAGACAGATTGGGCCCCAGTATTTGCTCATTGTCATGTGTGCATTGCCACGAAGATCGTCGCGGTTGCACATTTTGACTTCTCACAGCTGATCTGCTGTTTCTTTGTGTTTGGCAGCTAGGGAGTTAATTCTGTCTGTGCTCGGTGCTGGGACTGGGTGCAGTTTCTCCCGGCTGCAATTGATTATTTGTTGATTGGTTTCCTTTAAATTCCTGGTTGTCTGCTTGGGGAGTTGCCAGTGAAACCTTCATGCAGACCACAGATAGGAATGAATCTGTATAGACTTTAGTTGTGAGCTCCTTAGTTGTTCTAAGCTCAACTTGGTTAGAGTTTATTTCCCAGACCATTTATGTTCCTTTGGTGTTTGAGTGTGTATGCAAGCGAGTGTTATCCTGTCTGTCTTATAATGTCTAATCTGTGTATTTAGCTGAGATCAGCCCATATCCCTTTGGTGGTAGTCAGGATCCTTCTTAGGACTGATTACAGGGTTCAGGGTCTGATAGGAGACAGGGTTAGGTTGGAGACTTGGACCTCTGAACCATTATCAGTACCTCCAAGGTGAGGGATTAGTTAGGACCCCAGTTTAGGGTCAGGTTAGATCCCGGTCCACCTCTTTCCTGTTTCAGATCATCAAGTCCTCAAGATTAACCCTGAGTTCAGCAGATATTGTGTCAGGTAAATCTATTCTATACTTACATGCTGATGTTGCTATACTAGTTGTTGTATAGAGTGTTGTTCCTGTATTAATAGTTTACTGACATTGTATACATATCATTAGACAGCGTGACATTTTCACTGGCCCTAAAAATTATCTCCAGTTACCATGGATCCAGTAGCCCAGCTGGCTCTGCAGTTTTAGGGATTATCCATGGAGCTGACGGACATTAAGTCCAAAGTTTTGTCTCCCCTGGAGCAAACCAGAGTTGAACCTAAAGTAGCTCTCCCGGACAGGTTCACTGGTGGGCGAGACAAATTTTTCACCTTCCGGGAGGCATGTAAATTGTATTTTGGCTTCGGCCTCGATCATCAGGGAGTGATGAGCAGAGAGTGGGAATTGTTATCTCACTTTGCAAGGGGACCCTCAATCCTGGGCATTTTCCCTTCCTCCGGGATCCCCGGCTCTACTGTCTGTAGATCAATTTTTTACTGCCCTGGGATTGGTATATGATGACCCAGATCGGGTCTCTCTTGCTGAGACAAAATTACGTAAGATACAGCAGGGAGATCGTCCTGCAGAGGAATTTGCTTCTGAGTTTCGTAGATGGGCCACAGATACTCAGTGGAATGACCCAGCTCTTAGGAGCCAGTTTTGTCATGGGCTTTCTGATAAATTAAAAGACGTTTTGGCTCAGTATGAGTCTCCTCATTCACTGGAGGCTGCTATGGCCTTAGCTATCCGTACTGATAGACGGCTTCGGGAGAGGGGTGAGGTAACCCCACTCCCTGTTGTTTCTCCACCTACCACTAAAGTCCTTATGTTGAGGTTCCCCTTGTCTGTTCGGATGAGCCTATGCAGTTGGGAGGGACATCATTTCGTAGGAGGGGATTGGCGGTACGCCGCAGGACTAGAAGATGTTTTTTCTGCGGGAAAGAGGGACATTTTGTTGGAGAATGTCCATCCCGTGCCTTGTTGAGCCAAAAGTCGCCGGAAAACTGTTAATCCCAGGTTGTGTGGTGGACGACAACCTGGGAGTATGTATTTCATCCGCCAGTTCTTCTCAGTTCCTTGTACCAGTGGAGGTGGTAGTTGGTACGAGAGTGGAGAGATTGTCTGTTCTTCTTGATAGTGGTTCCGGGGCTAATCTGGTTGACGCTCAGTTTGCTCAGGCTCAAGGTATGCATCTGAGTGTATTGGTCAAACCGATCCCTATATTCTCCATTGACGCCAGGCCTCTCGGCCAAGGTAGCTTTGTTCATGAGGTTCATAACATTGACCTTCGGGTAGGGGCAATACATAGGGAACAATTATCTTGTTATGTGTTGGAGGGTCTACCTACTCCCATTGTGTTGGGACTTCCTTGGTTGGTTAAACATAACCCTGTGATTAATTGGCAGTCCAGAGAAATAAGCCAATGGGGTGAGTTTTGCAAAAGCAACTGCATGAACACAGTCATCAGTGCGGTCGTGCCTAGTACATTGCCTCCTTTTTTGGAGGATTTTGGGGATGTTTTCTCTGAGGAGGAGTGTCAGGAGTTGCCTCCTCATCGCGTGTATGACTGCTCTATTAATCTCCTTCCTGATGCTAAGTTGCCTAAAGCTAGGTTGTATAATCTTTCTGGTCCTGAGAGGCAGGCTATGAAAGATTATATTTCTGAAAGTCTGGCCAAAGGGCATATTAGACCTTCATCTTCCCCAGTAGCCGCGGGGTTCTTCTTTGTGAAGAAGAAAGATGGAGGCCTACGCCCTTGCTTGGATTTCCGCAAACTTAATCGGATTACTGTTCGAGATCTGTATCCACTCCCTCTTATTCCTGATCTCTTCAATCAAATTGTTGGCGCCAAATGGTTCTCTAAATTGGATCTCAGGGGGGCGTATAATCTGATTAGGATAAAAGAGGGGGATGAGTGGAAAACGGCGTTTAACACGCCGGAGGGACATTATGAGAACCTAGTCATGCCTTTTGGTCTGACTACTGCACCAGCAGTATTCCAACATTTTGTTAATGACATTTTTCGTCACCTTGTGGGGTGTTTGTGGTTGTATATTTGGACGACATTTTAATTTACTCGCCAGATCTTGTGTCTCATCAGGAGCATGTGAGACAGGTGTTGCAGATCTTGCGAGACAATAAACTATACGCCAAACTGGAGAAGTGTGTATTTGCCGTACAGGAACTTCAGTTTTTGGTTTTTTTGGTGTCAGCCTCCGGTTTCCGTATGGACCCTGAAAAGGTGAGAGCAGTGCTTGAATGGGATCAGCCAGGGGATCTTAAGGCTCTGCAGCGTTTTTTGGGGTTTGCTAACTACTACCGGAAATTTATTTGTAATTTCTCATCTGTCGTCAAACCTCTCACTGACATGACAAGAAAAGGGACGGATTTTTCTAAATGGTCGGACAAAGCTTGCCAAGCCTTTTCCTCTTTGAAGAAATGTTTTGCTTCGGCACCCGTTCTCATCCAACCAGATGCATCTCAGCCGTTCATTGTGGAGGTGGATGCGTCTGACGTAGGGGTGGGTGCTATATTGTCCCAGGGTCCGTCCCCTGGTAAATGGCATCCGTGCGCTTTCTTTTCTAAGAAATTGTCGTCCGCCGAAAGGAATTATGATATCGGCAATAGGGAACTTTTGGCCATTAAGTTAGCTTTTGAAGAATTGGGGTCACTTTTTGGAGGGGGCAGTCCACCCAGTTACCGTTATTACTGATCACAAGAACCTGTTGTATTTGGAATCCGCTAAGCGTCTGAATTCCAGACAAGCTCGATGGTCGTTGTTTTTTACCAGGTTTAATTTTGTCGTCACTTATCGCCCGGGGTCTAATGAATGTAAAGGTTGATGCCTTGTCTCGCAGTTTCCCAGGGGCCGGGAAAACGGATGACCCGAGTCCTATCCTTCAGGAGGGGGTGGTAGTGTCGGCTGTATTTTCTGAGCTTGAGGAGGAGGTGTTAGAGGCTCAGGGGGACGCCCCTGCAGGACCTCCAGGGAGACTGTTTGTCCCAAATCTGTTGAGACAAAAGGTTATTGAGGCACATCATAATTCTGCTCTAGCAGGACATCCAGGGAGTAAGCTACTTTAGATCTCCTTTCTCGCCGGTTTTGGTGGCCTAATGCTAATAAAGATGTTATAACTTTTGTCGCGTCATGTGGGGTGTGTGCTCGCTCTAAAACCCCTCATACCCGTCCGTCTGGGACCCTTTTACCCTTGAAACTTCCGGAGCGTCCATGGACTCATTTATCTATGGACTTCATTACGGACCTTCCTCCGTCGTCAGGGAATACTGTCATACTGGTGGTTGTTGACAGGTTCAGTAAGATGGCACATTTCGTTGCTCTTCCTGCACTCCCTAATGCTAAAACTCTGGCGCAGGTGTTCATTAGGAGAGATCGTTAGACTTCATGGGTTGCCTTCTGATGTGGTGTCAGATAGGGGGTCTCAGTTTGTGTCCAAATTTTGGAGGGCATTTTGTTTACGTCGGGGGATGCAATTGTCATTTTCCTTGGCTTTTCATCCGCAGACCAATGGTCAGACAGAGCGTCTGAATCAGAGCTTAGAGACATATCTCCGGTGTTTTGTTTAGAGAACCAAGAGGACTGGTCTTCTTTCTTGCCTCTGGCAGAGTTCGCTCTTAACAACAGGCGGAGCGAGTCCACTGGTAAGTCCCCGTTTTTTGGGGCATATGGTTTCCATCCCCAGTTTTGTACTTTCAATGGGGGGGGCCCTTCTGGGGTTCCTGAGGAGGAGCGTTTCTCGTCGTCACTTGCTTCTGTGTGGAGAGGTGTATTGAATAATCTGAGTGCGATGGGGAACCGTTACAAACGTATGGCTGATAGGAGGAGAGTTTCTGGTCCAGATCTGAATGTGAACGATCTGGTATGGTTGTCTACCAGGAATATAAAACTTAAGGTGCCCTCCTGGAAACTGGGTCCCAGATTCATCGGGCCGTACAGGATCAGTTCCATAATTAATCCTGTGGCATTTCGTCTGGACCTCCCTCCTACGTTTAAAATTCATAATGTGTTCCACAAGTCATTACTTAAAGGTATGTGGCACCAGTCATACCGTCACCTCTACCTCCTCCTCCTGTGTTGGTCAATGGTAACTTGGAATTTCAAGTATCAAAGATCATTGACTCACGTCTGAATCGCCGGTCCCTTCAGTACTTGGTGCATTGGAAGGGGTATGGTCCAGAGGAGAGGACGTGGGTCCCTGCGTCTCATGTTAACGCAGATCGTTTGGTTCGGACCTTCCACAGAACTCACCCGGGCAGGCCTGGCCTGAGGGTCCGGAGGCCCCTCGTAGAAGGGGGGGTACTGTCATGTGTGCATTGCCACGAAGATCGTCGCGGTTGCACATTTTGACTTCTCACAGCTGATCTGCTGTTTCTTTGTGTTTGGCAGCTAGGGAGTTAATTCTGTCTGTGCTCGGTGCTGGGACTGGGTGCAGTTTCTCCCGGCTGCAATTGATTATTTGTTGATTGGTTTCCTTTAAATTCCTGGTTGTCTGCTTGGGGAGTTGCCAGTGAAACCTTCATGCAGACCACAGATAGGAATGAATCTGTATAGACTTTAGTTGTGAGCTCCTTAGTTGTTCTAAGCTCAACTTGGTTAGAGTTTATTTCCCAGACCATTTATGTTCCTTTGGTGTTTGAGTGTGTATGCAAGCGAGTGTTATCCTGTCTGTCTTATATGTCTAATCTGTGTATTTAGCTGAGATCAGCCCATATCCCTTTGGTGGTAGTCAGGATCCTTCTTAGGACTGATTACAGGGTTCAGGGTCTGATAGGAGACAGGGTTAGGTTGGAGACTTGGACCTCTGTACCATTATCAGTACCTCCAAGGTGAGGGATTAGTTAGGACCCCAGTTTAGGGTCAGGTTAGATCCCGGTCCACCTCTTTCCTGTTTCAGCTCAACAAGTCCTCAAGATTAACCCTGAGTTCAGCAGATATCGTGTCAGGTAAATCTATTCTATACTTACATGCTGATGTTGCTATACTAGTTGTTGTATAGAGTGTTGTTCCTGTATTAATAGTTTACTGACATTGTATACATATCATTAGACAGCGTGACACTCATTCTATTTTCTGTCTGTGTCCGTGTTTTCTTCTTGTCTAACCACCATTACATGTTTGAGGGCTTCCTATTTCTTTGGGGACTCTGCTCCGGGGCACATAGCTTTCATCTTTCTGCCTTTAGGTGTAGTTATCTCTCCGGCTGTGACGAGGCATCAAGGATCACCGTAGGTACGCTCCACGGCTGCTTCTAGTGGCAGTTAGTTTAGGTTACTGCAATCCAATAGTTTCCAGCCTCTCTGGTGTATTACTACTTTTGCTATTTTTTGCAATTTCTCCTCAGCTACCGAAACATAACAGTATTACCGGCCAAACTGAAAATTATATGGTACTCACAGAAGAGAAAAATAGTAAAGAGGAAAAAGTTTGTTATATTTTTTTCCCTCTTTTTCTCTGGGTGCTAAGGATGATTTTTTTTCTCTCAAAGGAGTTTGCACAGTTGTCTTGCCGTGTGAAGCATCTTGCCACTGAGGTTCAGAGTATTGCTACCTATCTTGCTAGGTTGCCAGTTGTGGAACCTAGGATCCCCATGCCAGATTTATTTTTGGGGGATCGGTCTAAATTTCTGAATTTCAAAAATAACTGTAAGTTGTTTTTTGCCTTAACCCCTCTCTGCCATCAGACGTACTATTCCGTCCATGTGACCCTGGACCTAATTCCCATGGACGGAATAGTACGTCATGGGCGATCAGCTGCGCTCCCGGGGGGAGCGCAGCTGATCGCCGCCGGGTGTCAGCTGATTATCACAGCTGACACCCGTGACTGTGTGTCAGGAGCGGTCACGGACCGCTCCCGGCACATTAACCCTTGGCACACCGCGATCAAACATGATCGCGGTGTACCCGGGGCACAGGGGAGGATCGCGCAAGCAGGGGGCTCCCTGCGCGCTCCCTGAGACCCTCAGAGCAGCGCGAGTGTTGTCCAAGATGGCACCGGGGTCCTGCAGGGAGGCGGCTTCCTCAGTGCCTGCTGAGAGCAGGCACTGAGAAGCCTGCATCTATGCCTGTGCGATCGCTGGTGTGACAGAGTGCTGTGCACACTGTCACACCAGCGATCTGATAAAATACTGTGATGTCCCACCCTGGGACAAAGTAAAAAAGTAAAAAAAGTAAAAATAAAAAGTGTAAAAAAAAATCATAAAAAAAAAAATATTCCCCAATAAATTCATTTTTTCCTGTAAATAAAAAAAACAAAACAATAAAAGTACACATATTTGGTATCGCCGCGTCTGTAACGACCCCCCCTATAAAACTGTCCCACTAGTTAACCCCTTTAGTGAACCCCTTAAAAAAAAAAAAAAAAAACAAGCAAAAAATCAATGCTTTATCATCATACTGCCGAACAAAAAGTGAAATAACACGCGATCAAAAAGACGATATAAATAAACATGGTACCACTGAAAACGTCATCTTGTCCCGCAAAAAACGAGCCATCACACAGCATATGAGCGAAAAAATAAAAAAGTTATAGCTCGCAGAATAAAGCGATGCAAAAATAATGATTTTTATATAAAATTGTTTTCATTCTATAAAAGCGCCAAAACCTAAAAAAATGATATAAATGAGGTATCGCCATAATCGTACTGACCCGAAGAATAAAACTGCTTTATCAATTTTACCACACGCGTAACAATAAAAACGCCTCCCCCAAAAGAAATTCATGAATTGCTGATTTTTGTTCATTCTAACCACCCAAAAATCGAAATAAAAAGCGATCAAAAAATGTCACGTGCTCAAAAATGGTACAAATAAAAACGTCAACTCGTCCCGCAAAAAATAAGACCTCACATGACTCTGTGGGCCAAAATATGCAAAAATTATAGCTCTCAAAATGTGGTGATGCAAAAAACTATTTTTTGCAATAAAAAGCGTCTTTTAGCGTGACAGCTGCCAATCATAAAAACCCGCTATAAATAGTAAATCAAACCCCCTTTATCACCCCCTTAGTTAGGGAAAAATAATAAAATTAAAAAAATGTATTTATTTCCATTTTCCCGTTGGGGTTAGGGTTGCGGCTAAAGTTAGGGTTAGGGTTGGCGCTAACGTTAGTATTAGGGTTAGGGTTGGCGCTAACGTTAGGATTAGGGTTGGGATTAGGGTTATGGGTGTGTTAGGGTTAGGTTTGTGGTTAGGGTTGGGACTAGGGTTATTGGTGTTTGGGGTTAGGGTTGGAGTTAGAATTGGGGGGTTTCTGCTGTTTAGGCACATCAGGGGCTCTCGAAATGTGACATGGCGTCTGATCTCAATTCTAGCCAATTCTGCGTTGAAAAAGTCAAATGGTGCTCCTTCACTTCTGAGCTCTGCCATGCGCCCAAACAGTAGTTTACCCCACATATGGGGTATCAGCATACTCTGAACCCCAAGAGTTATTGTGCAATTTGGCCTATTTCTCCTGTTACCCTTGGGAAAATAAAAAACTGGGGGCGACAAAATCATTTTTGTAAAAAAAAAAATGATTTTTTTTGTTTTTACGGCTGTATGTTATAAAACTTCTGTGAAGTACTTGGGGCTTCATAGCGCTTACCACACTTCTAGATAAGTTCCTTGTGGGGTCTATTTTCCAAAATGGGGTCACTTTTGGGGGTTTCCACTGTTTAGGCTCATCAGGGGCTCTCCAAATGCGACATGACGCCCCCAGACCATTCCATCAAAGTCTGCAATCCAAAACGTCACTACTTCCTTCGAGCCCCGCGATGTGCCCAAACAGTAGTTTTCTCCCACATATTGGGTATCAGCGTACTCAGGAACCAAGTTTGGACAAATTTGGGTCCAATTTCTCCTGTTACCCTTGTGAAAATAAAATATGGGGGCGAAAAAATCATTTTTGTAAAAAAAAAAATGATTTTTTTTTTTTACGGCTGTACGTTATAAACTTCTGTGAAGCACTTGGGGTTCAAGTGCTCACCACACTCTAGATAAGTTCCTTGTGGGGTCTGTTTTCCAAAATGGGGTGACTTTGGGGGGTTTCCACTGTTTAGGCGCATCAGGGGTTCTCCAAATGCGACATGACGCCCCCAGACCATTCCATCAAAGTCTGCAATCCAAAACGTCACTACTTCCCTTCCGAGCCCCGACGTGCGCCCATACAGTAGTTTTACTCCCACATATTGGGTATCAGCGTACTCAGGACAAATTTGGACAAAAACTTTTGGGGTCCAATTTCTCCTGTTACCCTTGTGAAAATAAAATATTGGGGGCGAAAAAATCATTTTTGTAAAAAAAAAAGGATTTTTTATTTTTACGGCTGTACGTTATAAACTTCTGTGAAGCACTTCGGGGTTCAAAGTGCTCACCACACATCTAGATAAGTTCCTTGTGGGGTCTATTTTCCAAAATGGGGTCACTTGTGGGAGGTTTCCACTGTTTAGGCGCATCAGGGGCTCTCCAAATGCGACATGACCCCCCAGACCATTCCATCAAAGTCTGCAATCCAAAACGTCACTACTTCCCTTCCGAGCCCCGACGTGCGCCCATACAGTAGTTTACTCCCACATATTGGGTATCAGCGTACTCAAGACAAATTGGACAACAACTTTTGGGGTCCAATTTCTCCTGTTACCCTTGTGAAAATAAAATATTGGGGGCGAAAAAATCATTTTTGTAAAAAAAAAAAGGATTTTTTATTTTTACGGCTGTACGTTTTAAACTTCTGTGAAGCACTTCGGGGTTCAAAGTGCTCACCACACATCTAGATAAGTTCCTTGTGGGGTCTATTTTCCAAAATGGGGTCACTTGTGGGGGGTTTCCACTGTTTAGGCGCATCAGGGGCTCTCCAAATACGAACATTACTCCCCCAGACCATTCCATCAAAGTCTGCAATCCAAAACGTCACTACTTCCCTTCCGAGCCCCGACGTGCGCCCATACAGTAGTTTACTCCCACATATTGGGTATCAGCGTACTCAAGACAAATTGGACAACAACTTTTGGGGTCCAATTTCTCCTGTTACCCTTGTGAAAATAAAATATTGGGGGCTAAAAAATCATTTTTGTAAAAAAAAAAAAAATTTTTTTATTTTACGGCTGTACGTTATAAACTTCTGTGAAGCACTTTGGGGTTAAAAGTGCTCACCACACATCTAGATAAGTTCCTTGAGGGGTCTAGTTTCCAAAATGGTGTCATTTGTGGGGGTTTCCACTGTTTAGGCAGATCAGGACTCTCCAAACACGACATGGCATCCAGCCAATTCTGCGTTGAAAAAGTCAAACGGCGCTCCTTCCCTTCCAAACTCTGCCATGCACCCAAACAGTGGTTTACCCCCACATATGGGGTATCAGCGCACTCAGGACAAATTGCACAATAACTTTTGGAGTCTTTTTCCCTTGGGAAAATAAAAATTGGGGTGAAAAGATTTTTGTGGAAAAAAAATATTTTTTTAATTTTACGGCTCTACGTTATAAACTTGTGTGAAGCACTTGGGGGTTCAAATTGCTCACCAAAGATCTAGATAAGTTCCTTAGGGGGTCTAGTTTCCCAAATGGGGTCACTTGTGGGGGGTTTCCACTGTTTAGGCACATCAGGGGCTCTCCAAATGCAACATGGCGTCCAATCTCAATTCCAGCCAATTTTGGTTGGAAAAAGTCAAATAGCGCTCCTTCCATTCCGAGCTCTGCCATGCGCCCAAACAGTGGTTCCCCCCACATATGGGGTATCAGCGTACTCAGGACAAATTGGACAACAAATTTTGTGGTCCAATTTCTCCTGTTACCTATGGGAAAATAAAAAATTAGTGACTAAGAGATAATTTTTGTGGGAAAAAAATAGGATTTTTTATTTTCATGCCCGGGCATTATAAACTTGTGTGAAGCACTTGGGGTTCAAAGTGCTCACCAAAGATCTAGATAAGTTCTTAGGGGGTCTAGCTTCCAAAATGGGGTCACTTGTGGGGGTTTCCACTGTTTAGGCTCATCTGGGGCACTACAAACGGAACATGACCCCCATCAATGTTTGCATTCCAAAACGTTACTGCTTCTTTTCCAAGCCCTGCCGTGCGCCCAAACAGTTCCCCCCCCACATATGGAGTATCAGCGTACTCAGGACAAATTGGACAACAAGTTTTGGGGTCCAATTTCCTTGGGAAAAATCAAAAATTTGGGACTAAAAAATCATTTTTGTGGAAAATTGTTTTTTTTTTTTTTCACACCCAGGCATTATAAACTTTTGTGAAACACTTTGGGGTTCAAAGTGCTCACAACAGATCTAGATAAGTTCCTTAGGGGGTCTAGTTTCCAAAATGGTGTCACTTGTGGGGGTTTCCACTGTTTAGGCGTATCAGGGGCTCTCCAAACACGACATGGCGTCCAATCTCAATTCCAGCCAATTTTAGTTTGAAAAAGTCAAACGGCGCTCCTTCCCTTACGAGCTCTGCCGTGTGCCCAAACAGTGGTTTTCCCCCACATATGGGGTATTGGCGTACTCAGGAGAAATTGCACAACAACTTTATCTGTCCATTTTCTCCTTTTACCCTTGTGAAAATAAAAAAAAGTTTGTAAAAGATCATTTTTGTGACTAAAAAGTTAAATATTAATTTTTTCCATCCACGTTGCTTCAGCTCCTGTGAAGCACCTGAAGGGTTAATAAACTTCTTGAATGTAGTTTTGAGTACCTTGAGGGGTGCAGTTTTTATAATGGTGTCACTTTTGGGTATTTTCTGCCATATAGACCCGTCAAAGTGACTTCAAATGTGAGGTGGTCCCTAAAAAAATGGCTTTGTAAATTTTGTTGTAAAAATGAGAAATCACTGGTCAACTTTTAACCCTTCTAATTTCCTAACAAAGAAAAATTTTGGTTCCAAAATTGTGCTGATGTAAAGTAGACATGTGGGAAATGTTATTTCTTAACTATTTTGTGTGACATATTTCTCTGTTTTAAGGGAAAAAAAATTCAAAGTTTGAAAATTGCAAAATTTTTAAAATTTTCCCATATTTGCGTTTTTTTCAAAAATAACGCAAGTTATATCGAAGAAATTTTACACCAACTAAAAAAAGTCCGAGAAACATACAATCAAACCTGCTTCCAATTAAGACAAAACATTCAATCTCCGCAACTCGGCGCAAGAATTTACACTTTTTTATGAAGCCTTTCACATGCAAGTTTTATAACATCTTTAAAGATGAACAGTGTTGTTGCAGAATTGTAAAAATTGGCCCGGTCATTAACGTGCAAACCACCCTTGGGGGTGAAGGGGTTAAAGCCTAATTACATCTAATCGTAGATTTATGTTTAGATATCCGATCCCTTATCGCCTGTGTTGTTTCTCCCACATAAAGTAAGCCGCATGAGCATTTAATTAAATAGATGACAAAAGATGTATTGCAAGTAAAATATTCCTTGATGTCATACCTTTTACCTGTGTGGGGATGATAAAAAAAGCTGCCTTTAAGAACTGCATACATTGTAGGCAGGGGAATGTTACGAATTTGGGATTCATGAGAAAGCGTTGATGTTTGGACGGGTGAGATGAGCCAATATCTGCTCTGACTAACAGATCACGTATATTCCGTGGTAGTCTGAAACAAGGGAGGAAAGGCTTTTTAAACTCTCCTATGTCGGGATGTGCTGTGCTCAAGATATGCCAATGAGGACGTATGCTCGTGTGGAGACGATATGCCAAAGGTGATAGTCATGGATGAATGGAATTCGATCCCCTGTTCTAGATTTGGGAGGAGAGGGCATATCAGGGGGATCAAGTGTATATTGGGGATATCCCCTCTCACAAACTTAGAGCGCATCTCCTCCATGCATCGTTTCTGAATCTCTTTGTCCTAGAATATTCTCTGTACCTTTTCATTTGTGACTTGAGAATAGAATTTTTCATTTGTGCTGAAGACGTCTCTCATCCTCCCCTGCTCAGCCGGTGATTGGCACGAGCAGAGGAGAATGATGAGAGTTATATTAAAGTCAGAAAGATGGCAGAAGGTGTTGGATTATGGGAGTAATAGTCCCAAAAGCTCCCACTTGCTGTCATATTTCTGACTTTATTATAACTCTCATCATTCTCCCTTGCTTGCGCTGATTTCTGGCAGAGCAGGGGAGAATGATGAGAGTTGTCTTCAGCACCTGCCACCGGAGAACAACGCTAACTGAAGCACTTCTTCCCCGGCGCCGATGCATGTCACACCGAGGACATCAATGTGTGTTCTCTGTGTGCACATGTGCGGGACGGTTTGCGGACAGTGCTGCCAGTAAAAAACGGACATGTCAGCAAGTTTTGCCATGGACACACGGTCCATGAAAACACACTGACACTTGCATAGACCAATTCATTTGAATGGGTCTGCGTGTGTCAGTGTCTCCGGTACGTGTGAAAGCTGTCACCACATGTACCAGGACACACTGACGTATGAAAGAGGCCTTACACGTTTTGTTATACTCATGTTTATTTCCTTTGTATTAGAACAACACAAAAAATTGAGAAAATAGACAAATTGAACATCAAAACTGCAAAAATATGCACACTAAACTTGATGTATGGTTGCACACCCTTTGAAATAAATAACTGCAATTAATTTCTTCTTATAACCATCAACATGCTTTTTACACCTCTCATCTGGAATTTTGGACCACTCTACTTTTGCAAACTGCTCTAGGTCTCTCATATTTCAAAGGTGCCTTCTCCCAATATAAATTTTAAGATCTCTCCACAGGTGTTCAATGGGATTTAGATCAAGACTTATTGCTGGTTACTTTAGTACTCTCCAACATTTTGTTTCCATTCATTCCCGTTACTTACCCACACGCAACCTTCGATCCTCTCAAGATCTCCTTCTCTACTCTCCCCTTATCTTTTCTTCCCACAACCGCATACCAGACTTCTCCCGTGCCTCCCCTATACTCTGGAATTCTCTACCCCAACACATCAGACTCTCACCTACCATGGAAACCATCAAAAAGAACCTGAAGACCTACCTCTTCCGACAAGCCTACAACCAGCATTGATCCTCAGTCTACTGAACCCCCACACAACCAGTTCTAGCCTTTCCTAGTGTATCCTCACCCATCCCCTGTAGATTGTGAGCCTTTGCGGGCCGGGTCCTCTCTCCTTCTGTACTTATGTGCATCTTGTATTGCTCATATTTATTGTACTTGTCTATATTCGCCCCCTCTCACATGTAAGGCATCATGGAATAAATGGCACTATAAAAATGAATAATAATAATAATAATTTCTGGATGCTTGTTGAGTATGTTTGAGGTCATTGTCCTGCTAGAAGTCCCATGACCTAGGATGCAAACTCAGCTTTCTGACACTGGGCACTATATTACGACCCAAAATCCTTTCGTAATCTTTAGATTTCATAATGCCTTGCTCACAGTAAAGGCAAATAGTGACAGAGTTAGCCAAACAATCACAAAACATCTTTGAATCTCCACCATATTTGACTGTAGGTACTGTGTTCTTTTAATTTTAGGCCTCATTTTGTTTTTTGTAAATAGTAAAATAGCATGCTTTACCAAAAAGCTCTCTATTGTTCTCATCTGTCTAAAAGTTGCTTTCCCAGAAGGATTTTGGCTTACTTACATACATTTTGGCAAACTACAGTCTAGCTTTTTAAATCTATTTATCAGCACTGAGTTCCTTCTGTGTCTCCTGCCATAGCATTTCATTTCATTCAAATGTCGATGGATTGTTTGCGCTGACACTGATGCACCCTGAGCCTGCAGGATACCATTAATTTCTTTGGAACTTGATTTGGACTGCTTATCCACCATAGGAACTAACCTGCGTTGTAACCATTCATCAATTTTTCTCTACGGTTCACGTGCGGGGAGATTAGCTACAGTACCATAGGTTGTTTACATTTTGATTATGTTGCGCAGTTTGAACAACAGAACATCAAGATGCCTAGAGATGGACTTGTAATCTTGAGATTGTTGATATTTTTGAAGAATTTTGGTTCTTAAGGCAAGAAAATTCTCTTCTCCTCGTTCTGTTCTCCACGCTTAGTGTGGCAGACACTGACATACACCGTGAATATTGAGTCAACTTCTCCCTTATTATCTGGTTTAAGGTGTGATTATCATATTGCCCATACCTGTTCCTTGATATAGTTAAGTTTGAATGAGCATCACATGCTTGAAACAAAGATGTTTACCCACAAGTTTGAAAAGAAGGAGGACAAAGGAATTGCTAAATATTGGTGAGGGTATCTGTAAAAAATAGTGAACAAATAGACTAAATTAAAGACCCTACAACCAAGAAGCCGGACAAAAAGTGATATCAAGTGGACAATGGGAAGATTACATATAGCTAAAAAAAGAGAAAGAAACTGATCATATAGTCCAAAATCAATAATTTATAATACAGTACAGGAAAACGGACAAATAGCAAAAGCATAAAAAATGACAATGCTGAACGAGACACCCATACAGGAGTGCTGTGGTGTAACAAAAATATGGGTGGGATGGTATACACCCCTAAAACATTGACTCAAAGTGAATACTGATACTTTGTTTAAAAACAATACAATAAGGTGCTTGGTACAACATGATAAGAAACATGATGAAGCAATGATATACTATATGAACAAAAATAGCAAAAGGTCAAAAAGTGACAGTGTAGTCAGTGATACCAACGTAGATTAGCAAAATGTCATCCAGTGATGAAAAACAAATAAAAGCAGTGCTAGAAAACAGTGTAACAGAAAAGTGCAATAAAACATGAAAGTGTACAAAATATAAAAACAAAAGTATAAGAGCACTTACAAAGTAGTGTAGCACATTTTGTTCCTGGATGGCGTCCACCCCAACGTGTGTTTCGGCATGCAGCCTTCGTCAGGGGTGGCGTCATTAGGTAGGTGAAGAGTTTAAGTATGTGTATGGGCCAATAGAATGAAAAGGGTATGAAACCCGTGACTATGACAGAAGAGGGGGTCATGAAATTGCTGCAGTAATGTACTGGCCAAAAGAACCAATGAGATAACAGTGGGTGTGTAAACTAACAATTATATCAGCGTTTTTTAGAGCGTCTATAAAAACAAAGCACACTGTACAAGAACATGCAGTGGTGCCTGACTTAAACCATCACACCATGTGACACATCAAATTATCAACCTGCATCATGTAGAGGAAAAAAAAACTATATTGTAGTTGTTCCAGGGAGACCAATGATGATCATGAAAGGCGCCTCGTGACTGACGTCACTGAAGGGTGCCACATCATGTGACCGGGCAAATAATATCGGCAGCTTCCTGTGAAGGGATTAGTTTATATCCATGACAACGGGACCGGAAGTATCAGGCAAAGTAGAGCATAATGTGACGAGCATGGGGCAGGACACAGAGTGGCAACCAATACGGACGCATCAAGTCTCCCAGGCAACGAGAACTATGTGATCACAGCACTTGGACACCTAAAGACGCGGCCGTCGAGGAAGACCCAGATTAGCTCTGCTATATGAGTGTACCATATACCCCTTGCTGAAGTGAGGGGTGGACACATAAGTAAATGATGTAGGGAGATATATAGCATTAAGCTAAAGGTAATATAAAGGTAAACATAAATGTAGATGATAGATTATGAAAACAAAGAATGTGAGTAAAATATGCATAAACAAAAAAATGAATAGAAAATTTTATATAAAAAAGGGGATAGTGCAAGGACCATGTTACATGTAAACAAATGAATTAGAAAAAATAATGGAAAAATGTGGTAACAAAAAAGTGTGTAGAAGTAAATATGCATACAGTATGTAAATGTGGAAAACATTTTTTGACAGAATATGTAAAATTAATAATCATGCATAATTATTACAATAAAAGTGATATGTATAGAAAAATGTTGTGGAAAAACACAAATAATAATAGTAAATAATGAATTATGAAAAAAGTAAAAAAGTAAATAGAAAAATATAATGAAAAAAATAATAATAAAAAATAACAAGTAATTAGAAAATATTAAATCTTGTATTTCAGAAGAAGACGTGAATAATATCACGAGCTAGAACAAATCCTGATCCAACAGCTGTCTCAAGGAAGATCCCTTATAAAAGAGTATGAAAAGGTATGATAAAAATATAGAAAGATAAAAGTAAAAAATATTAATTAATAATACAAAATGTACATAATATAATATAAGCATCATACACATAAGAAGAAACGATTAAAAGCATGGTGGTAATAAAATAAATATACGATAGATAATATAAAATATAAAAATTTGTAAAGATAAAAACACCTATGACATAAAAACAACCTAATAACGCAAGAGTAGTCAGAGAAAAGGTGCATATCTATTATTTTCATTGAGTCCTAATGGATGTACTGTATTGAGAGTCCAAATCCATTTCATTTGACGTTAAGCAAGTTTGCGGCTCACGTTACCACCCCTAATGTTGGTGGGGATCATGTCAATGCCACGTACCTTAAATAAACGAGAGTCACAATTATGATGAATTTTAAAATGTCTAAGGAAGTTTTTAAGGCATTGATATTATTCTCATTTTTGGCCGCAGATTTTCACAGAACATGTTCTCGGTTACTAACTTTAAATTGTGTTGTAGTAAGACCAACATAAATTTTAGGACAAGGGCAGGTTGCAAAATAGATAACTGCTTTAGACTCACATGTGATGCGATGTTTAATTTTGAACTAGCGGGTACAATCATGGTTAGTGAATGTATCAGTATGCTCCACATTGTGACATGCAATACATCTCCCACATGGGCGACAACCAGGTTCTGAAATGGGAAAATTATCCAAAAAAGTAAATATAGGAGCTGTCACATAGTGGCTCTTGACAAGATAGTCCCTAAGGTTTTTCGCACATTGAAATGTAATTTGTGGTTCGGCCTCTGCATTGAATTCTGAAAAATATCTCACTTTGTTATTTGGAGCAGATTCTTTACTAGAATATAAAAGTTTGTTATGAGGTAAGTATTTTGCTCTGTGGTATGTCCTTTGACCATACGATGGCTGTAGCCACGATCATGTAATCTCGACCTAAGTTCCTGTGCCTGTCTTTCAAAAATCCTCATCTGATGAACAAATCCTACGGAGATGGTTAAATTGACCAATGTGAACGGATTTAATAACCGAAGATGGATGTGCTGACTTAGCATGCAGTAGAGAATTGACTGAGGTAGTTTTACGAAAAATGTCTGTTTGTAAAGTATTCGAAATGTCCCTCTTGATTTGAACGTCGAGAAAATCAATAGAATTATGATGTGCCTGATGTGTCAAATGAATATTGAAATTATTGTCATTAATGGTGGAGATGAACGATGTTAAAGATTCCAAAGTGCCCTGCCAGATCATAAAGATATCGCCTATGTACGACGTCCAAAAAAAGGACACGGTCCATAGACCACAGCTGATCCAACAGGAAGAAGTCCTTCTCCCACAACCCCAGGAACAGATTAGCATACGAGGGCAGATAAGCAGCCCCCATCTCTGTGCCCTGAAGCTGCAGGTAGAGTTACCCCTTAAAAGTGAAAAAGTTGTGAGACAGGGTAAATTCAAGAAGTTGGATAATGAATGATAACATTTCTGATATCAGAAGACTGCAAACAATATTTAGTTGCTTTGATACCATCGTTATGACGTATATTCGTATATAAAGATTCAACGTCACAGGTAACGAGCAATGTGTCGTCACCAATGTGTAATCCGTCGATCTTTTTCAAAAAGTCCATGGTGTCTTTTGTAAATTATGGAAGACATTCCACTAGCCGCTGAAGTTTGGCATCGATAAATCTATTTACATTTTCCAAATAATTACCCATACCAGAAACAATAGGTCTACACGGTGGTATTTCCTTGTCCTTATGTATCTTGGGTAAAAGATAGAATGTGGGGATTGTGGGCTCATTAAGTAACAATGCTGAAAAAAGTTCTTTTGATAAAATATCATCATTTTTCGCTTGTGTCAATAAACCATGGAATTGAGTACAAAAGCTTGTGGAAGGGTTGTATGTCAATTTCTTATAGCATTTTTTATTACCAAGTTGGCAGAAGGCTTCCTGTTCATATCGATTAGAGGGCCAGATAACGATATTCCCTCCTTTATGCTAAAAATACTTATTTTGTATATTTATTTATTCAGGACTGGTTACCAGAGGCAATACTCTAAAGAAAATGTCACAATGTTTCTTATAAAAAAAATGTAGTGGTTTATTGGATTGTCCTCCAAAAAGAATCATTGCAGCAAAATATAAAAGAGGTAAAATAGTTATAAAGAGATTGTCCATTTGTTTATATCAAAGTTTGCTCCCCATCTTTTCATGGATCCTGAATGGTAAATGGCGTCTGTCTCTGTCAAAAGCATAGTTGAAAGAAACATGTGGTTAACTCACCACCACTTGTCCATCTGATTTCTGTGTGAGTGTGTCCCAAGAGAGCGAAGAAGAGCCAAGAGAGCTCCCCTTCCTCTCGGTCATGTGTTATATACATCCCGCAGAGCAAATGTTCTCTCTATATGGTGTTAACTACCTGAGCTAAATATATACATGTATTATCAGCGAAAGGCAATGTGCTGGGTACAGAATTGAGAATAATCAATAACCAATAATAAATATTTAACAATTCCCCCTTTTGAGGGTGACAGACATTAATAGGAACCCTCAAAGTAGATAAATTCATCTTTAGGATAATCAGATCGTCTTTCTTCATTGGAAAAATAATTTAATGTCCATAATAATAATAATGATGATAATAGTACTATCAGATTACTGTTATACATACTCAATAACACAATGATGTCAATTCATGTTATGGTAAGCCATGATCAATATTCATATAAAATGTGTCATTATACTTCCCTAAATCTAAATCAAAGCAACACAAGTCCGATCAATCATCATCTGATGTCATCTGGTCTTCATCTCCGTCTTCTGTCTTCTTCTTGGTTCTTTTAAAACACAGTCTTTAGATGATAATTTCTTTGAAATAAATTATAACGTGTAGATATTGTAGAGACCGTATGTCATGTGTCAATCAAAGTTCATAATTTCAAATGTTAATAAGAAAACAGTAAAGATGTACAGTACAGACCAAAAGTTTGGACACACCTTCTCATTCAAA
>JARQOD010000007.1:172631352-172674442 GCA_033576555.1 Oophaga sylvatica | reverse complement strand
CCACATTTTGAGAGCTATAATTTTTGCATATTTTGGCCCACAGAGTCATGTGAGGTCTTATTTTTTGCGGTACGAGTTGAAGTTTTTATTGGTACCATGTTTGAGCACGTGACATTTTTTGATCGTTTTTTATTTCGATTTTTGGGAGGTTAGAATGAACAAAAATCAGCAATTCATGAATTTCTTTTGGGGGAGGCGTTTATACCGTTCTGCGTGTGGTAAAATTGATAAAGCAGTTTTATTCTTCGGGTAAGTACGATTACAGCGATACCTCATTTATATCATTTTTTTTATGTTTTGGCGCTTTTATAGAATAAAAACAATTTTATATAAAAAAATCATTATTTTTGCATTGCTTTATTCTGCGAGCTATAACTTTTTTATTTTTTTGCTGATGATGCTGTGTTATGGCTCGTTTTTTGTGGGACAAGATGTCGTTTTCAGCGGTACCATGTTTATTTATATCGGCCTTTTTGGTCACGTGTTATTCCACTTTTTGTTCAGCGGTATGATGATAAAGCATTGATTTTTTGCTTTGTTTTTATTTTATTTTTTTAAGGGGTTCACAAAAGGGGTTAACTAGTGGGACAGTTTTATAGGGGGGGCGTTACGGACGCGGCGATACCAAATATGTGTACTTTTATTGTTTTATTTTTTTTATTTACAGGAAGAAATGAATTTATTGGGGAATTTTTTTTTTTTTTTATTTATTTATTTTGGAATTTTTTTTTTACACGTTTATTTTTATTTTTTTTACTTTTTTACATTGTCCCAGGGTGGGACATCACTGCAAAATGTCAGATCGCTGGTCTCACAGTGTGCACAGCACTCTGTGAGACCAGCGATCTCACAGGCAGCGCTGCAGGCTTCTCAGTGCCTGCTCTCGGCAGGCACTGAGGAAGCCGCCTCCCTCCAGGACCCCGGCGCCATCTTGGATCCGGGTCCTGGGAGGGAGGAAGCCCTCAGAACAGCGCGATCACATTGCGCTGTTCTGAGGGTCTCAGGGGGGCGCGCTGGTAGCCCCCTCCCTGCGCGATGCTCCCCTGTGCCCCCAGTACACCGCGATCATGTTTGATCGCGGTGTGCAAGGGGTTAATGTGCCGGGAGCGGTCCGTGACCGCTCCTGGCACACAGTCCCGGGTGTCAGCTGTGATAATCAGCTGACACCCGGCGGCGATTAGCTGCTCTCCCCCCGGGAGCGCAGCTAATCGCTATGACGTACTATCCCGTCCATGGTCAGATTGTCACAGGTTTTATGGACGGGATAGTACGTCAGATGTCAGAGAGGGGTTAACATTTTATGATGAGGGTCTGGACTTTGCTCGAATCCTACTTTGTACAGCCTTGGATCCAACTGCAAATAATTTTGCCCATTGGTGCAGATGCTTTCCTCCTTTTGAATTTGTGAATCTTTGGAGCAGACCTCTGATGCCCATAGAATAGAATGTGCAAACAGCTCTGAAGACTCACCCATCTGTGGTTTCCCACAGTCAGTGGGGCATTGTAGAGTTGTGACGAGGGGGGAAACCAGAGTAATTGGGGTACCACTTATGAGGACGGTACTGTGTGTGATGTTAAGGTGGAGAAAGAGGAGGAGAGGTTACTTGATGCAGAGCTTTCCATCCACTGGAGCACATTCTGTCCCTCATCTACAAGGTATACCCCTGTGCAGCTGCCAAAGAAAGAGTCAAGTACTAACAGAAGTTGTCAAAATTACTCACTGCAACAAAACAAACTGAATGGACCAGGGTTCATCCCACCCAATGCCCGCTCTCATTTTACTGTGGGCATAATACTCAGACAACACAGGGTGAGGGTAAACCAGTGTGGCAATAATTTATTGAACCACCAACAATCAATAACATATAGAACAGTCCCGACAAATACCCAAGATTGTGCACATTATAGAGTTTCCCCCTTCCGCTGGCTCGCTGGCATTAGAGCAGCTTTGATTTCAGAGTTTCCAGGGCCGACTACCCCACTTGTGGTACGCACACAGAGAGGAGGTAAGGACAAGATTAGGATGCTAGCAATCCATTCATTGTGAGGGCAGATAACTTGATTGTTCCACCTGGATTCTCTAAACGTCTTTGAGGGTTCAGTGATGGTCAAAAGCTAACAGTTCATTGATGTATTAGGCCAGATGACTTGATTGTCCCAATCTGAATTCTCTAAAAGTCTTTGAGGGTTCAATGATGGTCAATGGAGCAGCTCTGTATTTCTTCAGTTGGAGCCATGATGCCAGGGCTACTGTAATATAGTCTCTCTAAACACAGGCAGAACATCCTTTATATACTGTAGGTCACAACTTATTATTCAGGAATTCCTCTAAATTCTGGAAGAAGGTGGAAGAAGGCCATCCCTCACTGCTGGATTGTTCAAGCAACATGCATAGATTGTCTTTTATATTTGCAGAGCACCAATTGGTCATCAACATATTAATAAACATTGTGCCCTTGTTTCCCAAAGAGAGAAGAACAATACCAGGACTGCAATACTAGGACAGATACAATAGCTAATCAGCAGCCAGTCAAAAAATGGCAGCCATTGAACATTAATTCAATGACAGCAAGAGTCAACATTCATTCTCACATGAACTCTAGCTCATGTCCCTGGGCCTGCTGAAATAATATGCCTGGATAATTCAGACTGAACGCTGTGTTAGCACAATCATATCCATTTTGAACTGTCCGTAAACCTCTCCTCCTACTCCCTCTTTCACAGCTTACAATCTGGCTTCTGACCCCACCATTCCACGGAAACTTCTCTGACTAAAGTCAGCAAGGATCTATTAACCACCAAATCCAAGCGATGCTACTTTGTCCTCCTCCTGGACCTGTCATCTGCCTTCGACACAGTGAACCATTCACTCTTACTACAGACTCTCTCTTCTCTTGGCATCACAGACTTGGCCCTATATTGGATCTCTTCATACCTACAGACAGGACATTCAGTGTCTCCCACTCATACACCAGCTCCTCATCTCGCCCCCTATCTGTAAGTGTCCCCAAAGATTCAGTTTTAGGACACCTGTTCTTCTCCTTCTACACCTTTTTTATGGGACAGCTCATGAAATCTCACAGCTTTCAGTATCAACTCTACTGGTGACACACAGATTTACCTCTTTTACCTCTCTTTCACTTTCCTCTCTGCTAGATTTCTAAAAATTATCATGGATAAAAGAGAAGTCATAATTTTTCCACCATTTCATTCAACTCCCCAATAGACCTATCCATCAAAACCAATGCCTTGACTCTGATCTATCCTTTAAATCTGAGATCCAAGCCTTTTCTCCTTCCTGCTGACGCCAACACAAAAATATCTCCCAAATCCTCAGATTCGTCAACCATGAATCTGCATAAACACCAAAGCATGCCATCATCATCTCTTGCCTTGACTATTGCAACCTCCTGCTCTGTGGCCTCCCTTCTAACACTGTCACACCCATCTAATCTATCCTAAACTCTGCTGCCTGACTAATCCACCTGTCACCCCACTATTTCCCGGGTTCTCCCCTCTGTCAATCACTGCACTGACTCATCATTACCCAGAGACTCCTCTTCAAAACCCTAACCTAGTCTCCTGGTACTTACCTGCACGCAACCTCCGATCGTCACAAGATCTCCTTCTCCACTCCCCTTTTATCGCCTCTTCCCACAATCGCATACTAGATTTCTCCCGTAGATGCCTTCTACTCTGGAAGCGTGTACCCATACATATCATACTCTTGCCTACCATGGGAACCGTCAAAAGAAACCTGAAGAAAAAAAGGCTCAAAAGAAGACTCTAAAAATGTTTAATAAAAATCCAACAAAAACTGTTTACAAACCACTTCAGGAAACATCAAAAAATGTACAAGAAACAATTCAGAAAAAATGCCAGTATTTCTCACAGCAGTTTCCACTTGAAAACCTCATCCGTTTGTCACACCTGAAAAAAGCATTGTGTGCACATAACCTTACAGTTTGAGTTCTCCTAGAAATGCATCCAATCCACTTCAAGCTCTTAAGACAATCATAGCCACCTGTCTATGTAATAGTACAGCTTACTGACAGCTTACTGATATTTAAAGAAAAGAGATGCATGGACTTTTCATCCATTTGTGAGCAAGTAGACAATTCAGTGCAGAACACAGACTCACTTCCAAAGATACGATCATTCTGCTGTGCCTGAGATGAATGATATTCCACTCCTAGACTAATACGATTGCCGGAGGCAAAGGAGACAAATTATGACTTGTATTTGGTAGTACTACTGCCTAGATGGCTGGTGCCAGTGGTGATGGTGGTGCTTCTGCTGGCAGCTACCATGCTCTTGACCATTTCATGATTTTTTTATTTTTTGTTTTATTATGCTCTTCATTGTCATTGTGAGTTTTACTTCTACCATATATTTTTTTACAACAATAGGATTAATTTTTGCCAATCTTTTCAACCTCAATTATTCAACTCTTTCCAGAAGGGACATAAGAAATGCTAGGCAGATAGGTAAGTGTCGCAAAATTGAACTAGTAAAATAGGTTTGCATGGGCATGCACAGTTAAATGATGTAATAAGAAATGCAAGGTATGTACAGGTGCATCTCAAAAAATTAGAATATCATCAAAAAGTTAGTTTATTTCAGTTCTTCAATACAAAAATTGAAACTCATATATTATAAAGAGTTATTACAAACAGAGCGATCTATTTCATGTGTTTATTTCTGTTAATGTTGATGATTATGGCTTAAAGCTAGTGATGAGCGAGTATACTCGTTGCTGGGGTTTTCCCGAGCATGCACGGGTGATCTCTGAGCATACCGTATTTTTTGGACTATAAGATGCATCGGACCATAAGACGCACCCCAAATTTTCAGAAAGAAAATAGGGTAAAAAAAATAATGTGTCAAATGGGGGTCCGTCTTACAGTCCGAATTTAGGTTACCAGCGAAGGGATCAGCACAGGTAGAGGAGTGGTCACAGGGGTCGTTCGGTGGTCCAGGCTGGTGCTGTGGTGGTGCTCTGTGTTGCAGGGGTGCTCTGTGGGGTGGCTGTGTCTGTGGGGTGGCTGTGGTCTGTGGGGTGGCTGTGTCCGTGGGGTGGCTGTGTCCGTGGAGTGGCTGTGGTCTGTGGGGTGGCTGTGGTCCGTGGGGTGGCTGTGGTCCGTGGGGTGGCTGTGGTTCGTGGGGTGGCTGTGGTTCGTGGGGTGGCTGTGGTCCGTGGGGTGGCAATGTACTTACAATCCGGCGGCGGTCCTGTGGCAGCGATCCCAATGCAGCCTCCGGTGCGGTGGTGTCGGGGCTCTGATGTGGCTGCAGCAGGGCTCTGTGCTGCGTGGGGGGCTCCGCCGGCATTTCGTCCCAACCACAAAAGCCCCCCGCAGCTCCACTGTTGCGACATGTGGCTTCCTGAAACATGGCCGCCAGGGGCCTCCGGAAAGATGGCCGCCGCAATGAGAAATTCAAATCTCGTTGCCGAGATCTCATAAGACGCACCCCCATTTTCCCCAAAAATTTTTGGGGAAAAAAGTGCATCTTATGGTCCGAAAAATACGGTACTCTTGTGATTGAGTATTTTGGTGTACTCGGAGATCTAGTGTTTGTCGACCCAGATGCATGATTTGTGGCTGCTAGTGATGGGCGAGCACTAAAATGCTCGGGTGCTTGTTGCTCGGGTCGAGCAAATTGGAATACCGGGTACTCGGACAGAACAACAAGCCCAATGTTAGTCTATGGGAGAGCCAAGCATTTTTACCGCGACTCCCCCCTGGTTATCCTTTTAAGGTCTAAAAACGTCTGAAAATGATGGAAACACTGCTCAAATGACACAGGGACATCATGGGGATCGCCCCAGGAAGCATTCCTGACTCCTGGTTCACAGCTCTAAACAATGTTGTCACGGTTTCATGCCATTTTTACCGGTGCACCAAAAAGCATACCAAAATGAAACCAAAGCGGATTTTGCTGGGAAATATTTTAAGGTACATCCTTTCCAGGTTAATGACTTATATATAAGACAAAATAAGTAACTCCAGACCAAAACGTTCCTCCACCACTTGGGCTATGTTCAGACGCAGCGTTTTTGAAGCATTTTTCAACTTTAACATTGCTTTCAACCAAAACAAATGTATTCACTGGGAAATGTGGATGAAGCGAGACATGATGTCCCAGATGTGCTCAATCGGTTTCAGGTCTGGGGAACGGGAGGGCCACTCCATAGCTTCAATGCCTTCATCTTGCAGGAACTGCTGACAAACTCCAGTCACATGAGGTATGGCATTGTCCTGCATTAGGAGGATCTCAGGGCCAACCGCACCAGCATATGGTCTCACAAGGGGTCTGAGGATCTCATCTCATTTCCTAATGGCAGTCAGGCTACCTCTGGCGAGTACATTGAGGGCTGTGTGGCCCTCCAAAGAAATGCCACACCATTACTGACCCAATGCCAAACCAGTCATGCTGAAGGATATTGCAGGCAGCAGATTGCTCTCCACGGTGTCTCCAGACTCTGTCACATTTGTCACATGTGCTCAGTGTGAACCTGCTTTCATCTGTGAAGAGCACAGGGCACCAGTGGCGAATTTGCCAATCCTGGTGTTCTGTGGCAAATGCCAAGCGTCCAGTATGGCGTTGGGCTGTGAACACAACCCCCATCTGTGGACGTCGGGCACTCAGACCATCTTCATGGAGTCGGTTTCTAACGTTTGTGCAGACACATGCATGTCATTTTGCAGGGCTCTGTAAGGTTCTTTGTCTCTGTTAACATGTTCCTTGAAACTCAGTTTTCCGTCGGCCATTTTGCTTTCTGTCTTTCTGCAGCTCTTGCCCTCAGTTAATATGGAGTTTCCAGTTTTCATGTTCCCGCCCTGATTCTTCCCTCTTGCTTCTTAAGCAGCCTCAGCTGAACAATCAGTGCTCCTGAATCAAGCCTCAGTCAGTCTGTGACCTGACTCCTGGAAGCCTTGGACTTGTACTCCAGCTATTCCCTACTGAGGAACCTTGGAACACTTTTGGACTCTGGGAACCTGCTGTTTGGTGAATCCATGTTTGCAGAGGAATTACGGTACAGAGAAGAGATCCTGAACCTGCTTTGGAGATTTATTGTAGTGCTTGAAGTTACTCTGGCCTGCTGTGTCTCCTGTCTCTGTTCCTGCAAACTGTGTGAACATTTCAGCATGCTTGTATGAAGTAATACAAGTCATTTCATTTCAACCTATGTCTCCTGTGTTTTCCTCGCACCCAAGCACAAGACGCTATAGGAACTGTACACTATACATGACAAGATTCAGGAGCCAATGTTTAGTGTCTGCTGGGTCTGGGAAAGCCGTGTCTGCTGTGACTGTGGATATCAGATGTCCGTTTAATATCTTATGTGATGACAGTGGTTGTGACTTCTCACAACCATTCCAGGTGAGCGCATTCCCTTAAAATTTTACTCTGGAGTGTTACCACAGGTAAACACTATTGTTTTTTTTTTTTTTTCCTTTCCTCTTCTCCTTCCAGCACCTCTGCCTTAAAAGATCTGGAAGATGGAGGCCCGCATAAAGGAACTTTGCGGAGTGACTGATACAATCCTTTCAGATGTACAGACTTTAAAAACCCGTTTTGCAAGCCTACAGGACCTCACTAATCATAATTTGCAAGTGTTTGGACAGACTACCCAGGAATTGCGAGCCAGGATTGAGGCTCTAGAGGAACGAGCCCAGGCTCCTGCCATAACCCCAAGTTCTGGGATCCCCAAATTACCTCCTTTTCGTTTTGGCGGTGAACGTGAGAAATTCAGGGGATTTATTAATCAATGCAATTTATTTTTCTCTGCACATGCTTCACAATTTCCCACTGAACGATCCAAAGTGCTTACTATAATCATGTTGCTTACCAATAAGGCTTTGATGTGGGCAAACCCTCTGATTGAGACTGAGGATGATTGTTTGAATCACCTTGATGCTTTTATTTCAGCCATGGGGCACGTGTTTGATGACCCCAATCGAGGTGCAACAGCTGAAGCAGCCATGTTAACTTTGCGCCAAGGTAAGCGTTCAGTAGCCGAATATGCCCTGGATTTCAGGAGATGGGCTCTTGATACCACTTGGGACACTTCCGCTAAAAAAATCTATTTTCGGAAAGGGTTGTCTCCACTGATTAAGGATGAACTTGCTCGTGCCGACCCTCCCACTGCGTTAGGTGACTTTATTAACTATTGTATCCGTATTGATGCTCGTCTGACTGAACGCAGACAAGAGAGATGGTTCGAAAATAATCGCACTAACCTTTTACTACCTCCCTCCTCAGCTAAGGAACCTTTGAGTAGGATCACAAGGAACCAGAACCTGAACCCATGCAGGTGGACTCTTTACAAAGACGGGTTAGTGATGCACGCAAAGAACATCGTATAAAGGAAAATCTATGTTTCTACTGTGGTAAGTCAGGGCACTTCATTATAAACTGCCCCAGCCGTTCTCGTAAGACTACTGCAGCAGTCATTCACTGTGAGTGTTGCGAGAGGAGCTCTGTCATGTCCGAGCCTCAGGCTCCAGAGAGATCTGCTGCAAGAGATCTTGATTTCTCGGACTTAAACTCTGTTAGTTCTGGGGACGATGACGGTATAAACGCTGCAATTTTTCAAGTTTCCTCAGCGGTGTCCCAGCTGAGTTGTAAAAGAAACAATTCTCATTGCTTCCTTTCCATCAAACTCTGGGTTGACTCAGTCTGGGTGTCTAGCTCTGCTATGATCGACTCAGGAGCAAGTGGAAATTTTATGGATATCTCCTTTGCTCTGAAACAGGGGATACGTTCATGAAGAAGGCTACTCCAGTACAGATGGAGACTGTGGATGGCTCTCTACTGACTTCTGGACCAGTGGATCAAGAAACAGAGCCTTTGAGGGTCCTTATGGGTAAAGATCATCAAGAGAAAATGTCTTTTTTGCTTATCTCTTCTCCCCACTTTCCCATCATTCTGGGGCTACCATGGCTGCAGGCGCAGAATCCTACGATTAACTGGAGACCAAGGAATTACACTTTCCGGAGAAACAGATGAATCAAGGAGTTTCAGCTTGCTCTGTTCCTAAAGGAACCATGTCAGTCCCTGAACTACCAGCTGTATACCAGGACTATGACAATTTATGTGACAAGAAGAACGCTGATCAGCTTCCTCCTCACCGTCCATATGATTGTCCAATTGAATTATTACCCGGAGCCGAGATACCTTTTGGTAAGATCTACCCCCTAGCGGGGCCCGAGCTAAAAGCTTTGAAGGATTATATAGACGAAAATTTAGCCAAGGGCTTCATACGCCCCTCTTCATCTCCCGCAGGTGCACCCATCTTCTTTGTGAAGAAGAAAGATGGATCTCTGAGACCCTGCATAGACTATAGGGAACTCAATAAGGTTACTATTAGAAACCGTTATCCATTGCCTTTAATCCCTGAGTTGTTGGAGAGAGTGCGGCATGCCAAAATTTTCTCTAAACTGGATCTCCGTGGGGCCTATAACTTGGTCCGTATCAGACCTGGGGATGAATGGAAGACTGCTTTCAGGTCACGCTATGGACACTTTGAATATCTAGTTATGCCTTTTGGTCTGAGTACCGCCCCAGCCACTTTCCAACACTTCGTGAATGATATCTTCAGGGATCTCCTATATACATTTGTGGTGATTTATCTGGATGATATTCTAATTTTTTCTAACTCCACAGAGGAACATCATGGACATGTGAGAATGGTCTTAGAACGCCTAAGACAAAACCATCTCTACATCAAGCTTGAAAAATGTGAATTCCATAGGACCGAAATTCAATTTCTGGGGTATGTACTATCTACGCAAGGGATTAGTATGGATGGAAGCAAGACCCAAGCCATCAAGGATTGGCCAATTCCTAGAAATGTGAAGGAGGTGCAGCGTTTCATCGGGTTTGCCAACTTCTATAGACGTTTCATTAAGAATTTTTCTGAGGTAGTGTCACCTATCACCCAACTTACCCGGAAACAGTCTAGGTTCTCCTGGACCCCGCAAGCTCAGGAAGCATTTTCCTGTTTAAAGGATAAATTTACCACCGCACCTATCTTAGTACATCCCAACCCCGAGCTTGCCTTCATAATAGAGGTGGATGCTTCAGACTGTGCCGTTGGAGCTACACTCTCTCAGAGAACAGGTGAGAAGAATGTCTTGCATCCCTGTGCCTTCTTTTCCCAGCAGTTGTCTTCGGCTGAGAGGAACTACGATGTGGGCAATAGAGAATTGTTGGCCATTATTGCCGCCTTCAAGGAATGGAGACACGTTCTTCAGGGAGCTGCACAGCAAATAGTCGTCCTGACAGACCATCGTAACCTTGAATTTATCAGGTCGGCTAAGTGCCTGACTCCTCGCCAGGCTCGCTGGAATCTTTTCCTAAACCAATTTAATTTTGTAATTTCTTATAGACCAGGATCGCGCAATGGAAAGGCTGATGCACTCTCTAGGATTCATTCAGCAGAGACACGTCCACTTACTCCTCCTAAGACTATTCTTCCTGACTCTAGATTCCTGGGAGTGATTCATAATCAAGACCTACTTAAGGACATCAAGGAAGCATACCATGCGGATTCTTTGTTGGCTCAACCCCAAGGGACGTAAGTCTTGTCTTTAAGAATGGTGTGTGGATTCAGGGACAACGTCTGTATATACCTGAAACAGTCAGATTGAGAGTATTGCAACTCATTCACGATTCCAAGATAGCCGGGCATAGGGGAATTCTAAAGACACAAGAATTTCTTTCTCGTTTCTTTTGGTGGCCCACTTACAGGAAAGATGTCTTAAACTATGTCACTTCATGTGAAGTCTGTGCAAGATGCAAAACACCTCGCTCCTCACCAACTGGTCTGTTGCAACCTCTTCCCACCCCGTCCCGCCCATGGGGATCCATTTCTATGGACTTCATTGTGGAGTTACCAACCTCTCAAGGGAAGAACACCATTCTAGTGGTGGTTGACCGTCTAACAAAGGCAGCTCATTTTATCCCTTGTGTCGGCTTACCCACTGCAAAACAGACATCAGACTTGATGATTAAGAATGTGTTTCGCTTACATGGAGTACTGGATGAGGTCATTTCGGATCGAGGGGTGCAATTCACTTCAAGGTTTTGGCAAAATTTATGTGCAGCATTGGACATTAAAGTAAACCTTTCTTCTGCTTTTCATCCCCAGACTAATGGACAGACAGAACGAACCAATCAGACCCTGGAGCAGTATCTCCACTGTTTTATCTGCCACCTACAGGATGATTGGGTGGATCTACTTCCACTGGCTGAGTTCTCTTATAACAACTCTCAGAGCGCCTCCACTAAGCAGTCTCCTTTTTACTCCAATCTAGGTTATCATCCTAACATTCTTCCTCAATTTCCCATAGATACGCCCTTGCCGGCAGTGGCTGAAAGAATCACTTCTTTACAAAAGAATATGGATCTTCTAAAGGAAAATCTAGAATTGGCTCAGGAAAGGTACAAGAAAGCAGCAGATAAATTTCGTAAACCTGCACCAGCTTTCAAGGTAGGAGATTTGGTCTGGCTGTCAACCAGAAATCTTAAATTAAAGATTCCATCGTCTAAATTGGGACATAAGTACATTGGACCTTATAAGATCTATAAGATTATAAGTGCTGTTGCTTGTCGTCTTCAACTACCCAGAACTATGAGAATCCACCCTGTCTTTCATGTATCCCTACTAAAGGCTGCAACACCCAATACGTTTCCTGGACGTTCTTCTCCTTGCCCTGACCCAGTGCTGGTCGATGGTCAGGAAGAATTTATGGTGGAAAGGATTCTAGATTCCAGGTTGTACAGAAATCAGTTGCAATATTTGATTAAATGGCAGGGCTACCCAGTGGAGGACAACTCATGGGAACCAGTCAATAATGTAAATGCTCCTCGCCTGCTCCGCCAGTTTCATCAGAGGTACCCTGACAAGCCTGGTCTGAGGTCATCCGGAGGTTGTCCCTAAGGGGGAGTAATGTAAGGTTTTTTGTCTCTGTTAACATGTTCCTTGAAACTCAGTTTTCCGTCAGCCATTTTGCTTTCTGTCTTTCTGCAGCTCTTGCCCTCAGTTAATATGGAGTTTCCAGTTTTCATGTTCCCGCCCTGATTCTTCCCTCTTGCTTCTTAAGCAGCCTCAGCTGAACAATCAGTGCTCCTGAATCAAGCCTCAGTCAGTCTGTGACCTGACTCCTGGAAGCCTTGGACTTGTACTCCAGCTATTCCCTACTGAGGAACCTTGGAACACTTTTGGACTCTGGGAACCTGCTGTTTGGTGAATCCATGTTTGCAGAGGAATTACGGTACAGAGAAGAGATCCTGAACCTGCTTTGGAGATTTATTGTAGTGCTTGAAGTTACTCTGGCCTGCTGTGTCTCCTGTCGCTGTTCCTGCAAACTGTGTGAACTTTTCAGCATGCTTGTATGAAGTAATACAAGTCATTTCATTTCAACCTATGTCTCCTGTGTTTTCCTCGCACCCAAGCACAAGACGCTATAGGAACTGTACACTATACATGACAGGCTCTGGCAGTGCTCCTCCTGTTCCTCCTTGCACACAGGTGGAGGTAGCGGTCCTGCTGCTGGGTTGCTACCCTCCTACAGCCCCCTCCATGTCTCCTGGTGTACTAGCCTGTCTCCTGGTAGCGCCTCCAGCCTCTGGACAAGACGCTGACAGACACAACAAACCTTCTTTCCACAGCTCGCATTGACGTGCCATCCTGGATGAGCTGCACTATCTGAGCTACTTGTGTGGATTGTAGAATCCGTCTCATGCTACCACGAGTGTGAAACCACAACCAACATTCAAAAGTGACCAAAACATCAGTCAGAAAGCATTGGTACTGAGATGTGGTCTGTGGTCCCCACCTGCAGAACCACTCCTTTATTGAGTGTGTCTTGATAATTGCCAATAATTTCCATCTGTTGTCTATTCCATTTGCACAACAGCATGTGAAATTGATTGTCAATCAGTGTTGCTTCCTCAGTAGACAGTTTGATTTCACAATTTGATTTACTTGGAGTTATATTCTGTTGTTTAAGTGTTCCCTTTACTTTGTTGAGCAGTCTATTTAGAGGATAAAAGTGCTTTTTTAATTTTGTCCACTATCCTGGTCCATTTCTTTAATAATGTCCCCCCTATTCTGTCCCCTTTATTTAATAATTTATCACATCTTTTAATAATGTACCTGGTACTGGCCTTTTCCTTTATTATCTTTCCGCATCTGGGTACTTTTTTGCAACATATTAAAGACAAAACATTAAAAAGGAAACATTCCTCTTACCCATTCCCACTCTCACTTCGAGCAGCATTGATTTTGTGCTCCATACGCAGACATCCTGCTACCATGTGCTGCATGTAACATGATAACATCCGCGGCTGGCCTCTGTTTTTCTGGTGACTTTGACCATTAATATCAAAGTCAGACCATAGGTCAAATTATCTTTAATTTGAGATTATACTACATCTAATGTCAGCAAAGCAAGGATTTTCAAAGAACTTTAATATCAGTCTAAATCTCATTCTTTCTTCTCTAACAGCTGGGAATTTTTTTATTTATTTTTTGCATTGCAGAACTCAATCCCAAAGGCTACATAAATGTACTAGTACTGCAAAAGGAGATCACTTCTCACCAAGAAAATCCATAATGGAGCTCTTACATTTGTTTGTAGTTATCCTCAGTTGCTTTTCCACTTGAGGCAGTAAGTCAGGTAGAAGTGTTTCAATCATCTTCAGAGAATGAGAGCTCACAGCTGAATGGTGTTGGGAGCAGCCAAATCATTTCTTGTACAGTCACCTGAAATTCCACTTTTATCTAGTTTTCTGCACCAATAACCCAGAGAATCATGTTGTGAAAAAAAATATTCACCATACCTTAAAAAGTGTTATGATTTCAAAGTGGTATACAAAAATAAAAGTATTTATTTATCCTGCATACATGTAGAATATATGCGCTTATTTCCGCACATATATTTTACATGTATGCAGTATAAATAAATGTACTTTTATTTTCGTGTTCCTCTTTGAAATTAAAACACTTTTAAGGTATGGGATATATTTATAAAGTTATTTTTTATATATACAGGCCTACAGTATATATAAATATAAATATACAAAGTTTGGACAAAATAATGGAAACACCTAACATTTTGGCATCATAATCTTCGAACATGTCATAAACATGCAAACCGTGACATGGTAATGTTTTGTAGTTGATTATTTGTGTTATGTGATATGTGTATGTAAATTAACTGTTTGTTCAGCAGAATTGTAAGAACATTGATGAGAACCTGATACCAATGGCAGACCTCTCGGATTTTCAAAGACGCCAAATTGTTGGTGCTGGTATGGCAGGCGCTAGTGTAACCGAAAGTGCCCGAATGCTTGGCGTGTCAAGAGGTACTGTCTCCAAAGTAATGAATGCGCTTGAAAGAGAAGGAAAAAGGTCCACAGCAAAGCACAGGGCCGGACAAAAGTCGAAGTTGACTGAGAGAGACCGTTGGATTCTAAAGCGAATTGTGAGAGAGGATCGCAAGACCACGGCTCCAAAAACCACTGCTGAGCTCAATGAACACCTACAGAACCCAGTTTCCACGAAAACTGTTCGTTGGGAGCTGAACAAATCTGGATTCCACGGAAGAGCTGCAATTTGAAAACCGCTGCTCTCAATGACAAATGTTTCCAAGCATTTAGAGTGGTGAAGAACCCTCCAGAATTGGTCCCTCGAGCCGTGGAAACATGTGATATTCTCAGACGAATCATCGTTTACCCTATTTCGGACCTCCGGCAGAGTGTACGTTTGGAGACAGCCGAAAGAAGCATTCCGTCCAGACTGCCTTCTCCCAACCGTAAAACATGGCGGAGGTTCTGTGATGATCTGGGGTGCTATTTCGTGGAGATCCGCCGGGCCAATGATATCCCTTCATTGAAGAATTAACAGCCGCGATTATTTAGGCATTTTGGGCGACCAAGTGCATCCTATGCTTCAAGCACTGTGCCCGGAGGGGAACGCCATCTTTCAGGATGATAATGCACCAATTCATACAGCTAGAATCATTAAAGCATGGCACGAGGAACATTCTAATGAAGTTGAGCATCTCATCTGGCCCCCACAATCCCCAGACTTCAACAATATTGAGCATTTATGGTTGATTTTAGACATTGAAGTTAGACGTCAATTTCCGCCGCCATCGTCGCTCAAAGAACTGGAGGGTGTTTTAACTGAAAATTCCTTTGGAAACAATTCACACCTTGTATGAATCCATACCTTGGAGAATTGAGGCTGTAATCGCCGCAAAAGGTGGACCTACACTATATTAAACTAACTTTTGTTGATGTTTCCAGGTGTTTCCATTATTTTGTCCAACCCCTGTTCATACGGAGATATATTATATTTTCACTATACTATATATACCTTCTATATGGTGATACAGTACCCCTTTTTTGTCTTGTTATATTATTGGGTATCCAGACTGAGCCTGAGAGCATCAGTGTCTTCCTCCTGAAATATATACGGACATTTATAATATTTTTTTTAATATACAGGAGCTCGCTTGCCCTGAAAATAGCGTGCTATCATAAAGAGTCTTTGGACTGAAGAAGAGCTGGAAGGCTCAATTTACTGGGAGTAGGTAAACAGCTTTAAAGCCTGGGCATGAGGAACAGATTTTGCATTACATTGGTGAAAAACCCTCCATCTACAGTATTTCAGGAGGCAGACTCGTGTTTAGGGTCTGCGGAACGCACCAGATAAATATAAATAGTGGGTGCGTTCGCAGCCCGGGGTCCACCATGCAGGCAGAGCCTGCTGCTAGTAAGATGGCGGTATAGGCAAACTCTGTTACTTCACAGAGTTGCAAATATAAATACTGTGGCACAATATGGCTGTATAAGCGAAATCTGTTACAACACAGAGTCGCTGAGGTAAAGACGCAGAGATAGGTACTGTGTCCTGTTAACTCCACAGGGAGACACAGATAACTGCTGTGCGGATAGCAGTCCGTGATCATGCAGACAGCAATGCAATCAAGCAATCTCCTCACCGGAGAAGCCGGTATTCTAGGGCTTATTTCAGCCAAGCCCTAGCCACGTGCACACAAATCTCCTCACCGGAGGTGCCGGTATTCTAGGGGTTTATTTCAGCCAAGCCCTAACCACATGCATGCATGATCACACTGGCGCAAAGCACATAATGCAATTGATAGTAGCGCATGGCTGCATGGCCATAAAAACCCTTTTATAGAAGCAACTACAGGGCCTGCCAGAAAAGGACCAATTAGAAACTGTTCAGAACACATGTAGTTTCAGGTCCTTCCTGGCAGACCAATAGGAGCTGCTGCAGTACCTGAGCATGTGACCCTTGATCTCCAATAAGAGATCTTACCCTGGGCATGCTCAGAAGGGGAAACGCAGGATTTAGTCCCAAAGACGTCTGCTCGCCGCTGACCAGTACTGGCCACAATAGCAGAACCTGGAGAGGTAGCAGTAAACCTCTGCACAGTACTAGGCTGAGCAAGACGCTGGGACCGACGTCTCTGCTGAGGAGACTCCACTGCGGCCCGAGATGGATGGGGGACCACAGCGGGAATGGCTCGAGATTCCCCCTTTGCAGAGGTGGGAACTCGACCTCTAACACTTGGATGCTCACAGGCTCAGTCTGGATTACACCAGAATATAATAAGAAAAAGGGGTACTAAATCAACAGATAGCTGGTATATATAGTATAGTGAAAATATTCTTACTCTCCATATATATTTCAGGAGTCAGACAAAGACGCTCACAATCTCATTATGGTTTACACAAGACTCTAAAAAGCATATACGCAAGAAATAATCACACATGTGGGCCAATGTTCCCGGTGTCAATGATGCACTTAGAGTGGTGGGTGGAGGATGACTTTTTGGCTAAAAGGGTACTGTCTCACAAGCATCCAGCCGTATACAGTTTGGGGGTCATTGTAAATCTCCGTATATATTTCCAAGTAAATGACAGACTCTCACAGTCTCAGTATGGATCACACCAGAATATAATAATAAGAAAAAGGGGTACTATATCACCAGATACAAGATAGTATAGTGAAAATATTGTTAATCTCCATATATATTTCAGGAGGCAGACTGATGCTCAAATTCTCAGTATGGATTACAAAAGAATATAAAAAGATCAGCAAGAAATAATCACACATGTGGGCCAATGTTCTAGGTGACAATGATGCACTGATATAGTGCCCACCTTTTTCAGAAATTACCAAAGAAGATCACAACTAAAGGCGTCATCTCTCAGGAATCAGTCAGGGAATATGTGGATCTCATCTGGCCTGCATGTACCAAGGATATGTGCCTCCTGCGTTTCTGCCCCCAGACCAGCAGTGATACGGTGTTCTACAGTCGGCTCTATTTCTACCTCAAACAGAAAATAGGATATGCAATTATAAATGCCAACAACATGGAGGCCTTTCTAATTCAACTTCCAGCATGCCAGCCAATACCTGCCAAGCTTCACCCCTTAGGGGGCCAGGTCTTGAGGATGAACATCCTCATCTTTTACTGGCTCTACTTTTTCCAAACCATCCATTCTGGTCTTCATGTCCCAGAAAGGTCCCCAAAATTCAGAGAAAGCAGGATCAGGATATTCCTGATGACATATTCTCATCTATATTTGAAGATGTCGAAATGGAGGAGAATTTGATGGGAGAACAAGGACACAACAATAATTTTCAGTCTACGCCTCCAACTAACCAGCCAAACCCCATACCAGCAGCAGCCCCTGTTTGGCACCCAATTTTCAGGCTCCTGTTATTTTTGGCAATGATCCAGCTGCCATGTTTGATCCTTCAACCTTGTATGGTCCATCGGGCATTAACCCTTATACTTTCAAAACGCAAAGTGGCAATAGGTTTCTAACACAATTCTTAAGGTTTAAGACTAGGTATATAGAAAACTTTGTTCATGTTTTCAAGAACATTTATGCCTCCAGTTTTAAAAATCAAAATTTTATTCTTATCACAGACCTATGAAACATTTCTAAAGATAGTTTTCATATTTTTCGGTTGGTTAATGTTTGTATTGTTCACAAAGCATATTAACCCCTCTCTGACACTAGACATACTATCCCGTCCATAAAACCCGTGCCATTCTGCCCATGGACGGGATAGTACGTCATAGGCGATCAGCTGCGCTCCTGAGGGGAGCGCAGCTAATCGCCGCCGGGTGTCAGCTGATTATCACAGCTGACACCCGTGACTGTGTGTCAGGAGCGGTCACGGACCGCTCCCGGCACATTAACCCCTAGCACACCGTGATCAAACATGATCGCGGTGTACTGGGGGCACAGGGGAGGATCGCGCAGGGTGGGGGCTCCCTGCGCGCCCCCCTGAGACCCTCAGACCAGCGCGATGTGATCGCGCTGTTCTGAGGGCTTCCTCCCTCCCAGGACCCGGATCCAAGATGGCGCCGGGGTCCTGGAGGGAGGCGACTTCCTCAGTGCCTGCTGAGAGCAGGCACTGAGAAGCCTGCAGCTATGCCTGAGCGATCGCTGGTGTGACAGAGTGCTGTGCACACTGTCACACCAGCGATTTGATAAAATACAGTGATGTCCCACCCTGAGACAAAGTAAAAAAGTTAAAAAAATAAAAATAAACATGTTATAAAAAAAATCGAAAATAAATAATAAAAAAAAAAAAAATATTCCCCAATAAATTCATTTCTTCCTGTAAATAAAAAAAACAAAACAATAAAAGTACACATATTTGGTATCGCCGCGTCCGTAACGACCCCCCCTATAAAACTGTCCCACTAGTTAACCCCTTTAGTGAACCCCTAAAAAAAAAAAAAAAACGAAGCAAAAAATCAATGCTTTCTCATCATACCGCCGAACAAAAAGTGGAATAACGCGCGATCAAAAAGACCGATATAAATAAACATGGTACCGCTGAAAACGTCATCTTGTCCCGCAAAAAACGAGCCACCATACAGCATCATCAGCGAAAAAATAAAGTTATAGCTCGCAGAATAAAGCGATGCAAAAATAATTATTTTTTATATAAAATTGTTTTTATTCTATAAAAGCGCCAAAACATAAAAAAATGATATAAATGAGGTATCGCCATAATCGTACTGACCCGAAGAATAAAACTGCTTTATCAATTTTACCACACGCGGAACAATAAAAACGCCTCCCCCAAAAGAAATTCATGAATTGCTGATTTTTGTTCATTCTAACCTCCCAAAAATCGAAATAAAAAGCGATCAAAAAATGTCACCTGCTCAAAAATGGTACAAATAAAAACGTCAACTCGTACCGCAAAAAATAAGAACTCACATGACTCTGTGGGCCAAAATATGCAAAAATTATAGCTCTCAAAATGTGGCGATGCAAAAAACTATTTTTGCAATAAAAAGCGTCTTTTAGCGTGACAGCTGCCAATCATAAAAACCCTCTATAAATAGTAAATCAAACCCCCCTTTATCACCCCCTTAGTTAGGGAAAAATAATAAAATTAAAAAAATGTATTTATTTCCATTTTCCCATTAGGGTTAGGGTTAGGGTTGCGGCTAAAGTTAGGGTTAGGGTTGGCGCTAAAGTTAGGATTAGGGTTAGGGTTGGGATTAGGGGTTAGGGTTAGGTTTGTGGTTAGGGTTGGGACTAGGGTTAGGGGTGTGTTGGGGTTAGGGTTGGAGTTAGAATTGGGGGGTTTCCGCTGTTTAGGCACATCAGGGGCTCTCCAAATGTGACATGGCGTCTGATCTCAATTCCAGCCAATTCTGCGTTGAAAAAGTCAAACGGTGCTCCTTCACTTCTGAGCTCTGCCATGCGTCCAAACAGTAGTTTATCCCCACATATGGGGTATCAGCGTACTCTGGACCCCAAGAGTTATTGTGCAATTTGTCCTATTTTTTCTGTTACCCTTGGGAAAATAAAAAACTGGGGCGAAAATATCATTTTTGTACAAAAAAAAATATTTTTTTGTTTTTACGGCTGTACATTAT
The DNA here is from genome assembly GCA_033576555.1 of Oophaga sylvatica. NCBI lineage: Eukaryota > Metazoa > Chordata > Amphibia > Anura > Dendrobatidae > Oophaga > Oophaga sylvatica. The sequence goes on along the minus strand of JARQOD010000007.1, from coordinate 172,654,475 downwards.
AAACTTCTGTGAAGCACTTGGGGCTTCATAGCGCTCACCACACACCTAGATAAGTTCCTTGTGGGGTCTATTTTCCAAAATGGGGTCACTTGTTGGGATTTCCACTGTTTAGGCGCATCAGGGGCTCTCCAAATGCGACATGACGCCCCAGACCATTCCATCAAAGTCTGCAATCCAAAACGTCACTACTTCCCTTCCGAGCCCCAACGTGTACCCACAGTAGTTTTCTCCCACATATTGGGTATCAGCGTACTCAGACAATTGGGCAACACTTTTGGGGTCCAATTTCTCCTGTACCTTGTAAAATAAAATATTGGGGCGAAAAATCATTTTGCAAAAAAAGATTTTTTATTTTACGGCTGTGGTTATAAACTTCTGTGAAGCACTTCGGGTTCAAAGTGCTCACCACACATCTAGATAAGTTCCTTGTGGGGTCTATTTTCCAAAATGGGGTCACTTGGGGGGTTTCCACTGTTTAGGCGCATCAGGGGCTCTCAAATGCGACATGACGCACCCAGACCATTCCATCAAAGTCTGCAATCCAAAACGTCACTACTTCCCTTCCGAGCCCGACGTGCGCCCATACAGTAGTTTTCTCCCACATATTGGTATCAGCGTACTCAGGACAAATTGGACAACAACTTTTGGGTCAATTTCTCTGTTACCCTTGTGAAAATAAAATATTGGGGGCGAAAAAATCATTTTTGTAAAAAAAAAAAAAGATTTTTTATTTTTACGGCTGTCGTTATAAACTTCTGTGAAGCACTTCGGGGTTCAAAGTGCTCACCACACATCTAGATAAGTTCCTTGTGGGGTCTATTTCCAAAATGGTGTCATTTGTGGGGGTTTCCACTGTTTAGGCAGATCAGGGGCTCTCCAAAATGCGACATGGCCCCAGACCATTCCTCAAGTCTGAAAATCAAACGGTCACTACTTCCCTTCCGAGCCAACTGTGCTGCACCATACAGTAGTTTTCCCCACATATTGGGTATCAGGACTCAGGACAAATTGCACAATAACTTTTGGAGTCTTGTTACCCTTGGAAAAATAAAAATTGGGGTGAAAAGATCATTTTTGTGGAAAAAATATGATTTTTTAAATTTTACGGCTCTACGTTATAAACTTGTGTGAAGCACTTGGGGGTTCAAATTGCTCACCAAAATCTAGATAAGTTCCTTAGGGGGTCTAGTTTCCCAAATGGGGTCATTTGTGGGGGGTTTCCACTGTTTAGGCACATCAGGGGCTCTCCAAATGCAACATGGCATCCAACTCAATTCCAGCCAATTTTGGTTGGAAAAAGTCAAATGGTGCTCCTTCCTTCCGAGCTCTGCCGTGCACCCAAACAGTGGTTCCCCCCACATATGGGGTATCAGCGTACTCAGGACAAATTGGACAACAACTTATGTGGTCCAATTTCTCCTGTTACCCTTGGGAAAATAAAAATTAGTGACTAAAAGATCATTTTTGTGGGAAAAAAATAGGATTTTTTATTTTCATGCCCGGCATTATAAACTTGTGTGAAGCACTTGGGGTTCAAAGTGCTCACCAAAGATCTAGATAAGTTCCTTAGGGGTCTATTTCCAAAATGGGGTCATTGTGGGGGGTTTCCACTGTTTAGGCTCATCTGGGCACTGCAAACGGAACATGACCCCCATTAACGTCTGCATTCCAAAACGTTACTACTTCCTTTCCAAGCCCTGCCGTGCGCCCAAACAGTTTCCCCCCCACATATGGGGTATCAGCGTACTCAGACAAATTGACAACAACTTTGGGTCCTGTTCCCTTGGGAAAAATAAAAATTTGGGACTAAAAATCATTTTTGTGGAAAAAATTGATTTTTTTTTTTTTTCACACCAGGTTATAAACTTTTGTGAAACACTTGAGGGTTCAAAAATGCTCACAACAGATCTAGATAAGTACCTTAGGGGGTCTAGTTTCCAAAATGGTGTCACTTGTGGGGGGTTTCCACTGTTTAGGCGCATCAGGGGCTTCCAAACGCGACATGGCATCCATCTAAATTCCGCCAATTTTAGTTTGAAAAAGTCAAACGTCGCTCCTTCCCTTACGAAGCTCTGCCGTGTGCCCAAACAGTGGTTTTCCCCCACATATGGGGTATTGGCGTACTCAGGAGAAATTGCATAACAACCTTATCTGTCCATTTTCTCCTTTTACCCTTGTGAAAATAAAAAAAAAGTTTGTAAAAGATCATTTTTGTGGCTAAAAAGTAAATATTCATTTTTCCTTCCACGTTGCTTTAGTTACTGTGAAGCACCTGAAGGGTTAATAACTTCTTGAATGTGGTTTTGAGTACCTTGAGGGGTGCAGTTTTTAGAATGGTGTCACTTTTGGGTATTTTCTGCATATAGACCCCTCAAAGTGACTTCAAATGTGAGGTGGTCCCTAAAAAAAATGGCTTTGTAAATTTTGTTGTAAAAATGAGAAATCGCTGGTCAATTTTAACCCTTATAACTTCCTAAAAAAAATTTGTTCCAAAATGTGCTGATGTAAGTAGACATGTGGAATGTTATTTCTTAACTATTTTGTGTGATATATTCTCTGTTTTAAGGGAATAAAAATAAAGTTTGAAAATTTAAAATTTGCCATATTGCTTTTCTGCAAGTGAATTTACAATGAAGCATTGTCCAGTAAAATGTTATGAAATTTAAAAAGCGTCAATGCCTTATAAAATTGATTTCATCGATCGAATTGGGATTACACATATTTGTTTTGAAGCGTATAAAAACATTAAGAGTTATGAACTCATTGCAAATTTGCAAAATCGACCAATTGCTTTTTGTCAAATGAAAGTCATTTATGAATTTACATAAAATGATTAAGAAGTGTTCACAGAAGTGTTGTGAATGGGTTTGAGATGAGTTCTGAGCAGAGGCTCCCTCTGGTGGTTACAAGCGGTACTAGTGAGGATTGGGAATCAGGTGTTACTGATTGGTCTTATTTAAGGGAATCATTTTCCCATCAGGGTTGCCGGTGATCAATTGTTCTGGTCTGAATCCTTCTTTCCAGTTTCCCTTGTAGCCTGCTGTGTCGTGTCTGCATCTCCTGCTATCAGATAAGACAATTTCTTATTTTGTGTTTTTGCTATATTTTTGCATTTTGTCCTGCACTTCTGTGGGGGCCTTCTGGGTCCCCTCCGGGGCTTTTGCCCTCTCAGTTTAGTCCAGCCACTGTGTTTTGTACTTTTGCTTTTTGCAGTTTTTTCAGTGGCTGCTGTTTTTGTTACACCAGAGAACTAATTTAGGTGGTAGAGGTCGTGTGATCTCAGGTGATTTTGAAATTAGTAGAGTTGGTGTTTTTCAGGGTTTTCTGGGATTGCAGTAAGTACCCTTCCTGTCCTTTTCTATTTAGATAGTTTGGGCCCCAGCGTTTGCTCATACTATTTTCTTTCTGTGTCAGTATTTCCTCTTGTCTAACCGCCATTACATGTTTGGGGGCTTTCTATTAGTCTTTGGGGTTCTGCTCCGGGGCAGATAGCTTTCCTGTTTCTGTCTTTGGTGTAGTTAGTTTCTCAGGCTGTGACGAGGCGTCTAGGACCATCGTAGGAACGCTCCACGGCTGCCTCTAGTTGCGGTGGTTAGTCAGGGTACTGCAATCTCATAGATTCCAACTGCTCTGGTGTATTTCCTTTTTTACCTGCACTCCTCAGCTACCGTAACATAACAGTATCACCGGCCATAAAAATTGTATGGTACTCACAGAAGGGAAAAAATATTTTGAAGGAAGAAAAGTTGTCAGAGATATTTTTCTGTTTGTTGCATTTTTTTTTTTTTTTCCCTCTGTATCTCTGGGTGCTGGGGAGGATCTTTTCTCCCAATGGAGTTTGCACAGTTGTCTGGCCGTGTGGATCAGCTTGCCACTGAGGTTCAGAGTATTGCTGCATATCTTGCTAGGTTGCCTGTTGTGGAACCTAGGATCCCCATGCCAGATTTGTTTTCAGGGGATCGAGCTAAGTTTCAGAATTTCAAAAATAATTGTAAATTGTTTCTTGCCTTAAAATCTAAGTCCTCAGGAAACGCAGCGCAGCAGGTTCAAATTTCATCTCTCTCCTGCGCGGCGATCCTCAGGATTGGGCTTTTTCCCTAACCTGGGGATCCTGTTTTGAGTGATGTTGATGCATTTTTTCAGGCTTTGGGGTTATTGTACGATGAGCCTAATGTCACTGATCAAGCTGAAAAAGCCTTGTTGGCATTAAATCAGGGGCTTGATGACGCTGAGTTATACTGTCAGAGATTCCGTAGGTGGGCAGTCCTGACCAAATGGAATGACGACGCTTTGGCGGCCCTTTTCCGGAAGGGTCTGTCGGATAATGTAAAGGATGTTATGGTGGGATTCCCTGTCCCCTCTGGTCTCAATGATTCTATGTCATTAGCGATTCAAATTGACAGACGTTTGCGTGAGCGGAGAAGTATGCGTGGAGTGGTGTTGCCTTGTGAGCCAGCTGCTGAGCCCATGCAGTGTGATGGAGTGGTGTCTGGGGCACAGCGTCATGAGTTTCGAAAGCGCAATGGGTTATGTTTCTACTGTGGTGATGCCTCTCATGCTATTTCAGTCTGCCCTAAGCGGGGAAGACGTTTTGCACGCTCAGTTGTCTTGGGTAGTGTTCAGACTAAGTTTTTATTAACTGTCACTCTGATATGCTCTCTGTCCTCATTTTCTGCTCAGGCTTTCGTTGATTCTGGAGCAGCTATTAACCTGATGGATTATGATTTTGCTAAACGTTGTGGATTTCCCTTGATACCCCTACAGAAGTCTATTCCCTACTGGGGATCGATTCTACCCCTTTGGCTGAGAATAAACCCCAGTTTTCTACTCAGGTGATAATGAGGGTTGAACCTGATCACCAGGAGTGCTGCAAATTTTTGGTTCTATATAATCTGCATGACATTATCGTGCTGGGTTTCCCTTGGTTACAGTCTCATAATCCTGTTTTGGATTGGAAATCTGTGTCTGTAACCAGTTGGGGCTGCCAATGTGTTAATACCAACACTCCTGTTTTTTCTGCCTCCCCCCAGGCTGAGGATGTTCCTGACTTTTTGTTTGATTTTTCTGATGTGTTTAGCGAAAGTAAATCTGCATCCTTACCTCCCCATAGGAGCTATGACTGCGCTATTGAATTAGTGCCAGGTAGTAAATTCCCTAAGGGTCGCCTTTTTAACTTGTCTGTACCTGAACATGACGCTATGCGGTCTTATATCAAGGAATCATTGGAGAAGGGTCATATCAGACCATCCTCTTCACCCTTAGGTGCCGGTTTTTTCTTTGTGGCCAAAAAAGATGGTTCATTAAGGCCGTGTATTGATTATCGTCTCTTGAACAATATTACTGTGAAATATCAATACCCGTTACCCTTGATTTCTGACCTGTTTTCCAGGGTGAAAAACGCTACTTGGTTTACCAAGCTTGACCTCAGGGGGGCGTATAACCTTATTCGCATTAAGCACGGGGATGAATGGAAGACGGCATTTAACACCCCTGAAGGGCATTTTGAGTACCTTGTGATGCCCTTTGGGCTCACTAATGCTCCTTCCGTCTTCCAGTCCTTCATGAATGACATTTTCAGGGATTTTGTGGACAAGTTTCTGATTGTTTATTTGGATGATATCTTGATTTTTTCTAATGACTGGGACTCTCATGTGAAACATGTTCGAACTGTATTCCAGATTTTGAGAGAGAATGCTCTGTATGTGAAGGGATCAAAGTGTCTTTTTGGCGTACAGAAGATCTCATTTCTGGGATTCATTTTGTCCCCATCTGTTATTGAAATGGACCCGGTCAAGGTTCAGGCCATCTGTGATTGGGTCCAACCTACTTCATTAAAGGCTCTTCAGAGATTTTTGGGTTTTGCCAATTTTTATCGTAAATTTATTGGTAATTTCTCTGTTATTGTTAAACCATTAACTGATTTGACCAGAAAGGGTTCTGATGTGGTGAATTGGCCTCCTGAGGCAGTCTCTGCGTTTCAGGAACTTAAGCAGAGATTCACTTCTGCTCCTGTTCTACGGCAGCCTGATGTTTCTCTGCCATTTCAGGTGGAGGTTGATGCCTCTGAAATTGGGGCAGGTGCCGTTTTGTCCCAAAAAGATCCAGAGACCTCTAAAAGTAACCCTTGTGCCTTTTTCTCTCGAAAATTTTCTCCTACTGAACGTAATTATGACGTGGGTAATCGGGAGTTATTGGCCATGAAGTGGGCTTTTGAAGAGTGGAGACATTGGCTGGAGGGAGCCAAACATCAGGTGGTGGTCCTTACGGACCATAAGAATCTGGTCTATCTGGAATCTGCCAAGCGACTCAATCCTAGACAGGCCAGGTGGGCCTTGTTTTTCACACGTTTTAATTTTGTGGTTTCCTTTCTTCCTGGCACTAAGAATGTTAAGGCGGATGCCCTCTCGAGGAGTTTCCTTGCGGACTCTCCTGAGCTATCTGATCCCTCTGTTATTTTGAAGGAGGGTGTAGTTCTTTCCGCCATCTCGCCTAATTTGAGACTTGCTCTGGAGGGGTGTCAGGAGGATAGGCCCGAGCGCTGCCCTGTTGGAAAATTGTTTGTCCCGGACCAATGGAAAAAGAGTGTGATGTCTGAGATTCATTGTTCCGCATTGGCTGGGCATCCCGGAATTTTTGGTACCAGAGACTTGGTTAGTCGGTCCTTTTGGTGGCCTACCTTGTCTCGCGATGTCAGGGAATTTGTGCAGTCCTGCGGGACTTGCTCTCGCTCCAAGCCTTGCTCTCGCTCTAGTGGTTTGTTGATGCCATTGCCTGTGCCCAAGAGACCATGGACCCATATCTCTATGGATTTCATTTCCGATCTTCCTGTTTCTCAGAGAATGACCACCATCTGGGTAATTTGTGATAGGTTTTCCAAAATGATACATCTTGTGCCATTACCTAAGTTGCCTTCCTCCTCTGAATTGGTGCCGTTGTTCCTTCAGCACGTGGTTCGTTTACACGGCATTCCTGAGAACATTGTGTCTGACAGAGGAGTCCAGTTTGTTTCCAGATTTTGGAGGACTTTTTGTTCTAAACTGGGTGTTCAATTGTCTTTCTCCTCGGCATTTCATCCTCAGACCAATGGTCAAACTGAGAGAACAAACCAGACATTGGAGACTTATCTAAGATGCTTTGTGTCTGCTGATCAGGATGACTGGGTCTCTTTTTTGCCTTTGGCTGAGTTTGCTCTTAATAATAGGGCTAGCTCTGCCACTTTGATGTCTCCGTTTTTCTGTAATTCTGGGTTTCACCCTCGATTTTCTTCAGGACAGACGGAGGCTTCTGTCTGTCCAGGTGTTGACTCTGTTGTTGAGCGTATGCAGCAGATTTGGGACCAGGTAGTGGAGAGGTTGTCCCTCTCTCAGGAGAAGGCCCAGCGGTTTGCTAACCGGCATAGGACTGATGGTCCTCGGTTTAAAGTGGGGGACTTGGTCTGGTTGTCCTCAAAGAATATTCCTATGAGAGTAGCATCTCCTAAATTTAAGCCTAGGTTCATTGGACCTTATAAGATCATGGAGATTATTAATCCTGTTTCTTTTCGTTTGCTTCTTCCAGGGACATTTAAGATCCATAACGTGTTCCACAAGTCCTTGTTGAAGAGGTTTGTTGAGCCAGTGGTTCCTGCTGCTGTGCCTCCTGACCCTGTTTTGGTTGAGGGCAATCTGGAGTATGTGGTTGAGAAAATATTGGATTCTCGTTTTTCTAGACGAAGACTCCAGTATTTGGTTAAATGGAGAGGTTATGGTCAGGAAGATAATTCTTGGGTGTTTGCTTCGGACATCCATGCTAGGAGACTTATCCGTGCGTATCATAGAACTCATCCTGACCGACCTGGTTGCTCAAATGAGGGTTCGGTGACCCCTCCTCAAGGGGGGGGTACTGTTGTGAATGGGTTTGAGATGAGTTCTGAGCAGAGGCTCCCTCTGGTGGTTACAAGCGGTACTAGTGAGGATTGGGAATCAGGTGTTACTGATTGGTCTTATTTAAGGGAATCATTTTCCCATCAGGGTTGCCGGTGATCAATTGTTCTGGTCTGAATCCTTCTTTCCAGTTTCCTTGTAGCCTGCTGTGTCGTGTCTGCATCTCCTGCTATCAGATAAGACAATTTCTTATTTTGTGTTTTTGCTATATTTTTGCATTTTGTCCTGCACTTCTGTGGGGGCCTTCTGGGTCCCCTCCGGGGGCTTTTGCCCTCTCAGTTTAGTCCAGCCACTGTGTTTTGTACTTTTGCTTTTTGCAGTTTTTTCAGTGGCTGCTGTTTTTGTTACACCAGAGAACTAATTTAGGTGGTAGAGGTCGTGTGATCTCAGGTGATTTTGAAATTAGTAGAGTTGGTGTTTTTCAGGGTTTTCTGGGATTGCAGTAAGTACCCTTCCTGTCCTTTTCTATTTAGATAGTTTGGGCCCCAGCGTTTGCTCATACTATTTTCTTTCTGTGTCAGTATTTCCTCTTGTCTAACCGCCATTACATGTTTGGGGGCTTTCTATTATCTTTGGGGTTCTGCTCCGGGGCAGATAGCTTTCCTATTTCTATCTTTAGGTGTAGTTAGTTTCTCAGGCTGTGACGAGGCGTCTAGGACCATCGTAGGAACGCTCCACGGCTGCCTCTAGTTGCGGTGGTTAGTCAGGGTACTGCAATCTCATAGATTCCAACTGCTCTGGTGTATTTCCTTTTTTACCTGCACTCCTCAGCTACCGTAACATAACAGCCCGGTCATTAACGTGCAAACCACCCTTGGGGGTGAAGGGGTTAAAATATAAATCTCATACTGTTTCGCCAGATACAAGGTATATATAGTATAGTTAAAATATTATAAATCTCCTAGTCCTTATATAATTCAGAGGCAGACAATCACGCTGAAAGGCTCAGTATGGATTACACAAGAATATAAAAATTGGGTTGTGGAGGGGGGGTGGGGCAGCCCAGATAGGGAGGTTGCAAAAATGTCATATGTTTAAGTGTATAATGGACGTAAGGCAGCTGCAAATGGCTTAATTGTAGAAGTCCGAGGAAGAGGAGGCCAAAAAAAGGGGTACTGTCTCACCAGATAAAAGGTATATATAATCTAGTGAAAATATTCTAAATCTCCGTCTATATTTCAGGAGGCAGACACAGACGCTCACAGACTCAGTCTGGATTACACAAGAATATAAAAAGATACGCAAGAAAGAATCACACATGTGGGCCCATTGTTGTGAATGTGCTAGAAATGAATTCTGAGCAGAAGCTCCCTCTGGTGGTTACAAACAGTACTGAACTATTCAATGAAGATTGTGAAGATTGGCGATCAGGTGTTATTGACTGGTCTTATATAAGGGAGGTTCCCTCCCATCAGGGTTGCCGGTGATCAATTGTTCTGGTCTCAACTTTTGTTCCTGGTTCACTTTGAAGCTTGCTGTTTCATGCCTGCATCTTCTGCTAACAGATAAGACATTTTCTTCTTTTAGTTTTTTGTGCTTGCTTTTTGCATTTTGTCCTGCACTTCTGTGGGGGTCTGCCAGGTCCCCTCCGGGGGCTTGTGCTCCTCTCAGTTTAATTCAGCCAGTTGTTTGTTCATTTGCCTTTTCCAGTTTTTTCTGTGGCTGCGGCTTAGTTTTGTTACACCAGAGAACTAATTTAGGTGGTAGAGGTCGTGTGATCTCAGGTGTTTTTGCAATTAGTATGTTGGTATTTTTTTAGGGGTTTTTTTGGATTGCAGTAAGTGTTCTTCCTATCCTTTTCTTTCTAGGAAGATTGGGCCCCAACGTTTGCTCATACTATTTTCTGTCTGTGTCTGTATTTTTCATTACATGTTTGGGGGCTTCCTATGTTCTTTGGGGATCTGCTCCGGGGCAGATAGTTTTCCTCTTTCTATCTTTAGGTGAAGTTAGCTTCTCAGGCTGTGACGAGGTGTCTAGGATCAACGTAGGTACGCTCCACTGCTGCCTTTAGTTGTGGTGGTTAGTCAGGGTACTGCAATCCAATAGATTCCAACCTCTCTGGTGTATTGCCTTTTTTGCCTGCTCTCCTCAGCTACCAAAGTATAACAGCCCATGTTCCAGGTGTCAATGATGCAAAAACAGTTGGGGGGAGACATTCGGCAAAAAAGAGTAATGTATACCAAGCGTACAGCTGTATACAGTCTAGGAGTACTGAGGCCCAGTCTGGCTAATACCCGAATATCAAAATCAGAAAAGTTTACACTATCAGTAGAGTACAGCTGTATACAGTGTTGGGGGAATTATAAATCTCCGTATATATTTCAGGAGCAACACACAGTCAGAGGCCCAGTCTGGCTAACACCCAAATATGAAAATCAGAAAAGTTTACACTATCAGTAGAGTACAGCTGTATACAGTGGTGGGAGGAATTGTAAATCTCCGTATGTATTTCAGGAGGAACACACACAGTCAGAGGCACAGTCTGGCTAACACCCAGATCTGAAAATAAGAAAAGTTTACACTATCAGTAGAGTACAGCTGTATACAGTGTGGGGGAATTATAAATCTCAATACATATTTGAGGAGCAACACACACAGTCAAAGGCCCAGTCTGGCTAACACCCGAATATGAAAATCAGAAAAGTTAACTCTATCAGTAGAGTACAGCTGTATACACTTTTGGGGGGAATTGTAAATCTCAGTATATATTTCAGGAGGCAGACACTGACGCTCACAAGCTCAGTATGGATTACACTAGAATATAAAAAGCAGATCCGCAAGAAATAATCACTCATGTGTGCCAATGTTCCCTGTGTCAATGATGCACTTAGAGTGGTGGGTGGAGGAGGACTTTATGACAAAAAGGGTACTGTATCAAAAGCGTCCTGCTGTATACACTCTAGGGGTTATTGTAAATCTCCGTATATATTTCAGGAGTAATAGACAGACTATCAGAAGCTCAGTATGTATCACACCAGAATATAATAAGAAGAAAATGGGGTGCTGTATCACCAGATACCAGGTATAAATAGTATAGTCAAAACATTCTAAATCTCCAGATATATTTTCGGAGGCTGCCACTGACGCTGTCAGGCTCAGTATGTATTACACAATAATATAAAAGCTGAAAAAGGTTACTGTTTCACCAGATGCAAGGTATATATAGTATAGTGAAAATATTATAAAGCTCCGTATATATTTCAGGAGGCAGACTGACGCTCAAAGGCTCATTTGAATTACACAAGAATATCAAAAGATCCACTAGAATATAAAAAGCAGATCCGCAAGAAATAATCACACATGTGGGCCAATTTTCTAGGTGAAAATGGTGCACTTAGAGTGGTGGGTGGAGGAGGACTTTATGGCAAAAAGGGGAGTGTATCAATAGCGGACAGCTGAATACAGTCTAAGGGGCATTGTAAATCTCCGTATATATTTACGGAGTACCAGACAGACGCTCACAGGCTCAGTATGTATTAGACCACAATTTGAAAAGCTGAAAAATGGTACTGTATCAGCAGATACAATGTATATTTAGTATAGTCAAAACATTCGAAATCTCTGTATATATTTCAGGAGAGAGACAGTGACGCTCTCAGGCTCAGTATGTATTACACAATAATATAAAAAGGGTACTGTTTCACCAGATACAAGGTATATATAGTATAGTGAAAATATTTTAAATCTCCGTATATATTTCAGGAGTCAGACAATGACGCTCACAGGCTCAGCATGGATTACACCAGAATATTAAAAGTTGACAAAGTGAACTGTATCAGAAGCATACAGCTGTTTACAGCGTTGCTGTCATGTTAAATATCCGTATATATTTCCAGAGTCGGACAAAGACTCTCTCAGGCTCAGTATGGATTTACACCAGAATATAAAAAGTAGAAAAAGGGAAAGGTATCAGAAGCGTACAGCTCTATATAGCGTTGGGGTAATTTAAAATATCCGTATATATTTCCAGAGTCAGACAAAGACTCTCACAGGCACAGTATTGATTACACCACAATATTAAAAGCTGACAAACTGTACTGTATCAGAAGCGTATACATGTTATACAGTGTTAGGGGTACTGATAGTACAGTGATTGCATAAATGTGGGAATTCCTAATCACGGTAAAACCTGCCAGTAGAATTTGCAGAGGCGATGCTGGCCCTCAATTATTTTGTCTGTGGAGACAGCGAAAATGTTTTTTGTGAAGAAAGGGTTGCTGTATCACAGTAGCGTGGATCCCACCGCTAGTCGTCTCCATCAAATTGTGATCCCAAGGAGAGATGTAGATATGGTCCTCACTGCCTATCATGATCAGTCTGGTCACTTTGGAGTGCAAAAGACAGAAGCGACAGGCCATAGGCGATTCTATTGGATTGGCATGAGAGGAGACATTGAAAAATGGTGCCAGGAATGTCACACGTCTGTGACTAGGAAAACTGTGAAATTTGATCACAAACCACCACTGCATCCGATTGTGAGTCGAATTCTATTAGAAATGGTAGCCATTGATCATCTGAAGGTAGAGCCCAGCAGGACAGGCCATAGCTACGTCTTAACCATCATCGATAAGTTAATCAAATTTGTAGTGGATGTCCCTGTGAAGGATTTATCTGCCCAGACTCCACAGCGATGGAGCAGGGAGAGGTAAGTATTGCAAGTGCTAGGGCCATGAGCAACCAGGGGGGCCCACTCATGGGCGACGGCAATGGCACAGGGCCCCTCATCGTACGCCCATGTGTCTGATGCGAGTGGGCCCATTCCACCGTCAGAGACACTTTTTTGTACTATGAGGGACCCTGTGCCAGTGTCGTCGCCCAAGAGTGGGACCCCCCACCTGCTCAGGGCACCGGCACTAGCCAGGGTGCGTCAGGAGGTGACCCCGGCCCTGGAAGGGGGACAGCCCAGATAGTTGGCAAAAATGGCATAGGTTGAGGTATAGGCTGGACGTTCAGCAGCTGCAAATGGAGGCATTTGGGAAGTCAGAGGAAGAGGAGGACAAAGCGAGCCATTTTGCTGGCAACCTATGTGTCATCAGGGGAAGGTGGGACAAAATCCTTTGAAGCCCATGCATGGTTCATTTTAATAAAGGTTAGATCATCAACATTTTGTGTCGACAGACGGGTCCTTCTTTCTGTCAGGATTGATCCAGCAGCACTGAAGACTCTTTCTGATAGCACACTACCAGCAGGGCGAGCGAGCTCCTGTAAATCATATTGTGCCAATTCAGGCCAGGTGTCCAGTTTACAGGCCCAGTAGTCAAAGGGGAATGACCGGTGAGGGAAACATCGATAGGGGAGGAGAAGTAATTTGTAACCATAGTTGACAACTGCTGTCTCCTGTCTGTTGCTTTAGATTGCTGATTTACAGGCGTGTGAGCTGTCCGGGAGAAATCAGTCCACAACATGGTCATGAAACCCCTGCCTCCAACGCCACTTTGGCTGTGTGCACCACGAACACCTCTTCCATTTGGCCCAGTACGGCTCGTGGTAGAACCTGCACCACTGATGTGTGCTGGGAATGCCTCTAACAAACGGTTTACCAGAGTTGCTTGTTTGTTCGCCAATATTAGCTCTAGGTTCGCCTGTGGCATGATGTTCTGTACTTTGCCTTTATATCGTGGATCGAGGATGCTGGTCATCCAGTAGTCGTCATCCTTCATCATTTTGGCAATGCGGGGGTCCCTGTTTAGGATCCGCAAGGCATAATCACTAGTGTTGAGCATTCCGATACTGCAAATATCGGGTATCGGCCGATATTCGCTGTATCGGAATTCCGATTCTGAGATCAGATATTTTTTGCATATCGGATACCGGAATCGGACTTTGGCAGTAAAGTATATGGGAGTTCCTGTGTTACAGAACGAAGTACGTGACACAGGAACTTCCCGAAAGTGTCAATGTCAGTGTCGGTCTGGTCTGTCAGGAGTCAGCAGCACTTACCTGGCAGAAGATCCTCGGTGGTCACGTCCTGGACTCCTGAATGGCCGCCATTGCCCTCTCCCTGGCGGTCACGTGCAGCTTCTCGCGATAACTGAACGTGCTGCGGGGTACTGGGTAATCTCGGCCAGCTGTCGCGAGAGTACAGCAGTCCGGATGACGTCACCGCCGGGGAAACATCTATGGTAAGCAGCTCTGCTGCGTCGGGATGTCAAGCTCAGCCTGTCATCCAGATGTAGCAGAGCTGGACTCGTCGTGGGACACTCGCGATTTTGGACTGGTTTGTTATTTTTGTTTTTTTACAGGAGATCGATGGCGTCGCAGGATGAGCGTGAAATAAAATAATGAAAACTGTGTTGTGTTTTATTTCATTAAAAGACTTTTTTCTGGCCGTGTATTTTTAAAAAAATTTACAAACTTTATGATTAATAATGGATCGGTGTCTTATTGACGCCTCTCCATTATTAACCGGGCTTATTGTCACCGTTCAATCAAAGGTGACATTAACCCCTTATTACCCCGCTTGCCACCGCTACAGGGCAAGTGGGAAGAGCCGGGTAAAGTGCCACAATTGGCGCATCTTTGGATGCGCCAATTGTGGGGCTGCTGCAGCCTGGTATTTTTAGGCTGTTGAGGGTCAAAATCCATGGGCCTTGACAGTATTTTAATACCAGGCCGCAGCAGTCTGCTTTTTACTTGGCTGGTTAACAAAAATAGGGGGACCCCCACGCCATTTTTTTTTCGAGGGGATCCCGTTTTTGTTAACCAGCCAAGCTAAGCAGACTGCTGTGGCCTGGTATTATCAGGCTTGCAAGGTTCATGGATCTTGGATCCTTACCAGCCTGAAAAACCAGGCCTCAGCAGTCTGCTTCATCTGGCTGGTTAACAAAAATAGGGGTGACCCCACGCCATTTTTTTTCAAGGGGATACCCTATTTTTGTTAACCAGCCAAGATAAGCAGACTGCTGTGGCCTGGTATTATCAGGCTTGCAAGGTCCATGGATATTGGCTCCTTAACAGCCTGAAAAACCAGGCCTCAGTAGTCTGCTTCATCAGGCTGGTTAACAAAAATAGGGGGCTCCCCACGCCATTTTTTTTTTCAAGGAGATCCCCTATTTTTGTTAATCAGTTCACTTGAGGTCAGCCGGGATTCCCTCTGACGTCACTGATGCTGTTCAGTGTCCCTGGATGACCTGAAGTGAAAGTGGGAAGCAATCAACTAAGCTAACCACTTCCTCTCCTGTCAGCCAGGAGAGGAGATGATTCATTCGGGGGTTTACTTCGAGGCTGGCAGTATTAGCTGCGGTCCCTGCAGTAAACGTTAACCCTTTCAGAAGTATTACATCAGGGGACCTGACTGTGCGTCGGATAGGTAAGAATAATGTTGCTTTATTATTTTATTTTTATTTCAGGAGAACAAGGGAATCGAGGATTAACAGTACAATAAAAGATGGTAAAAAAATGTGTTTTTATTTCATTAAAATTATTTATTCTTAATGTGTGTGTGTTTTTTTATTTACTTCAATAGGATTAATAATTGATAGTTGTCTAATTGACAGCTCTCAATTATTAACCTGGCTTAAAGTCACCTTTCAATAGCAAGGTGGCTTTAACCCATTATTAACCCATTCGCCACCGCTACAGGGCAATGGGAATAGACGGGCTAAGTGCCAGAAAGGGCGAATCTAATTATAGATTTGCCTTTTCTGGGGTGTCTAGGGGTAGATGTTAGTAGCCGGGGGGGGGCCAAAAATAATGGTCCCTCTCTGGGCTATTATTATCTGCCCCCACTTGCTGGCTTTGTCTGGTTGAGAAAATAGGGCGGGAGACCACGAATTTTTTTTCAACAATTTTACACCTCATATATATATATATATATATATATACATGCATTGTGACATATATATATATATATTATATAATATTATAGTATATATATATAGTATATATATATAGTATAATATAGTAATATATTATAGTAAATATATATATATATATAATATTTAAGTACATACACTTCTACATAGTACAATAGCCGCTAATTCAATTGCCGGCTTTTGTGAAATTACAGAACCACCCGACATGAAATGACACATGGTTTACATAGAGTTAACCATGTCATTTCATGTAGTTTGATATATGGTTTTCACTAACAATTACATGAGTGTATGTGTGTAAAATTTCACACATGTAAAGGTTAATTAAAGGTGTAAATTCGTAGAAAAAAAATTTGTTTTTTTTACAACGAATTTACACCTTTAATTAACCCTAGATGTGTGAAATTTTGCACACATACACTCGTGCAATTGTTAGTGAGAACCATATCTCAAACTACATGAAATTACATGGTTAACTCTATGTAAACCATGTGTCATTTCATGACGCGTGGTTCTGTAATTTCACAAAAGCCGACATTGCCCGGCAATTGAATCAGCGGCTATTTTACTATGTAGAAGTGTATGAACTATAAATAGATGTGTGTATATATATATATAATATATATATGTATTCTATGTGTGTATATCTAGTGTTTACAAGGAAAGAAAGGGGGTTTTTAAATACGATATTTCTGTTCCATTGACTTGCATTGGGTTTCCGGTATCGGAATTGGCGATACCCGATACTTTTTGAGTATCGGGCCGATCCAATCCGATTCGATATTTCTGGATATCGGGAAGTATCGCTCAACACTAATAATCTCACATGTGGGCCAATGTTCCAGGTGTCAGTGATGCACTGACAGTGGTGGGTGGAGGAGCCCTTTCTGCCAAATCCACATCCCTCCAGTCACGCACAAACCCTGGACCTGAACCTGGCAAGCCAACATTTTCTCTTGCCCCCTGAGAAGCATCCTCCTCCCCAAAATAATCATCCCCCCTCCTCCTCTTCTTCCTCCACCTCATCCAGGACAGTTCCCTGAGCAGACAATGGCTGAATGTCATCAAGGCTTCCCTCTTCCTCTTCCGCTGCAGACGCCTGATCCTTAATGTGCGTCAAAGTTTGCATGAGCAGACGCATAAGTGGGATGCTCATGCTTAATAATCTTTATTTTTTATTTTAATAATAATCTTTATTTTTATATAGCGCTAACATATTCCGCAGCGCTTTACAGTTTGAACATATTATCGTCGCTGTCCCCCGATGGGGCTCACAATCTAGATTCCCTATCAGTATGTTTTTGGAGTGTGGGAGGAAACCGGAGAACCCGTAGGAAACCCACGCAAACACGGGGAGAACATACAAACTCCTTGCAGATGTTGTCCTTGGTGGGATGCTTATGATGGAGTCGTCTGCGCTTACCAGCCGTGTGAATTCCTCAAAACACTGAAGGACTTTACAGAGGTCTTTCAGCTTTGTCCATTGGACACCCGACAACTCTATGTCTGCCCTCAAATTACCTGCCCATGTATCCTCCCATAAATGCATTACAGCCTGCCTCTGTTCGCACAGCCTTTCAACCATGTGCATGATGGAGTTCCACCATGTTGCAATGTCTATGATTAGGCGGTGCTTGGGGAGGTTGAGCGATCGCTGAAACTTCTGCATGCGACTGGAGTCTACGGGCGAGTGACAGATGTGCGAGCACAGTCTTCCACTTTATGGAGCAGGGCTGTTAACTCAGGATAATTATTTAAGAAGCACTGCACCACCAGGTTCAAGGTGTGAGCCAGGCAAGGTATGTATCTGAGTTTTGCCAGGACTATGGCCACCACAAAATTACGGCTGTTATCACTGACTACCTTGCCTGGCTCAAGATGTATAATGCCCTGCCATGTCTCAGTTTCTCGCTGCAAGTACTGGGCCAGTACCTCAGCGGTGTGCCTGTTGTCGCCCAAACACATCGTTTGTAAAACAGCCTGCTGATGCTTACCACTAGCTGTTCGATAGTGGGACACCTCGTGTGCAACACTGGCAGTTGCAGATGGAGTGCTTGTGCGACTGCGCTTTGTTGACAAGCTTTCGCTTCTGGAGGAGGAGGAGGATGGTCGAACGCCTACAACCAACTGTTGCCTATACCGTGGGCTAGGCAGCACTGTCCGACCACCACTGTCCAATGTGGAGCCTGCATCCACCACATTAACCCAGTGCGCAGTGATGGACAAGTAACGGCCCTGGCCATGCCTACTGGCCCATGCATCTGTTGTGTGGTGCACCTTTCCACTCACTGATTGTTTGAGTGCATGGACAATTCGGTCTTTCACATGCAGGTGGCGAGCAAGGATGGCTTTTCTAGAAAAGAAGTGGTGACTGGGTAGGTCATAGCGTGGGACAACGTAGGTCATGAGTTCTCGGAACGCTGCGCTTTCAACCAAACGGAAGGGCATCATCTGTAATGAGATCAGTTTTGCAATGCAGGTGTTCAAACCCAGTGTAGGCGGATGACAGGCTGAGTACTTTCTTTTCCTACTCAGAGTGTCTGGTAGGGTGAGCTGGACTTGAGAGCTGTACCTGGTGGAACTATCGGTGGACATGACGGACTGAGAGGGGGTTGGTGGTGGTGGTGATGGCCTAGATGCAGTCTTTCATTGCAAAACCATTGTGATTCCCTGACTGCTTTGGCCTTGCGACAACACCTCAACATTTCTTGCTGGTGGTGTGCCAACCGATGGGCTTACAGTGGAGGAAGCGATGGAGCATTGCTGCTAAATTCAGTCTGAGCCGGTGCACATGTGCTACCTGAGTTTTTGTAGTCCATCCACTCTTGCATGTGCATGTTCAGTAAATGTCTAAGCATGCAACTGGTATTCAAATTTTTGAGATTTTTCCCTCGGCTAAAGGTTCTTAGGCACTTTTTACAGATAACCTTTGCCTCATCACTAGGATTTTGGTCAAAAAAGTGCCACACTGGACTCTTCCTACTATGGTATACATTTTCAGGCCTTGCCCACTGTGCTAATTTGACTGTCTGGCCAACCTGTCCTGCAACTCTTTTTTTTTTTAACACCTTTTTTGAGTGATACGGGCCTGCCAGATAACCCCAGCTGCGATGTCAATACCTGCTGCGGATCCTTCTCCTCTTCTGAGCTAGTGCCAGTGGCACCCTCTTCCACCGCTAGATGCCAATCCGGGTCAACAACTGGGTCATCCATCACCTCTTCTTCAATTTCATCTGCACCTTCCTCTATGTCACCGTGTAAGGTGGCATAGTATGCGGGAAGGGGCACCTGAGTTTCATCAGGGTCACATTCTGGCTCAGTAGACTGCGAGGGCAATGTAGTGCTGTGGTTGAATGTGCCAGCACAACCATCTAGCAGTGGCTGTGCATCAGTGCACTCCATGTCAGATTCATCTTGGACTGGCGAATTCAGGATTTGACTTGATAACCCAGGCATGGTATGTGAAAAGAACTCAATGGAGTAATCTGAAGTTTGGGCTGCCGCATCCTTCACTTTTGGTGGGGGTGAAGGACACAAGGAAAGGGGTTGGTCCTGAGAGAAGCCTGCACTGATGACTCAGTGCTTGCAGCTTTTGAAACTTCAGAAGAGGAGGAGATAGAGCTGGAGGCTGTTTTGGCAATGTAAACCAAAACCTGTTCCTGATGCTCCCGCTTTAAAAGCTGTTTACCTACTCCAAGAAAAGGGAGCCTTCCATGCCTTCTGGAGCCAGACGATGAGGCAGGCTCAACACGTCCTGCCTTAGGTGCAATTGTGCTTTTGGCACTACCAGCAGATGCACCACCACCATCAGTAGCAGGTGGCCCCCCACGACCACGTCCGCGACCTCTTCCACCATACCTCCTCATGTTTCTGTAAATGTACCAAAAATAACAGCAGATATATGATACAGTATCAGAAGCGTACAGCTGTATACGGTGAAGGTGAAAATTTTTAATCTCCGGATATATTTGCGGAGTAACAGACACAGACTCTCACAGGCTCAGTATGGATTACACTAGAATATAAAAAACAAAAAAGTATACAGTATCAGAAGCGTACACTGTATACAGTGTTGGGGGAAATTTAAATCTCTGTATATATTTCAGCAGTAAGACACACGGTCACAGGGCCAGTCTGGCTAACACCAGACTATGAAAATCAGGAATAGTGTACTGTCTCAATAGCGTACAGCTGTATATAGTGTTGGGTGAATTTTAAATCTCCATATATATTTCAGCAATAAGACACATGGTCACAGGCCCAGTCTGGCTAACACCAGAATATCAAAATCAGGAAAAGTTTACTGTATCAGTAGCGTACAGATGTATACAGTGTTGGGGGAATTGTAAATCTCCGTATATATTTCAGGAGCAATACACACAGTCAGAGGCCCAGTCTGGATAACACCAGAATATGAAAATCAGGAAAAGTTTACTGTCTCAGTAGCGTACAGCTGTATACAGTGTTGGGGGAATTTTTAATCTACGTATATATTTTAGCAATAACACCCACGGTCACAGGCCCAGTCTGGCTATCACCAGAATATCAAAATCTGGAAAAGTGTACTGTCTCAGTAGCGTACAGCTGTATACAGTATTGGGGTAATTGTAAATCTCCATATATATTTCAGGAGCAATACATACAGTCAGAGGCCCAGTCTGGATAACACCAGAATATGAAAATCAGAAAAGTGTACTATCTCAGTAGCGTACAGCTGTACACAGTGTTGGGGGAATTGTAAATCTTCTTTTTTATTTTAACAGTAAGACACACGGTCACAGGCCCAGTCTGTTTAACACCAGAATATCAAAATCAGGAAAAGTGTACTGTCTCAGAAGTGTACAGCTGTATACAGTGTTGGGGCAATTTTTAATCTACGTATATATTTTAGCAATAACACCCACGGTCACAGGCCCAGTCTGGCTTACACCAGAATATCAAAATCAGGAAAAGTGTACTATCTCAGTAACGTACAGCTGTATAAAGTGTTGGGGGAATTTTAAATTTCTGTATTTATTTTAGCAGTAAGACACACGGTCACAGACCCAGTCTGGCTAACACCAGAATATCAAAATCAGGAAAAGTGTACTGTCTCAGTAGCGTACAGCTGTATACAGTGTTGGGGGAATTGTAAATCTCCGTATATATTTCCGGAGTCACACACAGATAGTCAGCCTGTATTTGTCCGTGATACCAGCCGGTACACGGTACTGTGAGGAGCGTACAGCTCTATACGGTGTGGGAAAAAATGAACACTCGGTAACTGAAAGAAATTTCCCCCTTATCACTGGCAGGCAGCCTGCCTATTAATCAGCTCTGCTGCTCTACACAAGCAATTTCTACTCTGTCACTGGCAGGCAGCCTAATAACCAGCATTGCTGCACACACCAAAATCCTCCCCTCTCACTGCACAGTTACTGTACAGCTAATCGCTATTAGCACAAGGAATTTTTTTTTTTTAAGGCCCTGCCTAATGCTCTGCCTGCTGAGAAGCAGCGACAGCAACCTGTCCCTACACTGAGATCGGCAGAAGTAAAATGGCGGTCGGCGCTGAAGGATTTTATATGCACTGTGACGCCACACAAAGCCAGCCAATCACTGCAATGCCCTTCTCTAAGATGGTGCCTGCCGCTGCCTATGTCATTGTTATGATCTGCTACAAGCACTAAGGAAAGGTGGGAATTCTGTCCCTACAGTAGGACTGAGCTGGATCCCTACGATGTAATGGGGAACCTGATCCTTCGACCAGACCCGCTAAAGTCCTCAGCTAGTCTGAATGAAGACCTATAGTTGCGAGGGAGGAATCCCTACAAGATCTAGGACTGGGTGAAAAGGTGGACACCTCCTAACTAGTGTTGAGCATTCCGATACCGCAAGTATCGGGTATCGCCGATATTCGCGTTATCGGAATTCCGATACTTAATTCCGATACTTTTTCCATATCGTATACCGGAATCGGAAGTTCCCATAATTCTTTGAGAGGCAATGTGATTTTAGTCAGCCAATGAGGAATCCTACGAAGTGTGGGCACATCCTGTAATGCTGCGGTCATCTTAACTAATGGCATGGCTGTGATTGGCTCTGAAATGATGTCAGAATGCCCTTAAAAGGGGGCCGCCGCCCCTTTTAGCGCACTGTGCTTGAACTCAGTAAGGGACGAACGCTACTCTGCTCATCTAGGGACAGTTTGATATTGCATTTTGTTTAACGTGCTTTTAGGCAGGGTAGTTTTCCCCAACCCCTGTGAAACTTTTTTGCCGTTTTTGGGTTTTTAAAAGCTCTGTGCAAGGTGTGTGTGTGACGTGCAGGTGACCTGCAGTTTGCCTGCATCCACCGGTTTGTAGGCACTGCACGGTCACGACTCTTTTTTTTTTTTTTTTTTTTTTTTTTTGGGGAATTTGGTGCAGCTCCATTATTTTAAAAAAAAAAAAACAAATCTTTTTAGTGTGACGTGCTTCCATCCGTTACAATAAATTGGTTGCAAACATATAGAACTACAAAAAGGGCTTTTCACAGTTGTGACAGTTGTTTTTTTTCTTTTTACTTCAGTCTGTTTTTTTTTACTTTTTTTTGTGCAATCACGCTCCAGTTACATGTTCAAGCACGTGTTTTCTTGCTGAGCTGTCTCAGTGCTCCCCTTTTCATTTTTCCAAGGGGTTCTGCTACATTCCTTTAAATAAATCTAACTATTAGACTAAAAATTTAAATTTTTTTTAAAGGGAATTAGCAAAACCCAAATTGGAATAAAGAAAGGATGAGCCATGAGACACCTCAGCAGAGAAAAAGCGCAGTGCTTGAACAAATAAATGGGGCGTGATCTGCACTCAAAAAAGGGAAAAAACACAGACTGAAGTGAACCTGAAACACATGTCCACAATCTTGAAAACTCCTTCTGTACTTCTATAGTGTTGCAACCCCTGTTTTTTTACGGATGGAAAGGGGGTCACACTAATAGTTTTTATGTGACGCGCTTTCCCTCCCAAAACAAAAATTGGTTGCAAACACTAAGAAGTACAGAAAGGGGTTTTCACAGATTTTTGGGACAGTTGGGTTTTTAGTGTTCCTTCGTCTGGGTTTTTTATTTTTTGAGTGCGTCCGCCCGTTACTTTTTAAGCACTGCTGCTTGTACTCTGCTGGGGCTGTTCAGTGCCCTCTTTTGTTTTTTGGGTGACGCGCTTCCTCCTATACATACATTGGTTTCAAAAACTATAGAAGACAGAAAAAGGGGCTTTTACAGATTGGGGGACAGTTGTGTTTTAGTTTTACTTTAGTTGTGTTTTTTTTTTTTTTTGTGGATCCCCCAGTTACTGTTTAAGCATGCTGCTTTTACTCTCTGGCGTGTCTCAGTGGCTCATTAAAATATTTGTGGACGGCTTCCATCAAAATT
>JARQOD010000007.1:172474446-172631252 GCA_033576555.1 Oophaga sylvatica | reverse complement strand
GCCATGACTGTACAGTATGGGTGATGGTGAAGAGTGGAAGGGCCAGAGATGTAAGTGGTGAAGTGAATATAAGTTCACTTTTTATTTTGTAACCTTTTGCTGGCTCTTTACAGATCAGAAAACTGGCAGAAAAATACCAAAAAATCAGCATTTTGGCAATTTTTATAATATTCGAATATAATTCATTTCCACTCAAATATATTTGCTCATCTCTAATTGTAATATGTGACCTGAATGAGATTCTGGAAGCACTATACAGTATAAGTAGATTTCTAAAGCTCTTGAGAAAATCCATGGATCTACAATAAATATTTATATGCAAATATATGCAAAAAAGGGATCTGCTCTTGTCTCATGTGTGCTTAACCTCAATGCACTTTTGATTGGTTTGGTTAATCACTTAACGAATGCTGATACGCCTTTTCACAGTGGTCAATTAAGGGGTCTTATTCCTCAACGCTGCTGGAGCGCCCACCAGGGCCGTGGGACATTCAATCCGGGTCGGCAAAGTTTTCTGGGGATGTCATGGGGCCACGACCCAGTCCGTGACCCTGGGGATCCGATAAAATGTTAAGAAAAAGTTAAGAAAAAGTAAAAGGGGATAGTTTTTAGGGGAATTGTGTCGTGACACCACCCGTGGTATTCGGCAATAAGTAAAATGGCCGACGCTACGATTCAGATCCACTGGGGTGGTTGGTGATGCAGAAGAGATGTTACAGCTCTCCACGGGTAGAGCTAGGCCCCAGGGCAGTTATAGGGTTAATGATGATGGTAATGGCTGTAGTGCCAGGGAAGATGACCTAATAAATTACTCTGAGGACACAGCACGGTGCAGTCTTCACACTTTACTAACGGTATTTCAGGTTACAATCCTCAGCCGAGGTGCTGTGTCCTCCGGGTCGGTGGTCCAGCCAGCTCTCGTGTAGTTTGGGTTACACCTTGCCAGAACCATCTTCTTATGTTCCTTCTCTGGTCGTCTCTCCCAGTGCCGGCTCACACCACTCCTGCCCTGCGCCTCACACACAGTGTCTCAAGCCAGCAGTCTCAGATCCTGTCAGGCGACGTCCTCTTGGTCCCCTTGATCCTATCTGGCTACCTTTTCAGCGAATATGTGGATTTAGCTGTCGCACATACAGCCACTACAGCCTCCGGTTTGCTAGCTGAGTCTTACAGATTCTCCACTAGTCTGGGGCAGGTCCCCTACTGCAGCCTGGTCCTTCTTTCTGACTCTGGTCAGGCTGGATTCTGGTTCCATGGGTGGATTCCTCACTTCCCTGGCCCCTAGAACCACTTCTTTCTTTGCTCAGGAGCTTCTCTCCTCACTATTGATCCTCTCCACTGCTCACAACTTCTCCTCCAACTGACTACTTTCCCTCCAACAAACTCCCCTCACGCCAGAGCTGGGGAACCCTCCCCTCTAGCTTGAGGTCATGTGATCTGTATTGGATGCACATATGCGAGCACTGGCTAGTGCCCCCTCCTTACCTGATAGCGGAGTACCACACCTCTGGCTGAGGTGCAGTACCTCTGTGGTGACTGGACCCTCAGGGGCACCACATTTCACCCCCGTTAAACACAGCATGTCCTCAGGCTGGAACAGAGTAAAACAAATGTTGAGAACATGCAAACAATTTTCTGCAATGCATTGCAACAGGAAGAACAATTGAACATATAACTCTTCTTCCCTTTATGGGAGGAACTCTTCTTCCCTTTATGGAAGGTACTTTTCACTTGAACGTTGTATATACTGTAAATACTGGAAATATAAAACATAGCATTACGCTAAATAAAACTTTCTCAATTAAGTTACTTTGCACTTGCATGTGGTATATAAATAACAGCAGCTTAAAACATAACATTACTAATAAAACTTTTTCGTTCAAGTTCAGCAGGTTTCAGTAAGATCCCATACTGGGGTATCCTTCTCACAGTCCTAAGTGCAATATGGGGGAACCTGTCTCAAACACCCAATGTAGGCCCAGGGCGCGGCTACAGGGCATAACCGGTTGAACTGTTGGACAACTTTTTCAGTCATGTCAGACGGTTTTTGTTTTTGGTCTGCTATAAAATGTAGAGTGTTCCACTCGCACTCTACAGGTCTTCTGTAAAACCAATAAGGAGCACATTTAGTGCTAACTATTTACAATGAAATTTCTGGTCATTCACTGTTCATGACCACAGCGTCTTTAAAACTTAACAAACTATAAATTCACTGTCCTACTAAGTTGCTTTAGAAGCCAGGCTTTTGCTTCCAGGGCAGGTCCTTAGGCCTGCAACCTCCTGGCCGGGGAAGTTCTGGTTCATGTGCCACACCGGGTGACATGAATTGATCCAGTCCTACCACCGGGCTTGGGTAGCCTGTGTTCTTACTGCCATTGGTGTTGAAGTTTCAGGGACTGATGCAGCTTCTGGGTCCAAAGCTACTGGACGTCGTTGCCTATTTGGTTCTGCACTCACTGACCGGTGAGCAACACGTCCCCTTGTACATATTTTAACGTTGAGGGCATACCACCACCTTTCACCCATGTGCCAGGTGTAGGTGACTAGATCACCTGGGTATAGGTCACGGTCTGGATGACCCTCCAGCAGGTGCGACTCAACATCCCACCTGGTGACGAATAGTTCTGAGACTATTCTGGGTTCTCTGATGAACCCAAAACCCCTTTTTAATTCAAACAAGACCACTGTGCCCTGCCTCGGCGGAACCCGGTCGGTGAATCTGGGTTTGTGGGCCTGGGCATTGGCCTGCATGTTCCAGTCTTCTATCTGTTTCCACAGGGCCTGGCGTTCCTGCTCCTCCACCTCCCACCTGAGCGCCTGCTGTCGGCAATAATCTTCCCAAAAGAGGGTCTCCAGCCGAGTTCCCTCCGGTTGGACTTCCTCCAGGAACCCATCAGATCCATCCCTGGGTGTTCCACCGGAAAACCACCTTCTCACTATAAACTTCCCGGGGCATGAGTTGCGGCTGCAGCGAGGCCGCCATTTTGTGCCCGATGTCTAGCGTGTGGTCCCAGGCTAGATTTTTACACACCTGGCTGGGTTTAAGGGCTGGCGGGGTTTTTAAGGGCCCAACTAGGGGTTCCTCAGCTACCGGAGCAACATTGATAACAGTACCTGCTTTGAGTGCTTCTCCGGTGCCAGATTCTCCTCTTCGCCTGAGGTTGAAGACACGGGTAGCAAGGCTACCCTCCATCCAGACACCTTCTCCAGCAGGGCCTCTTTCCACCTCACCACCGCAGTAAGCTGCATCTTCTGGAGTTGGCGGCTGATCTCCTCCACCTCAACTCCCAGAAATTCAAGGTCCACCATATAGACAGCTGGTCTGGAATTGCATCCCATTCACTGGTAGAGTCCACCGCTTCCACCCTGCGCTGACCACCGCTCGCCATAGTGTTCACCAGGTTCTTTTCCACCTCTGCTACAGAGCACCACCTTTCACGCTCCTCCACATGTTGCTTCCGCTCTCTCCTTCGTAGGCAGTTCCTTTTTCTTTTTCTGCCATTCCTGGCCAAGAGGCAGATTCCCTGGCTGACAGTCCAGTTCTTTTTACAATGAAGTCTTTACAGTGGGCGGGTATGGCTCTTGCACAGTTTAATAACCAGCCCATGATAGCTGCCCCAGACCCGGTAAACTGGGTAGGCACATCCTGTTCGTGACGCCAAGTTGGAGTGCCGGCCAGGGCCGTGGGATACTCTGTCCAGGTCGGCAAGTTCTTGGGATGTCATGGGGCCGCGACCCAGTCCGTGGCCCTGGGCGTCCAATAAAATGTTAAGAAAAAGTAAAAGGGGATAGTTCTTAGGAGTATTGTGTCGTGACACCACCCATGGTGTTCGGCAATAAGAAAAATGGCCGACGCTGCGATTAAGATCCACTGGGTCTGTTGGTGATGCAGCAGAGATGTTACAGCTCTCCACGGGTAGAGCTAGGCCCCAGGGCAGTTATAGGGTTAACAATGATGGTAACGGCTGTAGTGCCGGGTAGGTGACGCAGTATATTACTCTGAGGACACAACAGGGTGCAGTCTACACACTTTACTCACGGTCTTGTAGGTTACAATCCCCAGCCTGGGTGCTGTGTCCTCAGGGTTGGTGGTCCAGCCTGCTCTGGGGTAGTTTGGGGAACACCTTGCCAAAACCCCCTTCTTATGTTCCTTCTCTTGTCATCTCTCCCAGTGCTGGCTCACGCCACTTCTGCCCTGCGCCTCACACACATTGTCCCAAACCAGCAGCCTCAGATCCTGTCAGATGACGTCCTCTTGGTCCCCTTGATCCTATCTGGCTACCTTTTCAGTGAACTTGTGTGGATTTAGCTGTCGCACATACCATTACTACAGCCTCCGGTTTGCTAGCTGAGTCTTACAGATTCTCCACTAGTCTGGGGCCAGTCCCCTACTGCAACCTGGTCATTCCTTCTGAGTCTGGTCAGACTGGATTTGGGCACCATGGGTGGATTCCTCACTTCTCTGGCCCCTAGGACCCCTTCATTCTTTCCTCAGTAGCTTCTCTCCTCACTACTCCTCCTCTCCACTCCTCACAGCTTCTCCTCCAACTCACAACTGACTACTTTCCCTCCAACTGTCATACTCTTCTACTGCCAGAGATGAGGGCCCCTCCCCTCTAGCCTGAGGTCATGTGGTCTGTGTTGGATGCACATATGAAAGCACTGGCAATTGCCCCTCCTTACCCGAGAGTGGAGTGCCACACCTCTGGCTGAGGTGCAGTACCTCTGTGGCGACTGGACCCTCAGGGGCGCCACACTGCTTTTTCAGAGTACTGAAGAATAAATGTATAGTGCCCACCAGAGGGAAAAAAATTCACAGGTGTCAGCAGACGCATCAGTTCCAATTGGGTTTGTAACTAATTATTTTGTAACTGATTAACTATTTAGATGCCACTGTCAAATGCAACAGCGGCTTATGAATGATTAAAAGAGGGAGATGGCTCTCTCTTTAACCCCTTAACGACCGCCGATACGCCTTTTAACGGCGGTCATTAAGGGTACTTAAAGGGAATCTGTCACCCCAAAATTGCCATATTAGATAAAGATATGGCTGAATACAGCGTCCCATAACAAAGCCATCTGTCTTTTCCTTATATTCTGATACCCCCGTTTTCATATATAAATACCTTTGTAAACTTCGTTTTTGTGGTGTCAATCATGGCGGTCAGGTCAGGAAGGCGGCGGTTATTCGCTTCCCCCAACCCCCCGCTCCTCTACTTCTGTCACGTAACGCTGTCTGTGAATATCACAGACAGCGTAAGTTTTCTGCGCTTGCGCTCTGCAGCAGGGCCCCCATGCTTGCGCAGTCTTATTTGCCCAGCAGTGGGAAAAGCAGTCAAACATTACTGCGCATGCGTCAGACTTCCTGACTTTCCTTGGCCCGGAAGTCATCAGCAATCACTGGACGACTTCCGGGTCAAGTGAAGTGCCAGAAATTACTTGAGCTTGCGCGGTAGTGATAGTGTGCTGGCCCACTGTTGGGAAAACAGCACTGCGCACGCGCGAGGGACTTTTACACAGCGCAAGCGCGGAAAGACAACGGACAAGAAATAAAAAAGCTACGTACGCCAAGAATTGAGGAGGGTTGGGGGAAGCGAATAACCGCCGCCTTCCTGACCTGACCGCCCTGATTGGCAGCCCAAAATACCAACTTTACTAAGGTATTTTTATATGAAAACGGGGGTATCAGGATATAAGGAAAAGACAGATGGCTTTGTTATGGGACGCTGTATTCAGCCATATCTTTAGTTGATATGGCAAAAATGGGGTGACAGATTCCCTTTAAACCACAGCGCCATTAATTAACGGCACTGTGGAAAAAGTGAATAGCGCCCCCCAGAGGCGAATTTTCTCCGGCGTCTCCCGGGACCCCAGAGAACATGAATCGGGTCGGTTTTTACCGACACCGATTTTGCGATCGCCGTTATTAACCCTATAACGGCGACCGCAACAACAACAAAAAAAAATGTTGTTCCATTTAATTTCTCTGTCCTCTGATGTCATCGGACATCAGAGGACAGAGAAAAAGGGTCCCCGGGACCCCCATGTGGCCCCCGATTTCCTCCATGTGGCCCCCGTGCCCTTCTGCCTCCCCCGGTGCCGCCGCCATTGAGAAAATGGCGGGCGCATGCTCAGTGCGCCCGCCGCTGTGCTGGGGGGGATGGGCAACATGATCCGGGTCGGTAGTGACCGACCCCGGTGTCGCGATCGCTGTTATACTAAGTATAACGGCGACCGCAAAAAAAAAAAAAAAAAATGATTTCTCTCCCCTCTGATGTGATCGCACATCAGAGGGGAGAAAATGAGGGTCCCCAGGTCCCCCAATCGCCCCCCCTATACCTGCTGGTGTCCTCGGTCCTCCGCAGGCCCCAGGATCCCGGCGTCTTCTTCCTGGAAAAAAAAATGGCGGGCGCATGCGCAGTGCGCCCGCCGATCTGCTTGGCGGCAGATTCAAAATTTTTTCATTCATTCTCATAAAAGTGCATTTTGATCACTGTGATAAACTATCACAGTGATCAAAATAAAAAAAACAGTACATAACCCCCCCATTTATCACCCCCTTAGTTAGGGACATATAATAAAAAATAGAAATTATATTTATTTTCATTTTTCCGTTAGGGTTAGGGTTATAATTAGGGTTAGGGTTATAATTAGGGTTAGGGTTAGCATTAGGGTTAGGGTTAGCATTAGGGTTAGGGTTATAATTAGGGTCAGGGTTATAATTAGGGTTAGGGTTAGGCTGGGTTCATACTGCGTTATGGCAGTCTGTTAGATGGACTGCATTACACCGCGGTATAACGCGGTGTAACGCAGTCCGTTAAAGCTGCCATTCACCCCCATTTAAGGGCGCATCGTGACGCATGCCGTAAAGCAGCATGCGTTCGCGACGTGCCATCATTCAGTGACGGAGCCTCGGATGCGGGCTGCAGCGTCTGGGCTCCGTCACCGCTAGCGCAGATGAATCATCTGCTGATTCATCTGCGCTAGCGGGTATAGCATAACGCGATCGTGTTATGCTATACCGTTACCAGCCCGTCAACGCTATGTGTTGAATGGGCTGGTAAAACGCAAAATGAACCTAGCCTTAGGGTTAGGGTTATAATTAGGGTTAGAATTAGGGTTAGGGTTACAATCAGGGTTAGGGTTAAAATTAGGGTTAGGGTTACAATTAGAGTTAGGGTTACAATTAAGGTTAGGGTTACAATTAGGGTTGGAATTAGGGTTGGGATTTAGGTTAGGATTAGGGTTGGGATTAGGGTTAGGGGTGTGTTGGGGTTAGGGTTGGAGCTAGAATTGAGGGGTTTCCACTATTTAGGCACATCAGGGGGTCTCCAAACACGACGTGGCGTTCAAAAAGTCAAATGGCGCTCCCTCCCTTCCGAGCCCTGCCGTGCTCCCAAACAGTGGTTTACCCCAACATATGGGGTCTCAGCCTACTCAGGACAAATTGCACAACAATTATGGGGTTCTAATTTCTCCTGTTACCCTTGGGAAAATAAAAAATAGCTGGCTAAAAAAATCATTTTTGAGAAAAAAATGATTTTTTATTTTCACAGCTCTGCGTTCATACATTTCTGTGAAACACTTGGGGATTCAAAGTGCTCACCACACATCTAGATAAGTTCCTTAAGGGGACTAGTTTCCAAAATGGGGTCACTTGCAGGGGGTTTCCACTGTTTAGACACATCAGGGGGTCTCCAAACACGACGTGGCGTTCAAAAAGTCAAATGGCGCTCCCTCCCTTCCGAGCCCTGCCGTGCGCCCAAACAGTGGTTTACCCCTACATATGGGGTATCAGCATACTCAGGACAAATTGCACACCAATTTTAGGGTTCTAATTTCTCCTGTTACCCTTGGAAAAATAAAAAATAGCTGGCTAAAACAATAATTTTTGAGGAAAAAAATTATTTTTTATTTTCACGGCTCTGCGTTTATAAATTTCTGTGAAGCACTTGGGGGTTCAAAGTGCTCACCACACATCTCGATAAGCTCCTTGGGGGGTCTAGTTTCCAAAATGGTGTCACTTGCAGGGGGTTTCTACTGTTTAGGCACATCAAGGGCTCTGCAAACACAACATGACGCCCGCAGAACATTCCATCAAAGTCTGCATTACAAAATGGTGCTCCTTCCCTTCCAAGCACTCCCATGCGCCCAAACAGTGGTTTCACCCCACATATGGGGTATCAGCGTACTCAGGAAAAATTGCACAACAACTTTTGGGGTCCAATTTCACCTGTTACCCTTGGGAAAATAAAAAAATAGGGGCTAAAGAATCATTTTTGAGGAAAAAAATGATTTTTTATTTTCACGGCTCTACGTTTATAAATTTCTGTGAAGCACTTGGGAGTTCAAAGTGCTCACCACACATCTAGATAAGTTCCTTAAGGGGTCTAGTTTCCAAAATGGTGTCATTTGTGGGGGGTTTCCACTGTTTAGGCGTATCAGGGGCTCTCCAAATGCGACATGGCGTCCAATTTCAATTCCAGCCAATTTTGGTTTGAAAAAGTCAAACGGCACTCCTTCCCTATCAAGCCCTGCCGTGCGCCCAAACAGTGGTCCCCTCCACATATGGGGTATCAGCGTACTCAGGACAAATTGGACAACAACAATTGTTGTCTAATTTCTCCTGTTACCCTTGGGAAAATAAAAAATTGGGGACTAAACGATCAGGTTTGTGGTAAAAATATGACTTTTTATTTTCATGCCCGGGTGTTATAAACTTCTGTGAAGCACTTGGGGGTTCAAAGTGCTCACCACACATCTAGATAAGTTCCTTAAGGGGTCTAGTTTCCAAAATGGGGTCACTTGTGGGGGGTTTCCACTGTTTAGACACATCAGGGGGTCTCCAAACACGACGTGGCGTTCAAAAAGTCAAATGGCGCGCCCTCCCTTCCGAGCCCTGCCATGCGCCCAAACAGTGGTTTACCTCAACATATGGGGTATCAGCGTACTCAGAACAAATTGCACACCAATTTTAGGGTTCTAATTTCTCCCGTTACCCTTGGGAAAATAAAAAATAGCTGGCTAAAACAATCATTTTTGAGGAAAAAAAATATTTTTTATTTTCACGGCTCTGCGTTTATAAATTTCTGTGAAGCACTTGGGGGTTCAAAGTGCTCACCACACATCTAGATAAGCTCCTTTGGGGGTCTAGTTTCCAAAATGTTGTCACTTGCAGGGGGTTTCTACTGTTTAGGCACATCAAGGGCTCTGCAAACACAACATGACGCCCGCAGAACATTCCATCAAAGTCTGCATTACAAAATGGTGCTCCTTCCCTTCCAAGCACTCCCATGCGCCCAAACAGTTGTTTCACCCCACATATGGGGTATCAGCGTACTCAGGAAAAATTGCACAACAACTTTTGGGGTCCAATTTCACCTGTTACCCTTGGGAAAATAAAAAAATAGCAGCTAAAGAATCATTTTTGAGGAAAAAAATGATTTTTTATTTTCACGGCTCTAGTTTATAAATTTCTGTGAAGCACTTGGGGGTTCAAAGTGCTCACCACACATCTAGATAAGTTCCTTAAGGGGTCTAGTTTCCAAAATGGTGTCATTTGTGGGGGTTTCCACTGTTTAGGCGTATCAGGGGCTCTCCAAACACGACATGGCGTCCAATTTCAATTCCAGCCAATTTTGGTTTGAAAAAGTCAAACGGCACTCCTTCCCTATCAAGCCCTGCCGTGCGCCCAAACAGTGGTCCCCCCACATATGGGTATCAGCGTACTCAGGACAAATTGGACAACAACAATTGTTGTCTAATTTCTCCTGTTACCCTTGGGAAAATAAAAAATTGGGGACTAAACGATCAGGTTTGTGGTAAAAAATATTATTTTTTTTTTCATGCCCGGGTGTTATAAACTTCTGTGAAGCACTTGGGGGTTCAAAGTGCTCACCACACATCTAGATAAGTTCCTTAGGGGTCTAGTTTCCAAAATGGGGTCACTTGTGGGGGGTTTCCACTGTTTAGACACATCAGGGTCTCCAAACACGACGTGGCGTTCAAAAAGTCAAATGGCGCCCTCCCTTCCGAGCCCTGCCATCGCCCAAACAGTGGTTTACCTCAACATATGGGGTATCAGCGTACTCAGAACAAATTGCACACCAATTTTAGGGTTCTAATTTCCGTTACCCTTGGGAAAATAAAAAATAGCTGGCTAAAACAATCATTTTTGAGGAAAAAAAATATTTTTTATTTTCACGGCTCTGCGTTTATAAATTTCTGTGAAGCACTTGGGGTTCAAAGTGCTCACCACACATCTAGATAAGCTCCTTTGGGGGTCTAGTTTCCAAAATGGTGTCACTTGCAGGGGGTTTCTACTGTTTAGGCACATCAAGGGCTCTGCAAACACAACATGACGCCCGCAGAACATTCCATCAAAGTCTGCATTACAAAATGGTGCTCCTTCCCTTCCAAGCACTCCCATGCGCCCAAACAGTTGTTTCACCCCACATATGGGGTATCAGCGTACTCAGGAAAAATTGCACAACAACTTTTGGGGTCCAATTTCACCTGTTACCCTTGGGAAAATAAAAAAATAGCAGGCTAAAAGAATCATTTTTGAGGAAAAAAATGATTTTTTATTTTCACGGCTCTACGTTTATAAATTTCTGTGAAGCACTTGGGGTTCAAAGTGCTCACCACACATCTAGATAAGTTCCTTAAGGGGTCTAGTTTCCAAAATGGTGTCATTTGTGGGGGTTTCCACTGTTTAGGCGTATCAGGGGCTCTCCAAACACGACATGGCGTCCAATTTCATTCCAGCCAATTTTGGTTTGAAAAAGTCAAATCGCATCCTTCCCTATCAAGCCCTGCCGTGCGCCCAAACAGTGGTCCCCCCACATATGGGGTATCAGCGTACTCAGGACAAATTGGACAACAACAATTTGTTGTCTAATTTCTCCTGTTACCCTTGGGAAAATAAAAAATTGGGGACTAAACGATCAGGTTTGTGGTAAAAATATGACTTTTTATTTCATGCCCGGGTGTTATAAACTTCTGTGAAGCACTTGGGGGTTAAAGTGCTCACCACACATCTATATAAGTTCCTTAGGGGTCTAGTTTCCAAAATGGGTCACTTGTGGGGGGTTTCCACTGTTTAGACACATTAGGGACTCTACAAACGCGACATGGCATCCAGCCAATCTGCGTTGAAAAAGTCAAACGGCGCTCCTTCCCTTCCAAGCTCTGCCATGCACCCAAACAGTGGTTTACCCCACATATGGGGTATCAGCATGCTCAGGACAAATTGCACAAAAACTTTTGGGGTCTTGTTACCCTTGGGAAAATAAAAATTGGGTGAAAAGATTGTTTTTGTGGAAAAAAAATATTTTTTATTTTCACGTCTATGTTTATAAACTTCTGTGAAGCACTTGGAGGTTCAAAGTGCTCACCACACATCTAGATAAGTTCCTTAGGGGTCTAGTTTCCAAATGGGTCACTTGTGGGGGGTTTCCTACTGTTTAGACACATCAGGGCCTCTACAAACACGACATGACATCCAGCCAATTCTGCGTTGAAAAAGTCAAACGGCGCTCCTTCCCTTCCAAGCTCTGCCATGCACCCAAACAGTGGTTTACCCCCACATATGGGGTATCAGCATGCTCAGGACAAATTGCACAAAAACTATTGGGGTCTTGTTACCCTTGGGAAAATAAAAATTGGGGTGAAAAGATTGTTTTTGTGGAAAAAATATGATTTTTTATTTTCACTGTTCTATGTTATAAACTTCTGTGAAGCACTTGGAGGTTCAAAGTGCTCACCACACATCTAGATAAGTTCCTTAGGGGGTCTAGTTTCCAAAATGGGGTCACTTGTGATGGGTTTCCACTGTTTAGACACATCAGGGCCTCTACAAACGCGACATGGCGTCCAGCCAATTCTGCGTTGAAAAAGTCAAATGTCGCTCCTTCCCTTGCAACCTCTGCCGTGCGCCCAAAAAGTGGTTTACCCCCACATATGGGGTATCGGCTTATTCAGGAGAAATTGCACAACAAATTATGTGGTTTATTTTTTCTTTTAACAGTTGTGAAAATAAAAAAAATTGGTTCCGAAGTAAAGTTTTTGCAAAAAAAGTTAAATGTTAATTTTTTCCTTCCACATTGCTTCTTTTCCTGTGAAGCACGTAAAGGGTTAATAAACTTCTTGAATGTGGTTTTGAGCACCTTGAGGGGTGCAGTTTTTAGAATGGTGTCACTTTTGGGCATTTTCTATCATATAGACCCCTCAAAGTGACTTCAAATGTGATGTGGTCCCTTAAAAAAAAATGGTGTTGTAAAAATGAGAAATCGCTGGTCAACTTTTAACCCTTGTAACTTCATAACAAAAAAAAATTTTGTTCCCAAAATTGTGCTGATGTAAAGTAGACATGTGGGAAATGTTATTTATTAAGAAATTTGTGTGACATATCTCTCTGATTTTAGGGCATAAAAATGTAAAGTTTGAAAATTGTTAAATTTCAAAATTTTCGCCATATTTCCATTTTTTTCATAAATAAACACAAGTCATATCAAAGAAATTTTACCACTAACGTGAAGTACAATATGTCACAAAAAAACAATCTCAGAAACAGCTGGATTCGTTAAAGCGTTCCAGAGTTATAACCTCATAAAGTGACAGTGGTCAGAATTGTAAAAATTGGCCCTGTCATTAAGCTGCAAAATGGCTCTGTCACTAAGGGGTTAACACTATTGGCTTCCTGCGATTGTCATCGCATGTGTCAATAGTTGCCATAATGTTCTGAAGTCATCTGATGATCTAAAGACATAGTGACTCTGTAAATCAAAGAACAAAGTAAAAAATATTCAAGTCCCACTATGGGATTCATTTAAAAATTAAAAGAAAAGATCAATAGAATGAGTAAAAAAAAACACAAAAAAGCGCCAAAAAAATCACGAAAAGTTGGTTTGCCACACAACTTTTGTGTGAAAGCAAAAATAGCAAAAGATGCACAAATAATTAATACAGTATCACATCTGGAATGACCTGAACTATAAAAATGTCATGTTATTTATTTTGTACCGTGAACACAATAAAAAAAATATACACATAGTAAAAATTTAGCTTTTGAATCATATTGACACAAAAAAAGAATAAAAAGTGATCAAAAATTCATATGCAAAAAAAAAATAAATAACTGGAAACGTCAAATTGCCTCGCAAAGAACATGCGAATATATGACTGTTTTGGGGGAAAAAAAAAGTTACAGTTCTCAGAATATGGAGATCAATAACAGATTATTTTTTTTAAATATTGTTTTTAATTTGCAACAGTATAAAAGCATAAAATAGCGATTTATATATGGTATTGCATACAAGGGGAACAGGAGAGGAGAGTCAGCTCTCCGATATGTTGCAGCAGGAAAGTCAAGGAGCCTTGCACGGAATGGCCCGGGACCAGGCGTAGTAACGTAGAAAAAAAACAGGATTATCCAGTGATGCAGTCAATAAGCAAATAGAAAATCCAAGGTTTATTGGAGATGTTTAAAACAGTGATTAAAATAGTTCCTCCATTAACATCAAACGCATTTCAACTTTTGAAGCCTTACTCATGGTTCATGAACTGCATTGGGTCATATTCACACGTTCAGTGTTTGGTTCATGAACCATGAGTAAAACCTCATAAGTCCGCCACTGTTTTAAACATCTTCAATAAACCTTGATTTTATATTTACTCATGGGTGGACAAACCGCTGATGCAGCCAATGCAGCTGCATCGGGGCCCGGAGGTGGAGGGGGCCGTTTGCAGGCAAGCAGGGCGAGTGTCAGAACAGAGAGCACTCGACAAATGCCAGTGTCCACTCGCCATTTGGGACACCAGAAAAATGTTGGTGCTTTAAACTGTTTGAATTATTTACCTCTCCCTCTTTCTCCGCCGGTCCTCTCTCTTTCGTGTCATCTGACACTGTGATGCCTCAGGGCAGGCAGAGGGCACAATGATATCACTACTATGCGCTCTCTGTCCTGAATGCTACAGATAGACAGAAGTTGCTGAGGAGACTGGACCTGCCGCTGGAAGAGGTAAGTATTTTATTAATTTTTTATAAGATTCGGGCATTATATGGGGCCCATTCTGTATGACGCAATATATAGGGCCCATTTTGTATGGAGCGTTATATGGGGCCCATTCTGTATGGAGCATTATATGGAGCCCATTTTATGGGGCACATTTTTCTGTATGGAGCAATATATGGTGTTCATTATACTGTATGGAGCATTATATGGTGCCCATTATTCTCTATGGAGCATTATATGTGGCACATTATGCTGTATGGAACATTATATGAGGCTCATACTCTATGGAGCAATATGGGGCTCATTATACTGTATGAAACACTGTGGTAACCTCTAATACTGTATGAAGGACTATATAGGAGGAAATTTACTTTTGTAACGGGTATACTGCTGAGGACAGTTTCTACTGGTAGGGTAAATTTATCAATATCCCATTCACCTCTTTTACTATACTTACTGAAACTCTGAAAGCTGTGGTCCCTTGATCACATGAATCCCTCTTCTGTATGGTATTGCAGAAATTACAATAGATATAACTCATGTAATGTAAGACGTTAGTGAAATCTTTGGCATTGTACTATAACTATATTTCTCTGCCGTATCTAACCCTTATGAATTGTGGTATGTGTTAAAGGGGTCCACTGAGACTATTTCACCCGGGGCTCACGAAAACCTGCAGTCGGGCCCTGTGTGTCTGTTTGTGCATGTGTTTATACATGTGTGTGCATTCATGTGTGTGTGTGGGTGTGTGTATATGTATGTGTTTATGCATGTGTGTCTTTGTGTGTATGTATGTGTTTATGTGTGTGTTTGTGTGTATGTATGTGTATATGTACATATGCGTGTGAGTGTATGTATGAGTCTGCATGTATGTATATACAGTCATGGCCAAAAGTTTTGAGAATGACACAAATATACATTTTTACAAAGTCTACTGCTTCACTTTTTCTAATGGCAATTTGCATATACTCCAGAATGTTATAAAGAGTGATCAGCTTAACAGCAATTACTTGCAAAGTCAATATTTGGCTAGAAAATGAACTTTATCCCCAAAACACATTTCAACATCATTGCAGCCTTGCCTTAAAAGGACCAGCTAACCTCTTTTCAGTGATTGCTCCATTAACACAGGTGTGGGTGTTGATGAGGACATGGCTGGAGATCAATCTGTCGTGATTAAGCAAGAATGACACCACTGGACACTTTAAAAGGAGGCTGGTGCTTGGCATCATTGTTTCTCTTCTGTTAACCATGGTTATCTCTAAAGAACCACGTGTAGTCATCATTGCAATGCACAAAAATGGCCTAACAGGGAAGAGTATCGCAGCTAGAAAGATTGCACCTCAGTCAACAATCTATCGCATCATCAAGAACTTCAAGGAGAGAGGTTCCATTGTTGCCAAAAAGGCTTCAGGGCGCTCAAGAAAGACCAGCAAGCGCCAGGACCGTCTCTTAAAAGTGTTTCAGCTGCGGGATCGGGCTACCAGCAGTGCAGAGCTTGCTCAGGAATGGCAGCAGGCAGGTGTGAGTGCATCTGCACGCACTGTGAGGCGGAGACTCTTGGAGCAAGGCCTGGTCTCAAGGAGGGCAGCAAAGAAGCCACTTCTCTCCAGAAAAAACATCATGGACAGACTGATATTCTGCAAAAGGTACAGGCAGTGGACTGCTGAGGACTGGGGTAAAGTTATTTTCTCTGATGAATCCCCTTTTCGATTGTTTGGGACATCAGGAAAACGCCTCATTCGGAGAAGACAAGGTGAGCGCTACCACCAGTCTTGTCTCATGCCAACTGTTAAGCATCCTGAAACCATTCATGTGTGGGGTTGCTTCTCAGCCAAGGGAATCGGCTCTCTCACAGTCTTGCCTAAAAACACAGCCATGAATAAAGAATGGTACCAGAATGTCCTCCAAGAGCAACTTCTCCCAACCCTCCAAGAGCAGTTTGGAGATCAACAATGCCTTTTCCAGCATGATGGAGCACCTTGCCATAAAGCAAAGGTGATAACTAAATGGCTCAGGGAACAAAACATAGAGATTTTGGATCCATGGCCTGGAAACTCCCCAGATCTTAATCCCATTGAGAACTTGTGGTCAATCATCAAGAGACGGGTGGACAAACAAAAACCTAAAAATTCTGACAAAATGAAAGCATTGATTGTGCAAGAATGGACTGCTATTAGTCAGGATTTGGTCCAGAAGTTGATTGAGAGCATGCCAGGGAGAATTGCAGAGGTCCTGAAGAAGAAGGGTCAACACTGCAAATATTGACTTGCTGCATTAACTCATTCTAAGGCCTCATACTCACTGGCGCCGAAAACGGATGAAAATCAGACGAAAAAAAATCGGATTCAAATCTGACCAATGTTAGTCAATGGGTGAGTTCTCATTTGCGATTTTTTTCTCATCAGATATTGGTGTGAGAAAAAAATCTCAGCATGCTGCGATTTGATGCGATTTTGGCATGATAATCGCCAATGCAAGTCAATGGGTGCGATTAAAAAACGCACAGCACTCGCACCATGCACGTGCTGTCCGATTTATATGCACCAGTCTCCTTTGAAAAGCCGGCAAATCATCCCCTGCTACTGTAAAATCACACTGACAGCTCACAAAACACTAGATACATACACATAGAATACATATATATTTTATATATATATACATGTCATTGTGACACATACATATATATATATATTTATAGTTCATACACTTCTACATAGTATAATAGCCGCTAATTCAATTGCCGGCTTTTGTGAAATCACAGAAGCCGACATGAAATGATACATTGTTTCCACACAGTTAACCATGTCATTTCATGTATTTTGATATATGGTTTTAAGTTACAATTACATAAGTATATGTGTGCAAAATTTCAGACATGTAGGGGTTAATTAAAGGTGTAAATTCGTTGAAAAAATATGCGTCGGCTCCCGCTGTATTTTCTCCACCAGACAGACAAAGCAAGCGAGTGGGGGCAGATAATAATAGCCTAGGGAGGGTACATTTTTTTTGTGCCCCCCTGGCTAATAACATCTCTAATTAGATTTGCCCTTTCTGGCACTTTGCCCGTCTATTCCCATTGCCCTGTAGCGGTGGCGAATGGGTTAATAAGGGGTTAAAGGCACCTTGCAATTGAAAGGTGACTGTAAGCCAGGTTAATAATTGAGAGCTGTCAATTAGATAACTATCAATTATTAATCCTATTGAAGTAAATAAAAAAACACACACACTGTTGGTGGTATGTTGGCCCACTCCTCCATGCAGATCTCCTCTAGAGCAGTGATGTTTTGGTCCTGTCGCTGGACAACATGGACTTTCAAATCCCTCCAAAAGTTTTCTATGGGGTTGAGATCTGGAGACTGGCTAGGCTGTTGTGAACATTTTGGAGACGACTTCGGAGCTGAAGCTCCCTCTGGTGGTTGCTGAGGGTATTTGAACCTATCTTGAATACCAAGAGTCCTACACCAGCAAATAACGAGTGGGTGTCAGGTGGTACTGACTGTCCTGATATAAGTGAGCTGATCTCCCATGATCGTCGCCGGTGATCAATTGTGCTTCCTGGTTTAGTTTGGAATTTAGCATGCTTTCCTGCTGTCTCCTGCTTGCGTTCAGATAAGTCTCTTTCAGTTTTTTTTACTGTGGTTTGAATTCCTTGCTTTTTGCTGCATTGCTTTTTGCCCCGGAGTAGACCCCAAAAGAGTACCTACTCTTTTGGGGTCTACTCCGGGGCAGTTAGCTTTCCTCTTTCCATCTTCAGGGATAGCTATCTCTCCGGCTGTGCCGAGGCGTCTAGGACCACCGTAGGTACGCTCCACGGTTGCTTCTAGTTGTGCAGTTAGTTTAGGGGTCTGCAACCTATTAGTTTCCAACCTCTCTGGTGTTAGGCTGCCTATGCGGTTTTTTGCTCCTGCCTCCTCAGCTACCATAACATAACACTAGGCCATCCAGGACCTTCATTGCCCTCGCGGTGTGATTGGGATCATTATCATGCTAAAAGACCCATCCATGTTTCATCTTCAATGCCCTTGCTGATGGAAGGAGGTTTGCACTCAAAATCTCAAGATACATGGCCCCATTCATTCTTTCATATACACGTATCAGTCGTTCTGGTCCCTTTGCAGAGAAACAGCCCCAAAGCGTGATGGTGCCATCCCCATGCTTCACATTAGGTATGGTGTTGTTATGATCTGCTACAAGCACTAAGGAAAGAAGGGAGGTCTGTCCCTACAATAGAACTAAGCTGGATCCCTACGATGTAACGGGGAACCTGATCCTGCAATCAGACCCTCTAAAGTCCTCAGCTAGTCTGAATGAAGACCTATAGATGTGAGGGAGGGATCCCTACAAGGACTAGGGATGGGAGAAAAGATGGACACCTCCTAACAGAAGTTGTAGCAGCAAAAGGCAAAACAAAGAACATAGAGGTCAAAAGACCAAGCAAAAACTGTCTGAGTTAGGTAACAAAGCACCTGGCTAGCTTAAGAGTATAAGTTACAATGAAGTCCAGCAAAGCCAGAAGGGTGGAGCCGGATTAAATAGGCCACAAAGGTCATGTGACCAGCAAGATAAAAAAAAACCTAACAGGAGAGTTCTAACAGTACCCCCCCTTCTAAGAGGATCCTCCGGATCCCCTAGGACCAGACTTATCCGGAAACCTCTTGTGAAACGCTCTGACAAGTCTGGGCGCAGAAACATCATCCAACAGCCACAGGAGACTTAGAAGGTCTAATGTGACCGGCAGCCAAGCTTGTCTGTATGTACTCCTCCAAAGCCTTTCTCTCAGGAATAGTCAAATTAAATAAACAACTTTTAGGAAGAGTCGCTCCAGGGACAAATTCAATAGTACAATCATAGTCTCTATGAGGGGGCAAAATCTGCGATTCCTTCTAAGAAAAAACTTTCCAAAAATCCTGAATAGGTACAGGTAATTCCCCTTTATTCACAGCAGCAATACGCCCGTTACAACATTTGTCATAACACTTGGGGCTCCAGGACTTAATTTCATTGGTAGACCAGTCCAGTACAGGATTGTGTCATTTTAACCAGGGTAACCCCAAAATCACTGGAGAAGGCAAATTATTCAAAACTATCAAATCCAAATTCTCTTGGTGAACACCATTAATAGTGAGAGGAAATTCACAGATCTTGTGAGTAACATTTTTCAAGGGAGAACCATCAACAAAAACCACAGCAATAGGGGATGACAAAGGTTTAGGTTTTAATTTAAGTTTTTCCAAGAATTCCCCATCAATCACATTCAGAATGGAACCACAATCGACAAATACCCGAAAATCCATTAATTCTTCCTGAGCAGCAGTAGTAGTGGCAGAAAGAAAAACGCCCTTAGTATTTAAACAGGCTATACGGGCAAAACTGACCTTTTTTTTTTCTTTGTTCATACGAAGAACACAGTTCTTAATGAAATGGTCAGATTTGCCGCAATAAAAGCAC
Organism: Oophaga sylvatica; assembly: GCA_033576555.1. NCBI lineage: Eukaryota > Metazoa > Chordata > Amphibia > Anura > Dendrobatidae > Oophaga > Oophaga sylvatica. The sequence goes on along the minus strand of JARQOD010000007.1, from coordinate 172,611,786 downwards.
AAACCTTCAGAAAACCGGCGGTCTTTTTCCTGAGAGCGAGATGCCATCGCTCCGATCTCCATCGGCTCTCCAATGTCAGAACAGAAACACTCAAGACTTGGAGCTGACATGGCAGAGGATTTACTCTCATTACCTCTTCTTGCAGTCTCCTATCCGCCCGTATGGCTAATTGCATAGCCTCTTGCAAGTTACCAGGTATGGGATAAGCAATCAGCAAATCTTTAACCCTTTCACTTAGCCCTGCAAGAAATAAACCTTTCAAAGCTGAATCGTTCCACCCCACCTGAGTAGACTACCGACGGAAGTGAGTACAGTATTTTTCCACATTACCTGATCCCTGTCTCAAACGTCTCAATTCTGTCTCAGCTGATGAAACACGATCAGGATCGTCATATAATAACCCCAAAGCAGAAAAAAAACTATCCACTGATCTAAAGCATGGATCACTAGGTTGCAGAGAAAAGGCCCAGTCCTGAGGTTCTCTGCGCAAAAGTGACATTATGAACCCTATGCGCTGAGATTCATCACCAGAGGATCTGGGTCTCAAACGGAAATACAACAAGCAAGCATTTTTAAAAGAAAAAAAATCTTGTTTCACCAAAAAATAAATCAGGCAAACGTACTTTTGGCTCCACGAAATGTGCTCCAGAACAACTACTCACGTGCTGCTGGATCTCAGCCACCTCCAGAGAGAGTCCCTGCAGGCGTTGAGCCAAATCCTGAACCGACACCATGATGAAAACTGGAAATCTTTCCTTAGAGATATTTTTGGGCTGGACTTACTGTTATGATCTGCTACAAGCACTAAGGAAAGAAGGGAGGTCTGTCCCTACAATATAACTAAGCTGGATCCCTACGATGTAACGGAGAACCTGATCCTGCGATCAGACCCGCTAAAGTCCTTAGCTAGTCTGAACGAAGACCTATAGATGTGAGGGAGGGATCCCTACAAGGACTAGGGACTGGGAGAAAAGATGGACACCTCCTAACAGAAGTTGTAGCAGCAAAAGGCAAAACAAAGAACATAGAACATAGAGGTCAAAAGACCAAGCAAAAACTGTCTAAGTTAGGTAACAAAGCACCTGGCTAGCTTAAGAGTATAAGTTACAATGAAGTCCAGCAAAGCCAGAAGGGTGGAGCCAGATTAAATAGGCCACAAAGGTCATGTGACCAGCAAGATAAAAAAAAAAACCTAACAAGAGAGTTCTAACAGGTGTTATTTGGATGCAACTTAGCATTCTGTCTCCTCTAAACACGACGACGAGTTTTGTTTCTACGAAACAGTTCTACTTTGGTTTCATCAGACCATATGATATTCTCCCAATACTCTTCTGGATGATCCAAATGCTCTCTAGCAAACTTTAGACAGGCCTGGACATGTACTGGCTTAAGTAGGGGACCCGTCTGGCACTGCAAGATCTGAGTCCTGGCGGTGTTGTGTATTACTGATGGGAGCCTTTGTTATGGTGGTCCCAGCTCTATGCAGGTCATTTACTAGGTCCCCCGTGTGGTTCTGGGATTTTTGCTCACTGTTCTTGTGATCATTTGACCCCTCGAGGTGAGATCTTGTGTGGAGCCTCAAATCGAGGGAGATTATCAGTGGTCTTGTATGTCTTCCACTTTCTTATTATTGCTCCCACAGTTAATTTCATCACCCCAAGCTGCTTGTCTATTGCAGATTCAGTCTTCCCAGCCTGGTGCAGGGCTACAATTTTGTTTTTCGTGTCCTTTGACATCTCTTTGGTCTTCTTCAAAGTGGAGTTTGGAGTGTGACTGTTTGAAGTTGTGGACAGGTGTCATTTATACTGATAACAAGTTCAAACAGGTGCCATTACTACAGGTAATGAGTGGAAGGCAGAGGAGCCTTTTAAAGAAGAAGTTACAGGTCTTTGAGAGCCAGAAATCTTGCATGTTTTTAGGTGACCAAATACTTATTTTCCACCATAATTTTCAAAATAAATCTTGCCAAATCAGACAAGGTGATTTTCTTGATTTGTTTTCTCATTTTGACTCTCATAGTTGTAGTCTACCTATGATGTCAATTACAGGCCTCTCTCATCTTTTTAAGTGTGAGAACTTTCACAATTGGTGGCTGACTATTTTTTCCCACTTTAAATGACAATCTTGCAGTTAATAAAAAAATATTACATTTATCACAAAAATATTGTATTTACGCTTTTGATTGTTATAAATATCTGTGAAGCACCTATGGATTTAAAATATTCATTATATTATTAAAGGGAATCTGTCACCCTAAATTGGCGGGATATTTAAATGATGGCAGTCAGGTCAGATGGGCGGTGTTTTGGGTACTTGCCTTAACATGTTGTTTGCTGCTGTCTCCATTATTTCTGGGAATTGTAGTCGTTGCCCTCCATATAACGCGCCTGCACATTGCAATCTGCGGGCAAAGCATACTGCGCGTGCGTAATTCAAGATTGCAATGCGCAGGTGCGTTATATGGAGGGCAACGACTACAATTCCCAGAAATAATGGAGACAGCGGCGAACAACATGTTAAGGCAAGTACCCAAAACACCACCCAACTGACCTGACTGCCATCATTTAAATATCCCGCCAATTTAGGGTGACAGATTCCCTTTAAATTAATTTCTTAAGCAGGGAAATTTTCAATATGGGTTCACTTGTGTAGGGGACTCTAGTTTTCTGGCACCTCACGGGCTTGGTTAATGGTGACCCAAAATCTATTCAAATGGAATCTGCGTTCTTAATGCCAAATAGGGCTCCTTTTTTTCCGATCCCCACTGTGGGCTCAAACAGTAGTAATATTTGCTGAAAAACCCTAAATTTTTCTATATCATGGCTCAATCTAATAAAAAGTATGTAGTACATGGGTTGAAAATGTTCACCACACCGCTTTTAGCCATTGACTTTTAACAACGGATTGGTTAAAAACGTATGAAACCGGGCCGTGGCTTGAGCTCAGCTGGATGGCGGACGTCTGAGCTCCTGCGTGACTGACCACATAAGTGACAAATAATGTGAGATAAAAGAAGGAATTTTAATTACAAACACCTCCAGAGCTCTTCCCTTACATCTTTGGAGTTCATTGACACTAATTTCTGAAGTTTTTGTGGCATACTGCCTTTGTAACACCTGACTGAAATAAGCGGGGATCGCGGCTGCAGTATTGGCGGGAAAAGTCTATTTATAAGTGGCAGGAGTCTGGGAGTCCCTCCACTCAGCAGTTACATCACTGATATTTGACTGGGTGTGGGCTGGCAAGGAAGCCGCGATAAAAAGAAGACTCACAGCTTGCTGGTATCCTAACGTACAAGAAGACCGGGGAATCCCGAGATGCTCAGGTAAAGCTGTGTGGTGATGGCACTACAGGGAAGCACGGGAATGCCTCTCATCCTCTCTGCTATTTGCATTATTGAACCTCTCGCTGAAGCTATTTGTAGATTACCCTCTATCTCAGAGATAGAAATCAAACTCCGTTCCCACAAACTTAGTCTCTTTGCTGATTACCTTTTCATTACAGTCATGAACCCTCTGGAGTCTGTTGAGGCCTTAGAGACAATTTTAGAATAATTCACTAAAATTTCCTTTTTTAAAATCAAAAACTTCTAAGTAGAGATGAGCGACTTTGCCTTTTTAGGGTCGAGTCGGGTTTCGTGAAACCCGACTTTCTGAAAAGTCGAGTCGAACGAAGTCGGCCGACTAACGGAAATGGTCGGGTCGGAGTCGAAAATCCGACCCCAATGCAAGTCAATGGGGAATAAAAGTCGGCAGGGAGTGGAGGACAGTAAACACACCTACAGTGCCCATTTCAATGCCAGCGACATCAATTCTTATTACTTAAGCTTGTCAACCTTGATTAACTTTATAATAATAGTAACGCATTGAAAACTGGGGGTTATTTGGCTAAAGTTGTGGGGGGGCAGGGCTGGCTCCAGGTTTTCGTGGGCCCCGGGCCAAAAAGTCTCAGTGGGCCCCTTTAACACATATCACAATTCATGATGCTCCGATACAGCAGAGAAATATAGGTATAGTACAAAGCCAAATACTTCACTTCTTACATTACATGAATGATATCTATTTTAAATTCTACAATAGCTCAAAAAACGGACAGTATAGTCCTCCATACAGTATTGTGGGCACCACATAGTGCGCCATACAGAATAATGAGCCCCATATATTGCTCTATACAGAATAATGAGCCCCATATATAGCTCAATACAGAACGGGCTCCATATAATGCTCCATACAGAATAGGCCCCATATGTGCTCCATATGATGCTCCATATATAAAGGGCCCCATATGATGATCCAGTATATGATGTGCCCCAAGGATGATGCTCCAGTGTATAATGGGCCCTATCTGTGATGCTCAAGTGTATGATGGGCCTCATATCTAATTCTCCAGTATATAATGCTCCCTATATATTGCTCCAACCATTTAAAAAAATGAAATACCTCTCCTCGCTGTGCACTGCTCTACTCTGGACTCCTCAGCGTCGCCATATTCCAGCTCTCTGCACTGTGACTGTTCAGGCAGAGGGCGCACAGACGTGACATCATTGCGCTCTCTGACCTGAATGTCACTGTCAGGAAACGCGGAAGACGTCACAGCGGTGGAGCCGGCAAGTGGTAAGTATTGCAAGTGCTGGGGCCCTGAGCTAGAAGGGTGGCACACTTGTGGGCACTGGGAACTGGCACAGGGCCCCTCATAGTACACCGTTGTCTCTGATGGTGAGCGGGCCCCCCCACCTGCTCAGGGCACCGGCACTTGCCCGGGTGCGCCAGGTGCTGACCCCGGCCCTGGGGAGGGTACAGCCCAGTTAGGGAGGTGGAAAAACTGGCATATGTTGAGGTGTAGGCTGGACGTTCAGCAGCTGCAAATGGAGGAATTTGAGAAGTCGGAGGAAGAGGAGGACAAAGCGAGCCATTTTGCTGGCAACCTATGTGTCATCAGGGGAAGGTGGTACAAAATCCTTTGAAACCCAGGCATGGTTCATTTTAATGAAGGTGAGATCACCAACATTTTGGGTCGACAGCCGGGTCAGGATTGATCCAGCAGCACTGAAGACTCTTTCTGATAGCACACTACCAGCAGGGCAAGCGAGCTATTGTAAGGCATATTGTGCCAATTCAGGCCAGGTGTCCAGTTTACAGGCCCAGTAGTCAAAGGGAATGAACTGTGAGGAAGAACAATGATAGGGGAGGAGAGGTAATTTTGAACCATAGTTGACAACTGTTGTCTCCTGTCTGTTGCAATCGATTCAGTATTACGAGTCGTGTGAGCGTTACTCGAGAAATCAGACCACAACATGGTCATGGAACCTCTGTCTCCAACGCCACTTTGGCTGTGTGCACCACAAACACCTCTTCCATTTGGGCCCAGTACGGCTCGTGGTAGAACATGCACCGCTGCTGTGTGCTGGGAATGCCTCTAACAAATGGTTTACCAGAGTTGCTTGTTTGGTCCACAATATTAGCTCTAGGTTCTCCTGTGGCATGATGTTCTGTAATTTGCCTTTATAGCATGGATCGAGGATGTTGGCCAACCAGTAGTCGTCATTCTTCATAATTTTGGCAATGTGGGGGTCCCTTTTTAGGATCCACAAGGCATAATCACACATGTGAGCCAATGTTCCAGGTGTCAATGATGCACTGCCAGTGGTGGGTGGAGGAGCACTTTCTGACAAATCCACATACCTCCATTCATGCACAAACGCTGTACCTGACCTTGGTAAGTCAACATTTTCTCTTGCCTCCTGAGAAGCATCATCCTCCCCAAAATAATCATCCCCCTCATCCTCCTATTCTTCCTCTTCTTCCTCCACCTCATCCCGGACAGTTCTCTGAGCAGACAATGCCTGACTGTCATGAATGATTCCTTCCTCCTCTTCCTACTCTGCTGATCCTTAATGTGCGTCAAAGTTTGCATGAGCAGACGCATAAGTGGGATGCTCATGCTTATAATGGAGTTGTCTGCGCTTACCAGCCGTGTGCATTCCTCGAAACACTGAAGGACTTTACAGAGGTCTTTCAGCTTTGACCACTGCACACCCGACAACTCCATGTCAGCCCTCAAACTGCCTGCCCGTGGATCCTCCCACAAATGCATTACAGCCTGCGCCTGTTCGCACAGCCTCTCAACCATGTGCATGGTGGAGTTCCACCTTGTTGCAACGTCTATGATTAGGAGGTGCTTGGGGAGGTCGAGCGATCGCTGCAGCCTCTGCATAAAACTGGAGTCTACGGTCGAGCGATGGATGAGTGAGCACAGTCTTCACACCATATGGAGCAGAGCTGGTAACTCCGGATAATTATTTATGAAGCACTGCACCACCAGGTTCAAGGTGTGAGCCAGGCAAGGTATGTGTCTGAGGTTTGTCAGGGCTATGGCCGCCACAAAATTACGACCGTTATCATTGACTACCTTGCCTGGCTCAAGATGTAGACTGCCCAGATATGACTCAGTTTCTCGCTGCAAGTATTCGGCCAGTACCTCCGCAGTGTGTCTGTTGTCGCCCAAAGACATCATCTTTAAAACAGCCTGCTGACGCTTACCACTAGCTGTTCGATAGAAGGACACCTCATGTGCAACACTGGCAGCTGCGGATGGAGTGCTCGTGCGAATGCTATCCGTCGACGAGCTTTCGCTTCTGGAGGAGGAGGGTCGAAAGCCTACAGCCAACTGTTGCCTATACCGTGGGCTGATCAGCACTGTCCCACCGCCGCTGTCCCCTGTGGACCCTGCATCCACCACATTAACCCAGTGCGCAGTGATGGACATGTAACGGCCCTGGCCATGCCTACAGGCCCATGCATCTGTTGTGAGGTGCACCTTTCCACTCACTGATTGTTTGAGTGCATGGACAATGCGGTCTTTCACATGCAGGTGGAGGGCAGGGATGGCTTTTCTAGAAAAGAAGTGCCGACTGGGGGTAGGTCATAGTGTGGGACAGCGTAGGCCATGAGCTCTTGGAACGCTGCGCTTTCAACCAAACGGAAGGGCATCATCTCTAATGAGATCAGTTTGGCAATGTAGGCGTTCAAAGCCAGTGAGGTTTTGTAGTCCGTCCACGCTTGCAAGTGCATGGTGTTTAAATGTCTAAGCATGCAACTGGCATTTCAATTTTCTGAGATTTTTCCCTCGGCTAAAGGTCCTTCCGCACTTCTTACAGATAACCTTTGTCTCATCAATAGGATTTTGGTCAAAAAAGTGCCACACTGCACTCTTCCTACTATGGGATAAATTTTCAGGGCTTGCACGCAGTGCTAATTTGACCATCTGGCCAAGCCCTCCTGCAACTCTTTTTGTTTTTTTAACACGTTTTTGGACTGCTACGGGCCTGCCAGATAACCGCAGCTGCGATGTCGATGCCTGCCACGGATCGTCCTCCTCTTCTGAGCTATTGTCAGCAACACCCTCTTCCCCAATGGATGCCAATCTGGGTCAACAACTGGGTCATCCATCACCTCATCTTCAATTTCATCTGCACCTTCCTCTGTGTCATCGTGTAAGGTGATATCGCATGCGGGAACCTGAGGTTCATCAGGGTCAGATTCTGGCTCAGTAGACTACGAGGTCAATTCAGTGCTCTGGGTGAATGTACCAGCAGAATCAGATAGCAGTGGTTGTGCATCAGTGCACTCCATGTCATATTCATCTTGGACTGGGGAATTCAGGATTTGACTTGATAACCCAGGCATGGTATGTGAAAAGAGCTCCATGGAGTAATCTGAAGTGTGGCCTGCCGCATCCTTCACTGTTGGCGGAGGTGAAGGACACAAGGAAAGGTGTTGTTCCTGACCAGGAGCCTGCACTAACGACTCAGTGCTTGCATTTTTTGAAACTTCAGAAGAGGAGGCGATATAGCTGGAGGCTGTTTCGGCAATGTAAGCCAAAACCTGTTCCTGATACTCTGGCTTTAAAAGTGGTTTACCTACTCCCAGAAAAGGGAGCCTTCCAGGCCTTCTGGCGCCAGACGATGACGCAGGCTCAGCACCTCCGGCCTTAGGTGCTATTGAGCTTTTGGCACTACCAGCAGATGCACCATGACCACCACCACCATCATTCCCAGCTGCCACCCCGCCCACGTCCGCAACCTCTTCCACCATACTTACTCATGTTTGGGAAAATGTGCCAAAAATACCAACAGATATATGGTACTGTATGAGGAGCGTACAGCTGTATATGACGTAGGGGAAAATTTAAATCTCCGTATATATTTCCGGAGTCCCACACAGACGCTCACCCAGTATGGATTTGACCGTAATACAAAGAGCAGATATACGGTACTGTATCAGAAGCGGACAGCTGTATACGGTGTAGGAGAAAATTGCAATCTCCGTATATATTTCCGAAGTCACACACAGACGCTCACTCAGTATGGATTTTACCTTAATACAAAGAGCAGATGTACGGTACTGTATCAGAAGTAGACAGCTGTATACGGTGTAGGGGAAAATTGCAATCTCTGTATATATTTCCTAATTCACACACAGACGCTCACTCAGTATGGATTTGACAGTAACACAAAGAGCAGATATACGTTACTGTATAAGAAGTGTACAGCTGTATACGGTGTAGGGGAAAATTGCAATCTCCGTATATATTTCCGGAGTCACACACAGGATAGTCAGCATGTATTTGTCCGTGATACCAGCCGGTACACAATAGTGTGTGAGGAGCGTACAGCTCTGTACGGTGTGGGAAAAAATGAACGCTCGGTAACTGTGCAGAAAAAAAGAATAAAAGTATTAGTGCTGTGTTAAAAGCAGTCTGCACAGCAGTGTACACACAGCAATACAGCTATCAGGCAGCCTAATAATCAGCGCTGCTGCACACAAGAAAATCCTCCCCTGTCACTGCACACTAACTGTACAGCACAATTGCTATCAGCACAAGCACAGAAGAACTTCTCTTTCCAGCCCTAACTCTCTCCCTACTGATAAACAGCGTCAGCAACCTCTCCCTACTGTTAATATCGGCAAAAGTAAAATGGAGGTCTGTGGTGAGGGCTTTTATATACACTATGACATCCCCAAAGCAAGCCAATCACTGCAATGCCCTTCTCTAAGATGATGGTGGACGCTGCAGATGTCATCTCATTGCCCACAATGTACGTCCTTGCTCATTGGCTGAAAAAAGGCATCTGTAAGCATTATGGGAAAACCGACTTGGGCGCTGGGGTCGATAACAGCATGGCCGACTGCACGCTATGGTCGGGTTTCGGCCAACCAAACCCAACTTTGGCGAAAGTCGGCGACTTTTGAATCTGACCAACCTGTTTCGCTCAACTCTACTTCTAAGTCTAGAATCTTACCCTTTAATCTGCAACGCACAGATATTGAGGAAGCATTGGGACGGACCAAATTCCAGTTGGAGGAGAGGAGTCTGACATACTTAGGCATTAGTATCAAGCGCAAATTCCAGTCTATCATACCAACCAATATCGAAATCCTCATCAGCATTATATCTAAAGATTTTGTCCATTTCGGCCTTCTGGATCTTACATAGTTTGGTAGAGTATTAGCGGTCAAATCTTTTGTATTGCCTAAAATTTTATATCTCTTTAGGATGATCCCTTAAAAATTCACATAAGCTCAAAAACTAAAATACAAAAATTGATAAACTCATTTGTTTGGCAAAATAAGAAACCAAGAATGGCAAATAACATTTTATATAGAAGCAAAAATAATGGTGGCTTAGCTTTGCCGAACATATGGGCCTACTACCAAGCGACATTAATCATACAAAGACAAAAAGAAGGACCAGCACATCTAAGCTAGTGTGAATAGGCACCAACCAAAGAAAGCATATAAGTCAAAAAGATTAAGGTTTGCACCATAACTTACCAAGAATAATTACTCTAGAGCATAGGATTTGCATTGCTGTCATAGAAAAAAATTGAAAAAAGCGCTATATAATGTACATATGAAATATGTATCTGCAAAAATTGCTATGAAAAAAGGAAGGCTCTTAGTGCATAGATTGGCCAATGTATGTATGCCCAATTACCACGTCAAGGTTTAATTCGTAAATTGGGTCCCTATCCTGTTATGTCACCTCTCTTGGGCAAAAAGCCTACAATTTATGGGGCAGGAATGGACCAGCTAATCTGCTTAAAATCACCTGTGGCTATTGGGTCACACCTTAGTGTTACATATATATTGCCGATAATTGCATAGGGACGTTATTAGCTATACAGATTTGTAGTGTATACTGAAAAGTAGTGTATACATACTATCCATTATTATAGTAGCTGCACTATAATCTCAAACTCCCTTTGCTGTTGCGGATCATAGACTCTAATGTTTAGATTACATACTTTAACCCCTCTCTGACATTAGACGTACTATCCCGTCCATAAAACCCGTGACAATCTGACCATGAACGGGATAGTACGTCATAGGCGATCAGCTGCGCTCCCAGAGGGAGCGCAGCTAATCGCCGCCGGGTGTCAGCTGATTATCACAGCTGACACCCGTGACTGTGTGTCAGGAGCAGTCACGGACCGCTCCCGGCACATTAACCCCTTGCACACCGTGATCAAACATGATCGCGGTTTACTGGGGGCACAGGGAAGCATCGCGCAGGGAGGGGGCTCCCTGCGCGCCCCCCTGAGAACCTCAGACCAGCGCGATGTGATCGCGCTGTTCTGAGGGCTTCCTCCCTCCCAGGACCCGGATCCAAGATGGCGCCGGGATCCTGGAGGGAGGCGGCTTCCTCAGTGCCTGCTGAGAGCAGGCACTGAGAAGCCTGCTGCACTGCCTGAGCGATCGCTGGTGTGACAGAGTGCTGTGCACACTGTCACAACAGCGATCTGATAAAATACAGTGATGTCCCACCCTGGGACAAAGTAAAAAAGTAAAAAAAATAAAAATAAACATGTTTTAAAAAAAAATCCAAAATAAATAAAAAAAAAATATATATATTCCCCAATAAATTCATTTCTTCCTGTAAATAAAAAAACAATACAATAAAAGTACACATATTTGGTATTGCCGCGTCTGTAACGACCCCCCCTATAAAACTGTCACACTAGTTAACCCCTTTAGTGAACCCCTTAAAAAAAAAAAAAAAAAACAAAGCAAAAAATCAATGCTTTATCATCATACCGCCGAAAAAAAAAGTGGAATAACACGCGATCAAAAAGACCGATATAAAAAAACATGGTACCGCTGAAAACGTCATCTTGTCCCGCAAAAAACGAGCTGCCATACAGCATCATCAGCGAAAAAATAAAAAAGTTATAGCTCGCAGAATAAAGCGATGCAAAAATAATTATTTTTTATATAAAATTGTTTTTATTCTATAAAAGCGCCAAAACATAAAAAAATGATATAAATGAGGTATCGCCATAATCGTACTGACCAGAAGAATAAAACTGCTTTATCAATTTTACCACACGCGGAACAATAAAAACGCCTCCCCCAAAATAAATTATTGAATTGCTGATTTTTGTTCCTTCTAACCTCCCAAAAATCAAAATAAAAGCGATCAAAAAATGTCACCTGCTCAAAAATGGTACCAATAAAAACGTCAACTCGTACCGCAAAAAATAAGACCTCACATGACTCTGTGGGCCAAAATATGCAAAAATTATAGCTCTCAAAATGTGGCGATGCAAAAAGCTATTTTTGCAATAAAAAGCGTCTTTTAGCGTGACAGCTGCCAATCATGAAAACCCGCTATAAATAGTAAATCAAACCCCCCTTTATCACTCCCTTAGTTAGGGAAAAATAATAAAATTAAAAAAAAGTATTTATTTCCATTTTCCCATTAGGGTTAGGGTTAGGGTTGCGGCTAAAGTTAGGGTTAGGGTTGGCGCTAAAGTTAGGATTAGGGTTAGGGTTGGGATTAGGGGTGTGTTAGGGTTAGGTTTGTGGTTACGGTTGGGACTAGGGTTAGGGGTGTGTTGGGGTTAGGGTTGGAGATAGAATTGGGGGGTTTCCGCTGTTTAGGCACATCAGGGGTTCTCAAAATGTGACATGGCGTCAGATCTCAATTCCAGCCAATTCTGCGTTGAAAAAGTCAAACGGTGCTCCTTCACTTCTGAGCTCTACAATGCGTCCAAACAGTAGTTTATCCCCAGATATGGGGTATCAGCGTACTCTGGACCCCAAGAGTTATTGTGCAATTTGTCCTATTTCTTCTGTTACCCTTGGGAAAATAAAAAACTGGGGGCGAAAATATCATTTTTGGACAAAAAAAATATTTTTTTGTTTTTACGGCTGTACATTATAAACTTCTGTTGGGGCTTCATAGTGCTCTTGGGGCTTCATAGTGCTCACCACACATCTAGATAAGTTCCTTGTGGGGTCTATTTTCCAAAATGGGGTCACTTGTTGGGGATTTCCACTGTTTAGGCGCATCAGGGGCTCTCCAAATGCGACATGACGCCCCCAGACCATTCCATCAAAGTCTGCAATCCAAAACGTCACTACTTCCCTTCCGAGCCCCAACGTGTACCCATACAGTAGTTTTCTCCCACATATTGGGTATCAGCGTACTCAGGACAAATTGGACAACAACTTTTGGGGTCCAATTTCTCCTGTTACCCTTGTAAAAATAAAATATTGGGGCAAAAAAATCATTTTTGCAAAAAAAAAAGGATTTTTTATTTTTACGGCTGTGCGTTATAAACTTCTGTGAAGCACTTCGGGGTTCAAAGTGCTCACCACACATCTAGATAAGTTCCTTGTGGGGTCTATTTTCCAAAATGGGGTCACTTGTGGGGGGTTTCCACTGTTTAGGCGCATCAGGGGCTCTCCAAATGCGACATGACGCCTCCAGACCATTCCATCAAAGTCTGCAATCCAAAACGTCACTACTTCCCTTCCGAGCCCTGACGTGCGCCCATACAGTAGTTTTCTCCCACATATTGGGAATCAGCGTACTCAGGACAAATTGGACAACAACTTTTGGGGTCCAATTTCTCCTGTTACCCTTGTGAAAATAAAATATTAGGGGCGAAAAAATCATTTTTGTAAAAAAAAAAAAGATTTTTTATTTTTACGGCTGTACGTTATAAACTTCTGTGAAGCACTTCGGGGTTCAAAGTGCTCACCACACATCTAGATAAGTTCCTTGTGGGGTCTATTTGCCAAAATGGGGTCACTTGTGGGGGTTGCCACTGTTTAGGTGCATCAGGGGCTCTCCAAATGTGACATGACGCCCCCAGACCATTCCATCAAAGTCTGCAATCCAAAACGTCACTACTTCCCTTCCGAGCCCCGACGTGTGCCCATACAGTAGTTTTCGCCCACATATTGGGTGTTAGGGTCTGCGGAACGCACCAAATATATGAGGTAGAGAGGTGCGTTCGCAGCCCGGGGTCCACCGTGCAGGCGGAACCTGCTGCTAGTAAAATGGCGAAAGTAGCGAACTCTGTTATCCCGCAGAGTCGCTAAAATAAACGCCGTAGCGCCTTGTGGCAGTAAGTGCGAACTCTGTTAATACCCAGAGCCGCTAACAGAAATGCCACAGCGCTATATGGCGATAGGTGCGAACTCACTTAGCTTCAGTGAGCCGCAAAGTAAAACGCTAAGGCGCTGTCTAGCGTCGAAAGCAAACCCTGTTAAATCACAGGGCCGCTGAGGAAAAGTGCTGTGTCCTGTCAGGCTCTCAGATAAACAGTTAAATGCTAAGCGTACATAACGCGTGATCATGTGCTAATGTCCTCGCGGGAGTCACCCGCAATCTATGGCGTCTGAACGCCAGACCCTGAATACGGCAATCAAAACTCCTCACCGGTTACGCCGGTAATCTAGGGCATCTAGGACACCGACCCTGGCCAGCTACCATACCAAACTCCTCACGATTAAGTCGGTATTCTAGTGGCTTATTTCAGCCGGGTCCCTAACCACACATACGCATGATCACACTGGCGCATAGCATACAATGGTTGATATTAGAACATGGTGGCCCAGCCATGCTACCCTTTTATAGCAACAGCTACAGGACCTTCCAGGAACAAGGACCAATGAGAAGCTGTTACAAACACACGTAGCTAAATGACCTTCCTGGCGGACCAATAGGAGCCGCTGCAGCACCTGAACATGTGACCCCTGATCTCCAATGAGAGATGTCACTCTGGGCATGCTCAGATGGGAAAACGCAGGACTTTGTCTCAAAGACGGCTGCTCCAGCACTGGCTATAATAGCAGATCCAGGAAAGGCAGCAGCAAGTCACTGCACAGTAGAGGAGTGGGCAAGACGCCTGGACCGACGTCTCTGCTGAGCAGGCTCCACTGCGGCCGGAGATGAATGGGAGACCGCAGCGGGACGGGTTCGAGACTCCCCTTGTGCAGCATCGGGAAATCAAACCCTAACATTGCCCCCCCTTCTCTGGGCCTCGCAGCATTCAAAGGCAGCGATGAGCTGCGGAGCGTGAACATGCTCGGCAGGCTCCCAGGACCTATCCTCAGGCCCATAACCCCTCCAATCCACCAAATAAAATTTTTTGCCTCGTACCACCTTGCACCCAACAATGGCATTCACCTCGTAGTCGTCCGAAGACGAACCCGACGTCCTGACAGATGACTCAGGCAACCGGGAGATGACCACGGGTTTTAGGAGGGATACATGGAAGGTGTCGGAGATACCAAGGCGAGGCGGAAGGGCCAAACGGTAAACCACAGGGTTCACCTGCTCGAGAACCTTGAAGGGACCCAAATAGCGGGGTGCCAATTTAGTGGATTCCACCCGTAGCCTGATGTTTCGGGCGAAGAGCCACACTAGGTCGCCAGGAGAAAATGTTGGAGCGGGACGCCGATGAGCATCGGCAGAAGACCTCATCCTTTCCTTGGAAGCCTGAATGGCATCCTGGGTGCGGTCCCATATGTCCCGTGCTTCCACAGCCCAGTCTGCCACCCTGGAGTCAGCGGAAGCAACGGGCATGGGCACCGGTACCCGCGGATGCTGGCCGTAATTTAAGAGGAATGGGGTCTGTCCGGTGGAGTCAGCCACAGCATTGTTTAGCGCAAACTCCGCCCACGGAAGCAGAGATGCCCAGTCATCCTGCCTGGCAGAGACAAAATGTCGCAAGTAGGTGACCAAGGTCTGGTTGGCCCTCTCTACCAACCCATTCGTCTCGGGATGATATGCAGAGGAGAGGTTCAATTCAATGCAGAGTAGATGACACAACTCTCTCCAGAACCGAGACGCAAATTGGGGACCTCGATCTCTGACAATCTTGTCTGGCATACCGTGTAGACGGAAGATGTGTCTAATAAATAATGCTGCCAAGGCCCGTGCGGAAGGTAACTGTGGTAGCGGCACTAGGTGCACCATTTTGGAGAAGTGGTCGGTGATCACCCAAATGATAGTGCAACCCCGAGACTTGGGTAAGCCCACCACAAAGTCCATCCCGACCATCTCCCAGGGCCTGTCTGCCACCGGCAAAGGAAAAAGTAACCCAGCTGGCCGTTGTCGAGGGGACTTGTTCCTGGCGCAGGAGACACACGCCTGAACATACTCCCTGACGTCACGGACCATATGTGGCCACCAGTATGTCCTCGCCAATAGCTCAGTTGTCCTCTTTGCCCCAAAGTGTCCACCCACCCTGGACGAGTGTGCCCAAGAGAGTACCTCCGGTCGCAAATTAGTGGGCACAAAAGTCTTGCCCGGAGGCACAGACTCTAGCGAAACCAGGGCTACAGTTCTCAGGCTTTCTTCAGGGACAATAAGCCGAGGCTCATCATCCTCCTCCTCTGATGACACTAAGGAGCGAGAGAGAGCGTCTGCCCGAACATTCTTCTCATCGGAGAGAAAATGGAGGGTGAAATGGAACCGAGAGAAGAATAGGGACCATCTGGCCTGGCGAGAATTTAGCCGCTGAGCCGTTTGCAAATATACCAAGTTCTTGTGGTCGGTGAAGACTTGGAAGGGAAAACGAGCTCCCTCCAGAAGATGTCTCCACTCTGAGAAGGCCAATTTCATAGCCAGCAACTCCCTGTCCCCGATGGAATAATTCCTCTCTGCTGGTGTAAAGGTCTTAGAAAAGAAGAAGCAGGGATGCTTCCGACCTTGAGCATCCTTTTGATATAGGACTGCTCCAGCACCAACAGAAGAGGCGTCCACCTCTAAAACAAACGGTTTATCAACATCAGGGCGATGTAATATGGGAGCACTGGCAAAATGCGACTTGATGGAAGAGAACGCCTTGGAGATCTCCTCAGACCACAACTTGGGATTTGCTCCCTTCTTGGTGAGGGCTACCAAGGGAGCTACCAAAGTCGAGAAATGGGGAATGAACTGGCGATAATAATTAATGAACCCCATAAAGCGCTGCACCGCTTTAAGAGAATGGGGTTCTTGCCAGTCCATTACAGCTTGTAGTTTGGCAGGATCCATAGCCAATCCCTGAGCAGAGATGATATAGCCCAGAAAAGGTAAGGACTCCTGCTCAAACACACATTTCTCCAGCTTGGCATACAGGGAGTTTGCCCGTAAGAGGTCGAAGACTTTGTTGACATCCCTCCAGGGAGAGTCTATATCTGGTGAAAAGATGAGAATATCATCCAGATAGACTACCACAGAGGTGGAGAGCATATCCCGGAAGATATCATTGACAAAGTCTTGGAAAACAGCGGGAGCATTACAGAGCCCGAAGGGCATCACCAGGTATTCGTAATGCCCATCCCTGGTATTAAAAGCTGTCTTCCACTCGTCCCCCTCACGGATGCGAATTAGGTTATAGGCACCACGTAGATCAAGCTTGGTAAATACTCTTGCTCCTCGGAGCCTATCAAAGAGCTCAGAGATTAGGGGCAATGGGTACTTATTCTTGACGGTGATGGCGTTAAGACCCTGTAGTCAATGCATGGACGTAATTCTCCGTTCTTCTTTTGCACAAAGAAGAACCCTGCCCCTGCTGGTGACACCGACTTCCTAATGAACCCTCTTGCCAGATTCTCCTGAATGTACTGGGACATGGCCTCCGTCTCAGGGAGTGAGAGGGGGTATACTCTCCCCCGAGGAAGTTCTGCTCCAGGCAAGAGATCAATAGGACAGTCGTAGGGGCGATGAGGTGGAAGAGTCTCCGCCGCCTTCTTGGAGAAAACGTCTGCATATGCCCAATAACACTGAGGAAGAGAAGTGAGATCTACGGGTATCTCTGTGGTGGTGACCTGAACGCACTCCCTGATACACCTGCCTCTACATGAATCACCCCAACCCAGTATCCTCCCAGAGGACCACTCAATATGGGGAGAGTGGTAATGGAGCCAAGGTACTCCCAGCAACACCTCGTCTATTCCCTCGGGCAGGACAAGAAAAGAAATACTCTCCTGATGGGACGGGGACATAGATAAAGTGAGAGGGATCGTCTGGTGGGTGATTTGGGAGGGCAGAGTTGATCCATTCACTACTCGCACAGTCACCGGTTGGGCGAGCATCACCAGAGGTATAGTGTGGCGGAGAGCAAATGCAGAGGACATGAAATTCCCCTCGGCTCCGGAATCCACACAGAGCTCAGCGGAGAGCGTGGATGGACCTACTGTAATTGTCCCTTTAAAGGACAACTTGGTGGAAAATGCCGCAGTGTCTAGTGAACCTCCTCCCAAGGTCACTAGACGCGACCGTTTTCCCGACCGCTGTGGACATTTGTTGGCATAGTGTCCTAACTGCTGGCAGATGTTACAGACCACGGGTACTCAAGCGGCCCGGGACTTAGGTCCCGCTCAAGAAACCTCCATAGCCTCATGGGAGTCGGGCACCTGGCTGGAAGATTCCAGAGGTCTGGCGAAGGTGGGAGCCAGCCGGAACCTCTGCCTACACTGGGACCGCTCCAACCTCCGCTCGTGAAAACGGAGGTCGATGCGGGTAGATATGGCGATAAGCTTCTCCAGTGTGGCGGGAATCTCCCTGGTAGCCAAAGCATCTTTAACATGATCAGCCAGTCCTCGCCAGTAGACTGGAATGAGTACTTTATCCGACCAGTCTAGCTCTGAGGCCAGAGTCCGAAACTGGACGGAAAACAGACTGACCAAAGACGAACCCTGTGCCAATGCCAGCAGTTGTAGCGCCGTATCGTGGGTGACCTGAGGTCCTAAAAAGACCTTTTTTAGAGCCTCCAGAAAACGAGGAGCACTCCGCACCACACGGTCGTCACACTCCCACAGCGGGGTGGCCCACTCCAACGCTCTGCCTGACAGAAGCGAAATTATAAAGCCCACTTGTGCCCGATCCGTGGGGAAACGTGCAGCCAGAAGCTCGAGTTGTATAGAGCACTGATTCACGAATCCACGACATTGCTTGCTGTCACTAGCAAACTTGTATGGAAGCGGGAGGTGGGATATTGTAGGGGCAGAGGTGGCAGTGGACACACTGGCTGCAGCCACGCTAGCAGCCTGAACAGCGACTGCGGTAACATCCACAGCTGAGGTTGTGCACTCAAGAGCCGCCAACCTACCCTCCAGCTGCTGGATGTCCTGTAGTAGACGCTGGTCATCCGCCATTTTACCAGCCAGACCCTGGCGCTAATATTATGTTAGGGTCTGCGGAACGCACCAAATATATGAGGTAGAGAGGTGCGTTCGCAGCCCGGGGTCCACCGTGCAGGCGGAACCTGCTGCTAGTAAAATGGCGAAAGTAGCGAACTCTGTTATCCCGCAGAGTCGCTAAAATAAACGCCGTAGCGCGTTGTGGCAGTAAGTGCGAACTCTGTTAATACCCAGAGCCGCTAACGGAAATGCCACAGCGCTATATGGCGATAGGTACGAACTCACTTAGCTTCAGTGAGCCGCAAAGTAAAACGCTAGGGCGCTGTCTAGCGTCGAAAGCAAACCATGTTACGTCACAGGGCCGCTGAGGAAAAGTGCTGTGTCCTGTCAGGCTCTCAGGTACACAGTTAAATGCTAAGCGTACATAACGCGTGATCATGTGCTAATGTCCTCGCTGTAGTCACCCGCAATCTATGGCGTCTGAACGCCAGACCCTGAATACGGCAATCAAAACTCCTCACCGGTTACGCCGGTAATCTAGGGCATATAGGACACCGACCCTGGCCAGCTACCATACCAAACTCCTCACCGATTAAGTCGGTATTCTAGTGGCTTATTTCAGCCGGGTCCCTAACCACACATACGCATGATCACACTGGCGCATAGCATACAATGGTTGATATTAGCGCATGGCGGCCCAGCCATGCTACCCTTTTATAGCAACAGCTACAGGACCTTCCAGGAACAAGGACCAATGAGAAGCTGTTACAAACACACGTAGCTACATGACCTTCCTGGCGGACCAATAGGAGCCGCTGCAGCACCTGAACATGTGACCCCTGATCTCCAATGAGAGATGTCACTCTGGGCATGCTCAGATGGGAAAACGCAGGACTTTGTCTCAAAGACGGCTGCTCCAGCACTGGCTATAATAGCAGATCCAGGAAAGGCAGCAGCAAGTCTCTGCACAGTAGAGGAGTGGGCAAGACACCTGGACCGACGTCTCTGCTGAGCAGGCTCCGCTGCGGCCGGAGATGAATGGGAGACTGCAGCGGGATGGGTTCGAGACTCCCCTTGTGCAGCAGCGGGAACTCGAACCCTAACATTGGGTATCAGTGTACTCAGGACAAATTGGACAACAACTTTTGGGTTCCAATTTCTTCTGTTACCCTTGTGAAAATAAAATATTGGGGGCGAAAAAATCATTTTTGTAAAAAAAAAAAAAGATTTTTTATTTTACGGCTGTACGTTATAAACTTTAGTGAAACACGTGGGGGTTCAAAGTTCTCACCACACATCTAGATAAGTTCCTTGAGGGGTCTAGTTTCCAAAATGATGTCATTTATGGGGGTTTCCACTGTTTAGGCAGATCAGGAGCTCTCCAAACACGACATGACGTCCAGCCATTTCTGCGTTGAAAAAGTCAGACGGCGCTCCTTCCCTTCCAAACTCTGCCATGCACTCAAACAGTGGTTTACCCCCACATATGGGGTATAATCGCACTCAGGAAAAATTGCACAATAACTTTTGGAGTCTTGTTACCCTTGGAAAAATAAAAATTGGGGTGATAAGATCATTTTTGTGGAAAAAATATGATTTTTAAATTTTACGGCTCTACGTTATAAACTTGTGTGAAGCACTTGGGGGTTCAAATTGCTCACCAAAGATCTAGATAAGTTCCTTAGGGGGTCTAGTTTCCCAAATGGGGTAATTTGTGGGGGGTTTCCACTGTTTAGGCACATCAGGGGCTCTCCAAATGCAACATGGCATCCAATCTCAATTCCAGCCAATTTTGGTTGGAAAAAGTCAAATGGTGCTCCTTCCATTCCGAGCTCTGCCGTGCGCCCAAACAGTGGTTCTCCCCCACATATGGGGTATCAGCGTACTCAGGACAAATTGTACAACAAATTATGTGGTCCAATTTCTCCTGTTACCCTTGGGAAAATAAAAAATTAGTGACTAAAAGATATTTTTTGTGGGAAAAAAATAGGATTTTTTATTTTCATGCCCGGGCATTATAAACTTGTGTGAAGCACTTGGGGGTTCAAAGTGCTCACCAAAGATCTAGATAAGTTCCTTAGGGGGGTCTAGTTTTCAAAATGGGGTCACTTGTGGGGGGTTTCCACTGTTTAGGCTCATCTGGGGCACTGCAAACGGAACATGACCCGCATCAACGTCTGCATTCCAAAACGTTGCTACTTCCTTTCCAAGCCCTGCCGTGCGCCCAAACAGTTTCTCCCCCACATATGGGGTATCAGCGTACTCAGGACAAATTGGACAACAACTTTTGGGGTCCAATTTCCTTGGGAAAATTCAAAAATTTGGGACTAAAAAATCATTTTTGTGGAAAATTGTTTTGTTTTTTTTTCACACCCAGGCATTATAAACTTTTGTGAAACACTTGGGGGTTCAAAGTGCTCACAACAGATCTAGATAAGTACCTTAGGGGGTCTAGTTTCCAAAATGGTGTCACTTGTGGGGGTTTCCACTGTTTAGGCGCATCAGAGGTTCTCCAAACGCGACATGGCATCCAATCTAAATTCCAGCCAATTTTAGTTTGAAAAAGTCAAACGGCGCTCCTTCCCTTACGAGCTCTGCCGTGTGCCCAAACAGTGGTTTTCCCCCACATATTGGGTATTGGCGTACCCAGGAGAAATTGCATAACAATCCTATCTGTCCATTTTCTCCTTTTACCCTTGTGAAAATAAAAAAAAAGTTTGTAAAAGATCATTTTTGTGGCTAAAAGTTAAATGTTCATTTTTTCCTTCCACGTTGCTTTAGTTACTGCGAAGCACCTGAAGGGTTAATAAACTTCTTGAATGTGGTTTTGAGTACCTTGAGGGGTGCAGTTTTTAGAATGGTGTCACTTTTGGGTATTTTCTGCCATATAGACCCCTCAAAGTGACTTCAAATGTGAGGTGGTCCCTAAAAAAAATGACTTTGTAAATTTTGTTGTAAAAATGAGAAATCGCTGGTCAACTTTTAACCCTTATAACTTCCTAACAAAAAAAATTTGGGTTCCAAAATTGTGCTGATGTAAAGTAGACATGTGGGAAATGTTATTTCTTAACTATTTTGTATGATATATTTCTCTGTTTTAAGGGAATAAAAATTCAAAGTTTGAAAATTGCAAAATTTTAAAAATATTCGCCATATTTGCGTTTTTTTCAAAAATAAACGCAAGTTATATCGAAGAAATTTTACTTCTAATGTGAAGTACAATATGTCACGAGAAAACAATCTCAGAATCGTGAATATCCGTTGAAGCGTTCCAGAGTTATAACCTCATAAAGAGACAGTGGTCAGAATTGTAAAAATTGGCCCGGTCATTAACGTGCAAACCACCCTTGGGGGTGAAGGGGTTAAACGCTTACTGCTGCGTGAGCTTCTTTAGAAATATACATCAATAAGACTTCTACGGATCTATACATTTCTCGCTCTACTTGACACTGATTGTCAATATGGCATCAGGGAGCCTTAAATATAACATAATTCTCCAGTAAACTCCTCAAATGCATGTCATGGCAAATCGGCACAAGGAAAGCCGACACAAAGAGACTTAATCCCGGATTTCCATAATCTATCACAAAAATCTACCCTGACCACCAAAACAGATGATAGGTTAGACGAAAGAGAACTTAATATGGACCTGTCGCAATCATACAAAAGGAAAAAATTGGAGGGGGGGAACCGAGACAGAGGGGTTACAACCTTTGACTCGTACAGTACATCAGAGGAATTTTCTATTAATGGCAGCCCGGTTAAACTCCTCCCCAAAAATGGTTGCCCAGAGGCTTCTTGCCTTGCTGCCCCATCACTTGATATGGTTAACTATGAGACATTCTTTACCTCGGACAAACAAGTGTCTGAAGGTATCCTTGCCAACTTCTGTAAATCACTTAAAGACTCTTTCACGCTAGGTTTCGAGTCACAAAGAAACCTTATACAGGAAGTATGCGACAAATTCTCAAATAGATTAGAAATAAATCAAGGCAGGATTGCGAAGGTGGAAGACAGAACAGAGACACTCATACAACAAAACTTGACCTTAAAAGAGGAAGTTTTCTCTATGAGATCTAAGTTGACGGACCTAGAAGACAGGAGCCGTCTCAATAATATTAAACTTAGAGGATCCTGGAGACCATACTGCAGGATGATCTCTCTGGTTATGCTAACAATGGTTCAAAGATGTAGACTATCCAACGTGGATAGATCTAGAAATGGCCCATAACAATTATAGTTCTTTACAAGACTTATTTTTCAAGTATATATTAGAACCGTCATCGAAAGACCACAAACATCCAATTTTTGACACCATTTTTGATGCCTGGAGGAAATTTGCTAAATTAAAAAAACAGATGATAGGTCTTCCATTTTAAAAAGCTTTCCTCTTAAACTTATCGCATTAGTATATCAATTTCCATTACCTAAAATATGGTCCTACTCTAGCATTTTTACCCAAATTCGGCAATAGTCGGTCACAGTTCAGTAAATCATTGTGTTTTCACTGTTGCTTTTGTTATTACTTTGGCTATGATAGTGGTGTTGTATGTGTTGTGATTTTTTTAGGTGCTTTTTTTGTTTCCTTAACTTTATGTGTATCGATTCCAGTATCCAATCAGGGCGCAGAAATCATCTGCAACGTCATGACACAAGGTCTTTTGTGATTGTTTGCCGATGTCACATGTTCCTGGCCATATAAAAAGCAGACACCTTGCTTTGCTGGCAAAATTTGCTCAGGGTCACACTGCAGAGGTCACTCCTCTTCTAGTGCTGGTACGGAAAGTGAATTTATCCTGTGTGACTGATAGCTTTGGGGCTAAGGTTGTGAAGCAGCATTATACAAGAGGGGAAGGCTACTTACAAGATGAGTGAGAAAAAGTGAAGTCATGGTGGAAGGGGGAATAGGCTTGGTGTTCGACGTGTTTCGTGGGTTAGGTATTAATGTGAATGAAACCTCAACTGAACAAACACAGTGTTAGGGTTCGAGTTCCTGCTGCTGCACAAGGGGAGTCTCGAACCAGTTCCGCTACGGTCCTCCATTAATCTCCGTCCGCAGTGGAGCCTGCTCAGCAGAGACGGTGGTCCCAGCGTCTTGCCCGTTCCAGTACTGTGCAGAGACTTGCTGCTGCTCCTCCTGAATCTTCTGTTGTAGCCAGTGCTGGAGCAGACGTCTTGGGGACGAAGTCCTGCATTTCCCCTTCTGAGCATGCCCAGGGTAAGATCTCTCATTGGAGATCAGGGGTCACATGTTCAGGAACTGCAGCAGCTCCTATTGGTCCGCCAGGAAGGTCCTGAAACTACATGTGTTTTGGAACAGTTTCTCATTGGTCCTTTCTTCTGGCAGGTCCTGTAGCTGTTACTATAAAAGGGTGGCAATAGTGAGCCACCATGCGCTAGTATCAACCGTTATATGCTTTGCGCCAGTGTGGTCATGCGTGTTTGTGGTTAGGGCGGCTGAAATACGCCATTACAATACCGACTTAATCGGTGAGGAGCTTGGTATGCTACCTGGTCAGGGTTGGTTTCCTAGATGCCCTAGATTACCAGCATAACCGGTGAGGAGTTTGATTGCCGTATTCAGGGCCTGGCGTTCAGACGCCATAGATTGCGGGTGACTCCCGCGAGGACATTAGCGAATGATCACGTTCTATGTTCGCGTAGCAGTCAACTGTGTACCTGGGTGCCTGACAGGACACAGACGTTTGTCTCAGCGGCTCTGTGACGTAACAGGGTTCGCTTTCAACGCTAGACAGCGCCCTAGCGTGTTTACTTTGCAACTCAGTTGTGTTTAGTGAGTTCGCACACATCGCCATATAGCGCTGCGGCACTCCTTCTAGCGGCTCTGTGGAATAACAGAGTTCGCACTTATTGCCACAGCGCGTTACGGCGTTTATTTTGGCGACTCTGCGGGATAACAGAGTTCACTTCTTGCGCCATTTTGCTAGCAGCAGGCTCCGCCTGCACGGTGGAACCCGGGCTGCGATCGGCTGTTATTATAAAAGGGTGGCAATGCTGAGCCGCCATGCGCTAGTATCAACCATTATATGCTTTGCGCCAGTGTGGTCATGCGTGTATGTGGTTAGGGCCCCGGCTGAAATAAGCCCCTAGAATAGAGACTTAATCGGTGAGGAGTTTGGTATGCTAGCTGTTCAGGCTCGGTGTCCTAGATGCCCTAGATTACCGGCATAACCGGTGAGGAGTTTGATTGCCGTATTCAGGGCCTGGCGTTCAGACGCCATAGATTGCGGGTGACTCCCGCGAGGACATTAGCGCATGATCACGTTCTATGTTCGCTTAGCAGTTAACTGTGTACCTGGGTGCCTGACAGGACACAGAACTTTTTCTCAGCGGCTCTGTGACGTAACAGGGTTCGCTTTCAATGCTAGACAGCGCCCTAGCGTGTTTACTTTGCGACTCAGTGGTGTTAAGTGAGTTCGCACACATCGCCATATAGCGCTGCGGCACTCCTTCTAGCGGCTCTGTGGAATAACAGAGTTCGCACATATTGCCACAGCGCGTTACGGCATTTATTTTGGCGACTCTGCGTGATAACAGAGTTCGCTTCTTGCGCCATTTTACTAGCAGCAGGCTCCGCCTGCACGGTGGATCCCAGGCTGCAAACGCACCTCTCTACATCATATATTTGGTGCGTTCCGCAGACCCTTACATAATACTAGCGCCAGGGTCTGACTGGAAAAATGGCGGACGACCGGCTTCTGCAGCGGTATATCCAGCAGCTGGAGGGTAGGTTGGAGACTCTAGAGCGCACAACCTCAGCTGTGGATGTTACCGCAGTCGCTGTTTAGGCTGCTAGTGTGGCCGCCGCCAGTTTGTCCTCTGCCACCCCTGCTCCGACTATTTCCCGCCTCCCACTTCCAGACAAGTTTACCGGTGACAGTAAACAATGTCGGGGTTTCGTCAGTCAGTGCTCCATACATCTAGAGCTTCTGGCTGCATGTTTTCCCACGGAGCAGGTGAAAGTGGGTTTTATCATATCCCTTTTGTCGGGCAGGGCGTTGGAGTGGGCAACGCCGTTGTGGGAGCGCGATGATCGTGTGGTGCAGAGACGAACCCTGTGCCAATGCCAGCAGTTGTAGCGCCGTATCGTGGGTGACCTGAGGTCCTAAAAAGACCTTTTTTAGAGCCTCCAGAAAACGAGGAGCACTCCGCACCACACGGTCGTCACACTCCCACAGCGGGGTGGCCCACTCCAACGCTCTGCCTGACAGAAGCGAAATTATAAAGCCCACTTGTGCCCGATCCGTGGGGAAACGTGCAGCCAGAAGCTCGAGTTGTATAGAGCACTGATTCACGAATCCACGACATTGCTTGCTGTCACTAGCAAACTTGTATGGAAGCGGGAGGTGGGATATTGTAGGGGCAGAGGTGGCAGTGGACACACTGGCTGCAGCCACGCTAGCAGCCTGAACAGCGACTGCGGTAACATCCACAGCTGAGGTTGTGCACTCAAGAGCCGCCAACCTACCCTCCAGCTGCTGGATGTCCTGTAGTAGACGCTGGTCATCCGCCATTTTACCAGCCAGACCCTGGCGCTAATATTATGTTAGGGTCTGCGGAACGCACCAAATATATGAGGTAGAGAGGTGCGTTCGCAGCCCGGGGTCCACCGTGCAGGCGGAACCTGCTGCTAGTAAAATGGCGAAAGTAGCGAACTCTGTTATCCCGCAGAGTCGCTAAAATAAACGCCGTAGCGCGTTGTGGCAGTAAGTGCGAACTCTGTTAATACCCAGAGCCGCTAACGGAAATGCCACAGCGCTATATGGCGATAGGTACGAACTCACTTAGCTTCAGTGAGCCGCAAAGTAAAACGCTAGGGCGCTGTCTAGCGTCGAAAGCAAACCATGTTACGTCACAGGGCCGCTGAGGAAAAGTGCTGTGTCCTGTCAGGCTCTCAGGTACACAGTTAAATGCTAAGCGTACATAACGCGTGATCATGTGCTAATGTCCTCGCTGTAGTCACCCGCAATCTATGGCGTCTGAACGCCAGACCCTGAATACGGCAATCAAAACTCCTCACCGGTTACGCCGGTAATCTAGGGCATATAGGACACCGACCCTGGCCAGCTACCATACCAAACTCCTCACCGATTAAGTCGGTATTCTAGTGGCTTATTTCAGCCGGGTCCCTAACCACACATACGCATGATCACACTGGCGCATAGCATACAATGGTTGATATTAGCGCATGGCGGCCCAGCCATGCTACCCTTTTATAGCAACAGCTACAGGACCTTCCAGGAACAAGGACCAATGAGAAGCTGTTACAAACACACGTAGCTACATGACCTTCCTGGCGGACCAATAGGAGCCGCTGCAGCACCTGAACATGTGACCCCTGATCTCCAATGAGAGATGTCACTCTGGGCATGCTCAGATGGGAAAACGCAGGACTTTGTCTCAAAGACGGCTGCTCCAGCACTGGCTATAATAGCAGATCCAGGAAAGGCAGCAGCAAGTCTCTGCACAGTAGAGGAGTGGGCAAGACACCTGGACCGACGTCTCTGCTGAGCAGGCTCCGCTGCGGCCGGAGATGAATGGGAGACTGCAGCGGGATGGGTTCGAGACTCCCCTTGTGCAGCAGCGGGAACTCGAACCCTAACATTGGGTATCAGTGTACTCAGGACAAATTGGACAACAACTTTTGGGTTCCAATTTCTTCTGTTACCCTTGTGAAAATAAAATATTGGGGGCGAAAAAATCATTTTTGTAAAAAAAAAAAAAGATTTTTTATTTTACGGCTGTACGTTATAAACTTTAGTGAAACACTTGGGGTTCAAAGTTCTCACCACACATCTAGATAAGTTCCTTGAGGGGTCTAGTTTCCAAAATGATGTCATTTATGGGGTTTCCACTGTTTAGGCAGATCAGGAGCTCTCCAAACACGACATGACGTCCAGCCATTTCTGCGTTGAAAAAGTCAGACGGCGCTCCTTCCCTTCCAAACTCTGCCATGCACCCAAACAGTGGTTTACCCCCACATATGGGGTATAATCGCACTCAGGAAAAATTGCACAATAACTTTTGGAGTCTTGTTACCCTTGGAAAAATAAAAATTGGGGTGATAAGATCATTTTTGTGGAAAAAATATGATTTTTAAATTTTACGGCTCTACGTTATAAACTTGTGTGAAGCACTTGGGGGTTCAAATTGCTCACCAAAGATCTAGATAAGTTCCTTAGGGGGTCTAGTTTCCCAAATGGGGTCATTTGTGGGGGGTTTCCACTGTTTAGGCACATCAGGGGCTCTCCAAATGCAACATGGCATCCAATCTCAATTCCAGCCAATTTTGGTTGGAAAAAGTCAAATGGTGCTCCTTCCATTCCGAGCTCTGCCGTGCGCCCAAACAGTGGTTCTCCCCCACATATGGGGTATCAGCGTACTCAGGACAAATTGTACAACAAATTATGTGGTCCAATTTCTCCTGTTACCCTTGGGAAAATAAAAAATTAGTGACTAAAAGATATTTTTGTGGGAAAAAAATAGGATTTTTTATTTTCATGCCCGGGCATTATAAACTTGTGTGAAGCACTTGGGGGTTCAAAGTGCTCACCAAAGATCTAGATAAGTTCCTTAGGGGGGTCTAGTTTTCAAAATGGGGTCACTTGTGGGGGTTTCCACTGTTTAGGCTCATCTGGGGCACTGCAAACGGAACATGACCCGCATCAACGTCTGCATTCCAAAACGTTGCTACTTCCTTTCCAAGCCCTGCCGTGCGCCCAAACAGTTTCTCCCCCACATATGGGGTATCAGCGTACTCAGGACAAATTGGACAACAACTTTTGGGGTCCAATTTCCTTGGGAAAATTCAAAAATTTGGGACTAAAAATCATTTTTGTGGAAAATTGTTTTGTTTTTTTTTCACACCCAGGCATTATAAACTTTTGTGAAACACTTGGGGGTTCAAAGTGCTCACAACAGATCTAGATAAGTACCTTAGGGGGTCTAGTTTCCAAAATGGTGTCACTTGTGGGGGTTTCCACTGTTTAGGCGCATCAGAGGTTCTCCAAACGCGACATGGCATCCAATCTAAATTCCAGCCAATTTTAGTTTGAAAAAGTCAAACGGCGCTCCTTCCCTTACGAGCTCTGCCGTGTGCCCAAACAGTGGTTTTCCCCCACATATTGGGTATTGGCGTACCCAGGAGAAATTGCATAACAATCCTATCTGTCCATTTTCTCCTTTTACCCTTGTGAAAATAAAAAAAAAAGTTTGTAAAAGATCATTTTTGTGGCTAAAAAGTTAAATGTTCATTTTTTCCTTCCACGTTGCTTTAGTTACTGCGAAGCACCTGAAGGGTTAATAAACTTCTTGAATGTGGTTTTGAGTACCTTGAGGGGTGCAGTTTTTAGAATGGTGTCACTTTTGGGTATTTTCTGCCATATAGACCCCTCAAAGTGACTTCAAATGTGAGGTGGTCCCTAAAAAAAATGACTTTGTAAATTTTGTTGTAAAAATGAGAAATCGCTGGTCAACTTTTAACCCTTATAACTTCCTAACAAAAAAAATTTGGTTCCAAAATTGTGCTGATGTAAAGTAGACATGTGGGAAATGTTATTTCTTAACTATTTTGTATGATATATTTCTCTGTTTTAAGGGAATAAAAATTCAAAGTTTGAAAATTGCAAAATTTTAAAAATATTCGCCATATTTGCGTTTTTTTCAAAAATAAACGCAAGTTATATCGAAGAAATTTTACTTCTAATGTGAAGTACAATATGTCACGAGAAAACAATCTCAGAATCGTGAATATCCGTTGAAGCGTTCCAGAGTTATAACCTCATAAAGAGACAGTGGTCAGAATTGTAAAAATTGGCCCGGTCATTAACGTGCAAACCACCCTTGGGGGTGAAGGGGTTAAACGCTTACTGCTGCGTGAGCTTCTTTAGAAATATACATCAATAAGACTTCTACGGATCTATACATTTCTCGCTCTACTTGACACTGATTGTCAATATGGCATCAGGGAGCCTTAAATATAACATAATTCTCCAGTAAACTCCTCAAATGCATGTCATGGCAAATCGGCACAAGGAAAGCCGACACAAAGAGACTTAATCCCGGATTTCCATAATCTATCACAAAAATCTACCCTGACCACCAAAACAGATGATAGGTTAGACGAAAGAGAACTTAATATGGACCTGTCGCAATCATACAAAAGGAAAAAATTGGAGGGGGGGAACCGAGACAGAGGGGTTACAACCTTTGACTCGTACAGTACATCAGAGGAATTTTCTATTAATGGCAGCCCGGTTAAACTCCTCCCCAAAAATGGTTGCCCAGAGGCTTCTTGCCTTGCTGCCCCATCACTTGATATGGTTAACTATGAGACATTCTTTACCTCGGACAAACAAGTGTCTGAAGGTATCCTTGCCAACTTCTGTAAATCACTTAAAGACTCTTTCACGCTAGGTTTCGAGTCACAAAGAAACCTTATACAGGAAGTATGCGACAAATTCTCAAATAGATTAGAAATAAATCAAGGCAGGATTGCGAAGGTGGAAGACAGAACAGAGACACTCATACAACAAAACTTGACCTTAAAAGAGGAAGTTTTCTCTATGAGATCTAAGTTGACGGACCTAGAAGACAGGAGCCGTCTCAATAATATTAAACTTAGAGGGATCCTGGAGACCATACTGCAGGATGATCTCTCTGGTTATGCTAACAATGGTTCAAAGATGTAGACTATCCAACGTGGATAGATCTAGAAATGGCCCATAACAATTATAGTTCTTTACAAGACTTATTTTTCAAGTATATATTAGAACCGTCATCGAAAGACCACAAACATCCAATTTTTGACACCATTTTTGATGCCTGGAGGAAATTTGCTAAATTAAAAAAACAGATGATAGGTCTTCCATTTTAAAAAGCTTTCCTCTTAAACTTATCGCATTAGTATATCAATTTCCATTACCTAAAATATGGTCCTACTCTAGCATTTTTACCCAAATTCGGCAATAGTCGGTCACAGTTCAGTAAATCATTGTGTTTTCACTGTTGCTTTTGTTATTACTTTGGCTATGATAGTGGTGTTGTATGTGTTGTGATTTTTTTAGGTGCTTTTTTTGTTTCCTTAACTTTATGTGTATCGATTCCAGTATCCAATCAGGGCGCAGAAATCATCTGCAACGTCATGACACAAGGTCTTTTGTGATTGTTTGCCGATGTCACATGTTCCTGGCCATATAAAAAGCAGACACCTTGCTTTGCTGGCAAAATTTGCTCAGGGTCACACTGCAGAGGTCACTCCTCTTCTAGTGCTGGTACGGAAAGTGAATTTATCCTGTGTGACTGATAGCTTTGGGGCTAAGGTTGTGAAGCAGCATTATACAAGAGGGGAAGGCTACTTACAAGATGAGTGAGAAAAAGTGAAGTCATGGTGGAAGGGGGAATAGGCTTGGTGTTCGACGTGTTTCGTGGGTTAGGTATTAATGTGAATGAACCTCAACTGAACAAACACAGTGTTAGGGTTCGAGTTCCTGCTGCTGCACAAGGGGAGTCTCGAACCAGTTCCGCTACGGTCCTCCATTAATCTCCGTCCGCAGTGGAGCCTGCTCAGCAGAGACGGTGGTCCCAGCGTCTTGCCCGTTCCAGTACTGTGCAGAGACTTGCTGCTGCTCCTCCTGAATCTTCTGTTGTAGCCAGTGCTGGAGCAGACGTCTTGGGGACGAAGTCCTGCATTTCCCCTTCTGAGCATGCCCAGGGTAAGATCTCTCATTGGAGATCAGGGGTCACATGTTCAGGAACTGCAGCAGCTCCTATTGGTCCGCCAGGAAGGTCCTGAAACTACATGTGTTTTGGAACAGTTTCTCATTGGTCCTTTCTTCTGGCAGGTCCTGTAGCTGTTACTATAAAAGGGTGGCAATAGTGAGCCACCATGCGCTAGTATCAACCGTTATATGCTTTGCGCCAGTGTGGTCATGCGTGTTTGTGGTTAGGGCGGCTGAAATACGCCATTACAATACCGACTTAATCGGTGAGGAGCTTGGTATGCTACCTGGTCAGGGTTGGTTTCCTAGATGCCCTAGATTACCAGCATAACCGGTGAGGAGTTTGATTGCCGTATTCAGGGCCTGGCGTTCAGACGCCATAGATTGCGGGTGACTCCCGCGAGGACATTAGCGAATGATCACGTTCTATGTTCGCGTAGCAGTCAACTGTGTACCTGGGTGCCTGACAGGACACAGACGTTTGTCTCAGCGGCTCTGTGACGTAACAGGGTTCGCTTTCAACGCTAGACAGCGCCCTAGCGTGTTTACTTTGCAACTCAGTTGTGTTTAGTGAGTTCGCACACATCGCCATATAGCGCTGCGGCACTCCTTCTAGCGGCTCTGTGGAATAACAGAGTTCGCACTTATTGCCACAGCGCGTTACGGCGTTTATTTTGGCGACTCTGCGGGATAACAGAGTTCACTTCTTGCGCCATTTTGCTAGCAGCAGGCTCCGCCTGCACGGTGGAACCCGGGCTGCGATCGGCTGTTATTATAAAAGGGTGGCAATGCTGAGCCGCCATGCGCTAGTATCAACCATTATATGCTTTGCGCCAGTGTGGTCATGCGTGTATGTGGTTAGGGCCCCGGCTGAAATAAGCCCCTAGAATAGAGACTTAATCGGTGAGGAGTTTGGTATGCTAGCTGTTCAGGCTCGGTGTCCTAGATGCCCTAGATTACCGGCATAACCGGTGAGGAGTTTGATTGCCGTATTCAGGGCCTGGCGTTCAGACGCCATAGATTGCGGGTGACTCCCGCGAGGACATTAGCGCATGATCACGTTCTATGTTCGCTTAGCAGTTAACTGTGTACCTGGGTGCCTGACAGGACACAGAACTTTTTCTCAGCGGCTCTGTGACGTAACAGGGTTCGCTTTCAATGCTAGACAGCGCCCTAGCGTGTTTACTTTGCGACTCAGTGGTGTTAAGTGAGTTCGCACACATCGCCATATAGCGCTGCGGCACTCCTTCTAGCGGCTCTGTGGAATAACAGAGTTCGCACATATTGCCACAGCGCGTTACGGCATTTATTTTGGCGACTCTGCGTGATAACAGAGTTCGCTTCTTGCGCCATTTTACTAGCAGCAGGCTCCGCCTGCACGGTGGATCCCAGGCTGCAAACGCACCTCTCTACATCATATATTTGGTGCGTTCCGCAGACCCTTACATAATACTAGCGCCAGGGTCTGACTGGAAAAATGGCGGACGACCGGCTTCTGCAGCGGTATATCCAGCAGCTGGAGGGTAGGTTGGAGACTCTAGAGCGCACAACCTCAGCTGTGGATGTTACCGCAGTCGCTGTTTAGGCTGCTAGTGTGGCCGCCGCCAGTTTGTCCTCTGCCACCCCTGCTCCGACTATTTCCCGCCTCCCACTTCCAGACAAGTTTACCGGTGACAGTAAACAATGTCGGGGTTTCGTCAGTCAGTGCTCCATACATCTAGAGCTTCTGGCTGCATGTTTTCCCACGGAGCAGGTGAAAGTGGGTTTTATCATATCCCTTTTGTCGGGCAGGGCGTTGGAGTGGGCAACGCCGTTTTGGGAGCGCGATGATCGTGTGGTGCAGAGTGCTCCTCTCTTCTTGGACAATCTGAACCAGGTCTTTTTAGGACCTCGCGTCACCCACGATACGGCTCTTTAACTGTTGGCAATCACCCTGGGTTCATCCATGGTCAGCCAGTTCGCCGTCCAATTTCGGTCTCTGGTCTCTGAGCTGGACTGGCCAGATAAAGTCCTTATACCAGTGTACTGGAGGGTACTGGCAGACCATGTGAAGGACACCTTGTCCAACAGGGAGATTCCTGCCACACTGGAGGAGCTCATTACCATATCTACCCGCATCGACCTCCGTTTTAACGAGCGGAGGTTGGAGCGGGCCCTGTGTAGACAGAGGTTCCGGCTGGCGCCCACCTTCGCCAGACCTCTTGAATTTTCCATTCAG
Organism: Oophaga sylvatica; assembly: GCA_033576555.1. Classification (NCBI taxonomy): domain Eukaryota; kingdom Metazoa; phylum Chordata; class Amphibia; order Anura; family Dendrobatidae; genus Oophaga; species Oophaga sylvatica. The sequence goes on along the minus strand of JARQOD010000007.1, from coordinate 172,578,403 downwards.
GCGTCCGATTCCCCTTAGGCCATGGAGATTTCTCGAGCGAGACCTAAGTCTCGGGCAGCTCGAGTATCTGTGACTTGTAATGCTTGCCAACAAGTAGGGCATTATGCTAATAAATGTCCACAGCAGTCGGGAAACGACCACGTCTAGTAACCATTGGGGGGTTTCACTAGACACAGCAGTACACGCCTCCAAGTTGTCCTTTAGGGGGACAATCAATTTTGGCTCATCCACTTTAACAGTCACGCTTTGTGTGGATTCTGGAGCTGAAGGAAATTTCATGTCTTCTACCATCGCTCTCCGCCACTCTATACCTCTGGTGATGCTCGCCAAACCCGTGACTGTTCGAGTAGTGAATGGGTTTACACTGCCTTCACCAAGCACACATCAGACCATCCCTTTCACGTTGTCAATGTCCCCTTCCCATCAGGAGATTATCTCACTTCTGGTCATTCCCGAGGGAATAGACGAGATTTTGTTAGGGATGCCCTGGCTCCGTTTCCACTCCCCACACATTGAGTGGAACTCTGGGATGATATTGGGTTGGGGTGAGTCATGTAAAGGCAGATGTATGAGGGAATGCATTCAGGTGGCCACTACAGAGATACCCGCAGATCTTACTTCACTTCCTAAATACTATTGGTCGTATGCAGACGTATTCTCCAAAAAGGCTGCGGAAATCCTTCCACCTCACCGTCCTTATGACTGTCCTATTGACCTCTTGCCCAGAGCGGAATCTCCTCGGGGACGGGTCTATCCCCTTTCTCTCCCGGAGACGGAGGCTATGTCTCAATATATTCAGGAGAACCTGGCAAGAGGATTCATTAGGAAGTCAGTGTCACCTGCAGGGGCGGGGTTCTTCTTCGTGCAGAAGAAGAACGGAGAATTACGTCCATGCATCGATTACAGGGGTCTTAATGCCATCACCGTCAAGAATAAATACCCGTTGCCCCTGATTTCTGAGCTATTTGATAGGCTACGGGGGCAAGAGTATTTACGAAATTAGATCTGCGGGGTGCTTATAACCTGATTCGCATCCGTGAGGGGGACGAATGGAAGACGGCTTTTAATACCAGGGACGGGCACTATGAATATCTGGTGATGCCCTTCGGGCTCTGTAATGCCCCAGCCGTCTTCCAAGACTTTGTTAATTACATCTTCCAGGATATTCTCTCCACCTCAGTCGTAGTCTATCTGGATGATATTCTCATCTTTTCCCCAGATATTGATTCCCACCAGAGAGATGTCTGCAGAGTCATGGACCTCTTACGGGCAAATTCCCTCTACACAAAGTTGGAGAAATGTGTGTTTGCGCAGGAGTCCTTACCTTTCCTGGGCTATATCATCTCCGCCCAGGGATTGGCTATGGATCCTGCCAAACTACAGGCGGTGATGGACTGGCAAGAACACCATTCTCTGAAGGCGGTGCAGCGCTTTATGGGGTTCATTAATTACTACCGCCAGTTTATCCCTCACTTCTCAACTTTGGTAGCTCCCGTGGTAGCCCTCACCAAAAAGGGAGCAAATCCCAAATTGTGGTCTGAAGAGGTCTCCAAGGCCTTCACTTCTATTAAGTCCCATTTTGCTAGCGCTCCCATCCTACATCGCCCCGATGTTGATAAGCCATTTATATTGGAGGTGGATGCCTCGTCCGTTGGTGCTGGAGCAGTCCTCTTCCAAAAGGATGCTCAAGGTCGGAAGCACCCATGCTTCTTTTTCTCCAAGACCATCACACCAGCGGAGAGGAATTATTCCATCGGGGACAGGAAGTTGCTAGCAATGAAGTTGGCCTTCTCGGAGTGGAGACATCTGTTCGAGGGGGCTCGCTTTCCCTTCCAAGTCTTCACGGATCATAAAATTCTGATGTATTTACAAACTGCCCAGCGGCTAAATTCCCGTCAGGCCAGATGGTCCTTGTTTTTCTCCCGCTTTCACTTCACCCTCCATTTTCTGTCGGGAGAGAACAACATTCGGGCTGACGCTCTCTCTCTCGCTCCGTTGTGTCTTCTGAGGAGGAGGAGGGGGAGCCACGGCTTATTGTCCCCTCTGAGAGCCTGAGAACTGTAGCTCCAGTGTCGCTAGAGTCTGTCCCTCCGGGCAAGACCTTTGTACCATCTAATTTGCGACCTGAGGTTCTCTCTTGGGCCCATTCTCCAGGGTGAGTTGACATTTTGGGAAAAAAGGACATCTGAGCTACTCCCGAGGACATACTGGTGGCCGCATATGGTCCGGGACGCTGGAGATTATATTCGGGCATGTGTCTCCTGTGCCAAAAATAAGTCCCCTCGTCAGTGGCCAGCTTGGTTACTTTACCCATTGCCGGTGGCAGACAGGCCTTGGGAAATGGTCGGGATGGACTTTGTGGTAGGCTTGCCCAAATCTCGTGAGTGTACCATCATATGGGTTATCACCGATCACTTCTCCAAAATGGTGCACTTGGTGCCGCTACCCCGGTTACCTTCTGCACGGGCCTTGGCGACACTGTTTATCAAACATATCTTCCGCTTACACGGTATGCCGGACAAAATTGTCAGCGATCGGGGTCCCCAGTTTGCGTCTCGGTTCTGGAGAGAGTTTTGTCGCCTTCTCAGTGTTGAGTTAAACCTCTCTTCTGCTTATCATCCCGAGACGAATGGGTTGGTAGAGAGGGCCAACCAGACCTTGGTCATATATCTGCGACATTTTGTTTCAGCTAGGCAGGATGACTGGGCATCCTTGTTACCGTGGTCGGAGTTTGCATTAAACAACGCTGTGGCTGATTCCACTGGACAAACCCCATTTCTCCTTAATTACGGTCAGCATCCGCGGGTTCCCGTGCCTATGCCTGTGTCTTCCACCGACTCCAGGGTGGCAGACTGGGCTGTGGAGGCATGGGACATTTGGGACCGCACTCAGGATGCCTTTCAGGCTTTCAAGGAGAGAATGAGGTCATCCGCCGACGCACATCGGCGCCCCGCTCAGACTTTTGCCCCTGACGATTTAGTGTGGCTCTCTGCCCGTAACATCAGGCTGCACGTAGAGTCCACTAAGTTCGCACCTCGCTTCTTGGGTCCCTTCAAGGTCCTTGAATAGGTTAATCCTGTGGTTTACCGGTTAGCACTTCCGCCACGCCTGGGTATCACCGACACATTCCATGTCTCCCTCCTGAAACCCGTATACTTGTCCCGGTTTTTCGAGTCATCTGCCGGGACATCGGGTTCGTCTACGGACGACTATGAGGTGAATGCTATTCTGGGGTGCAAGGTGGTACGTGGCAAAAAGTTTTATTTGGGGGATTGGAGGGGTTATGGGCCTGAGGATAGGTCATGGGAGCCTGCTGAGCGTATTCAGGCTCCACAGCTCATCGCTGCCTTTGAGCGCAGCGAGGCCCAAAGAAGGGGTTGCCATAGGAGGGGGGTAATGTTAGGGTTCGAGTTCCCGCTGCTGCACAAGGGGAGTCTCGAACCGATTCCGCTGCGGTCCTCCATTCATCTCCGTCCGCAGTGGAGCCTGCTCAGTAGAGACTGTGGTCCCAGCTTCTTGCACGTTCCAGTACTGTGCAGAGACTTGCTGCTGCTCCTCCTGGATCTTCTGCTGTAGCCAGTGCTGGAGCAGACGTCTTGGGGACAAAGTCCTGTGTTTCCCCTTTCCTAGCATGGCCAGGGTAAGATCTCTCATTGGAGATCAGGGGTCACATGTTCAGGTACTGCAGCAGCTCCTATTGGTCCGCCAGGAAGGTCCTGAAACTACATGTGTTTTGGAACAGTTTCTCATTGGTCCTTTCTTCTGGCAGGTCCTGTAGCTGTTACTATAAAAGGGTGGCAATACTGAGCCGCCATGCGTTAGTATCAACCGTTACATGCTTTGCGCCAGTGTGGTCATGCTTGTGTGTGGTTAGGGCGGCTGAAATACGCCATTACAATACCGACTTAATCGGTGAGGAGCTTGGTATGCTAGCTGGTCAGGGTCGGTGCCCTAGATTACCGGCATAACCGATGAGGAGTTTGGTTGCCGTATTCAGGGCCTCGCGTTCAGACGCCATAGATTGCGGGTGACTACCGCGAGGTCATTAGCGCATGATCACGTTCTATGTTCGCTTAGCAGTCAACTGTGTACCTGGGTGCCTGACAGGACACAGAAGTTTGTCTCAGCGGCTCTGTGACGCAACAGGGTTCGCTTTCAACGCTAGACAGCGCCCTAGAATGTTTATTTTGCGACTCAGTGGTGTTAAGTGAGTTCGCACACATCGCCATATAGCGCTGTGGCACTCCTTTTAGTGGCTCTGTGGAATAACAGAGTTCGCACATATTGCCACAGCGCGTTACGGCGTTTATTTTGGCAACTCTGCGGGATAACAGAGTTCGCTTCTTGCGCCATTTTACTAGCAGCAGGCTCCGCCTGCACGGTGGCCCCCGGGCTGAGAACGCACCTCTCTACATCATATATTTGGTGCATTCTGCAGACCCTTACACACAGTCTCATCCTATCCAAAGACCACTGACAATATCTGTTATTGGCCGGTCTACTCGACTCCCTTCCTTTGGCAGCAGCATAGTAGTAAGCCTTGAAGATGAGGCTCAGAAAGAGCAGCAAAACAGCCCCAGACCATCACTCTACCCCTCACCATATTTTACAGTTAGTATGATGTTCCTTTTCTGAAATTCTGTGCTACTTCTACACTAGATGTAATGGGACATACACATTCCAAAAAATTAAACTTTTGTCTTGTCAGTCCATGGAGTATTCTCCCAAATGTCTTGGGGATCATCAATATGTTTTCTGGCAAAACTGAGATGAGCCTTTATGTTCATATTGCTCAGCAGTGGTTAACATCTTGGAACTCTGCCATGCAGGCTTTTTTTCCCACTCTCTTTCCTATGGTGAAGTCATAAACACTGACCTTAGCTGAGGCAAGTGAAGCCTGCAGTTCTTTGGACATTGTTGTGGGGTCTTTTGTGACATCTTGGACAAGTTGTAGCTGTGCTCATCGGGTAATTTTGGTCTGCCAGCCACCATTGGGAAGGTTAACTAGTGTTCCATGTTTTTGCCATTTGTGGATAATGGCTCTCCCTGTGGTTTGCTGGAGTCCCCAAACTTTAGAAATGGATTTTTAACCTTTTCCAGTTTGATAGATCTCAATTACTTTGTTTCTCATTTGCTCCAGAATTTCTTTGGATTGCAGCATGATGTCTAGCTTTTGATGAGCTTTTGATCTACTTCACTTTGTCAAGCAGGTCCTATTTAAGTGATTTATTGATTGTGAACCGATGTGGCAGTAATCAGGCCTTGGTGTGGCTAGGGAATTTAAACTCAACTTCCCAAAGATGTGATAAACCACAGTTAATTTATGCTTTATGGAGGAGGGGGGCAAACTCTATTTCACACAGGGCTCTGTAGGTTTGGATTTATTTTTCCCTTAATAATAAAGACCTTCATTTAAAAACTGCATTTTGTGTTTACTTGTGTTATCTTTGTCTAAAATTTCAATCTGTTTGCTGATGCCTACATCAACAGGCTGAGTGCTTTTAGCAATATGCATGCGCTGCCCTTTTAAGAGCAGGGGAACGCTCACTGACACTAGGTGCGCTGCAAGGAACTGAGGTGCACACCATAACCTCTGATCTGCTGAGGGATCCACGGCATGAGGCCCTGACTGTGAGTATGCTGGCGCCCTGCATGAAGGGAGCACCATGCAGGGGCACCAGGTATAGCGCTATAGCCTGAATGAAAGGTGTCATAAGTACATAGGTAATCACAAAATCCTCTGAATCTTGAAAATTCAACCCAATCAGCAAAGCAACGTATTTGTTTTCAGCACCACAAAATTAGTTGCATTCAACTGTATTCATTTCTGAACCAGTTTAGCTGCATAACAGTGTTATAAACTTTTCTGTTGATTGCTAGAGATTAATGATGAGCGAATGTGCTCGCCACTACTCGTTACTCACCCGAGTATCACGGTACTCGGTGTACTCAGCGAACACAGAGCATTTATGGGATTACTCGGCTGGAACTCTGGTCTCCACCCAGCTTTTTTGATGGACTTTACAGACCCAATCACAACGCAGTGATTGTTGTGGTTGTGCAGTGATTGGCTGGCTGCACAGCATCATCAGGGGTATAAGAGACCGGATGCCGCCCTGCTCGGCGCATTCAGCTCCAGATTGAGATAGTGTAGGGAAAGCTGCTGCAGATATAGTGTCAGAATTGGGGATTTATTAGTTAGTGTGGGGTCTACCATCCTAAACTACTAAAATCCGCCAAGAGCAAGCGACACTACTCTGTCCTGCTTCTCCTCGACATGTCTTCTGCCTTCGACACTGTGGACCATTCCCTCCTTCTCCAGATTCTCTCATCTCTGGGCATCACAGGCTTGGCCCTATCCTGGATCTCATCATACCTAACAAACTGAATATTCAGTGTCTCCCTCTCCCACACCACCTCCTCACCTCGCCCCCTCTCTGTCGGTGTTTCTCAAGGCTCAGTTCTAGGACCCCTTCTCATCTCCATCTACACCTTTGGCCTGGGACAACTCATAGAATCCCACGGTTTGCAGTATCATCTCTATGCCAATGACACGCAGATCTACCTATCTGGACCTGACCTCACCTCCTTACTTACAAAAATCCCACAATGTCAGTCCGCTATTTCAGCTTTCTTCTCCGCTCACTTTCTAAAACTGAACATGGACAAAACAGAATTTCATACTCTTTCCCCGATCTCACTCTACCCCTCCACCAGACCTATCCATCAATGTCAATGGCTTCTCACTTTCCCCAGTCCCGCATGCTCGGTGCCTCGGATTGATTCTTGACTCTGACCTCTCTTTCAAGCCACGTATCCAAACCATATCCTTCTCCTGCCATCTCAAACTCAAAAATATTGCCCGGATCCACGCATTCCTTGACCATGACACTACAAAAACACTTGTGCATACCCTTATCATCTCCCGCCTTGACTACTGTAACCTCCTACTCTCTGGCCTCCCCTCTAGCACTCTGGCACCTCTCCAATCCATCCTACATTCTGCTGCCCGACTAATCCACCTGTCTCCCCATTATTCACCAGCCTCTCCCCTATGCCAAGCCCTCCATTGGCTTCCTATCGTCCAGAGGCTCCAGTTCAAAACCCTAACTATGACATACAAAGCCATCCACAACCTGTCTCCTCCATACATCTGTGACATGGTCTCCCGGTACTAACCTTCGATCCTCTCTAGATCTCCTTCTCTACCCTCCTCTTATCTCTTCTTCCCATAACCGCATACAAGACTTCCCTTGCTTCCTCCATACTCTGGAATTCTCTACCCCAAACATCAGACTCTCGCCTACCATGGAAACCGTCAAAAAGAACCTGAAGACCCACCTCTTCCGACAAGCCTATAACCTGCAGTGATCCTCAGTTTACTGAACCGAAGCATGACCAGCTCTACCCTCTCCTAGTGTATCCTCACCCATCCCCTGTAGACTGTGAGCCCTTGCAAGCAGGGCCCTCTCTCCCTCTGTACTTACGTGTCTTGTATTGCTCATGTTTATTGTACTTGTCTATATTTGCCCCTTCTCACATGTAAAGCACCATGGAATAAATGGGGCTATAAAAATGTATAATAATAATAAAATCCAGCTAAACCAACAGTCCTTCTAAGGACTAATTCTGGAGCATATAGGTTCCAGTGTTAGGTAGGCAGGGTAGTGTACGTCACTCTATACACATTGCAAGGTCTGCAGTCACTGTATGTGTGTATATAGATAACTGCATACGTCAAGAGGGTCCATTCCCTTCCTGTATTCTGGTGCTGATGCTGCTACCTGTAGGATATATTGGCCGTATATAGCTAGTCCCAGGTGTAATTGGAATACAGGCCACACATTTTTTGGTGTGGTATCTCCGTGCCAGCTCATAACTGTGTGTGCTCAAAGTTTGGCCAGTTTACGGAGTTTTTCTTTTTTTGTCCTGGTTGAAACTGTACTTATATACAGCACTATTTATCCATAAAAAAATAAAAAAAAACACATTAGTAGTACCTCCGTGCCAGCTCATATCTGTACATGCTCAAAGTTTGGCCAGTTTAAGGCGGTTTTCTTTTTTTGTCCTGGCTGTCACTGTACTTAAATACAGCAGAATTTAGCCAAAAAGAAAAAAAACAGCCCACACATTTGTCATAGTGCTGTCTCCATGGCAGCTCATATCTATGCGTGCTCAAAGTTTGGCCAGTTTAGGCCGATTTTCCATTTTTTGTCCTGGGTGTCACAGTACTGATATACAGCACCAGTTAGCCCAAAAATAAAAAAAAACAGGGCACACATTTGTCGTAGTGGTATCGCCATGCCAGCTGATATTTGTGCGTGCTCAAAGTTTGGCCAGCTTAGGCCAGTTTTCCTTTTTTTGTCCTGGGTGTGACAGTACTGATATACAACACTACAGTAGTTAGCCCAAAAATAAAAAAAAAGAGGGCACACATTTGTCGTACTGGTATGTCCGTGGCAGCTCATATCTTTGTGTGCTCAAAGTTTGGCCAGTTTACGGCGGCTGTCTTTTTTGTGTCCTGGGTGAAACTGTACTTATATACAGCACTATTTAGCCACAGAAAAAACAAAGAAAACATTTGTCGCAGTGGTATCTCCGTGCCAGCTTATATCTGTGCGTGCTCAAAGTTTGGCCAGTTTAGGCTGGTTTTCCTTTTTTTGTCCTGGGTGTGACAGTACTGATATACAGCACTAGTTATCCCAAAAATAAAAAAAACGAGGCACACATTTGTCATAGTGGTATCTCCATGGCAGCTCATATATGTGTGTGCTCAAAGTTTGGTCAGTTTATGGCAGTTTTTTTTTATTTTTTGTCCTTGGTGTCACTGTACTTATATAAAGCAGTATTTCACAAAAAAAATACAGGCCACACATTTTTCGGTGTGGTATCTCCCTGCCAGCTCATATCTTTGCATGCTCAAAGTTTGGCCAGTTTACGGCAGTTTTCTTATTTTGTCCTTGGTGTCACAGTACTTATATACAGCAGTATGTTGCATTATTTAAAAAAACAGGCCACATTTTACAGTTGGGTCTATCTCTGACATGCCTCATACATCCGTGTGCCAAAAATTGAGGTATTTTAGGCCTAAATTCCCTTTTTTGGGCGGTCTATTACTCTCGTTATATCCAGCACTCTTTTGCATTCACCAAAAAAAAAAAACATATTTTACCGTGTGGTATATCTGTGACATGCCTCATAAGTCCGTGTGATAAAAATTTGTGGATTTTAGGCCGGTACTCCAGTGTTTTCCTGTCTGTTACTCAAGTTATATACAGCATTATGTTGCTTTATTTTAAAAAACAGGCCTCGTTTTACAGTGGGGTCTATTTATCTCTAACAGGCCTCACACATCCGTGTGCCAAAAATTGAGCCATTTTAGGCTTAAAGTCCTCTTTTTGGGCATTCTGTCACTCTCGTTATATCCAGCACTCTTTTGCATCCACCAAAAAACAAACAAACATATTTTACAGTGTGATCAGTGTGATATATCTGTGACGCGCCTCATACGTCCGTGTGATAAAAATCTGTGGATTTTTGGCAGGTACTCCAGTGTTTTCCTGTCTGTTACTCAAGTTATATACAGCACTATGTTGCAATTTTTAAAAAACAGGCCACATTTTACAGTGGGTCTATCTCTCACATGCCTCATACATCCGTGTGCCAAAAATTGAGGCATTTTAGGCCTAAATTCCCTTTTTTGGGCAGTCTGTCACTCTTGTTATATCCAGCACTCTTTTATAAACACACAAAAAAAAAAATTACAGTGGGGTATGTCGGTAAAAAGATTTGTTTCATGTTGTTATGGCAGCTTCATGACTGTGTTAAATGCTCCAACTACTACCACATTATCATCATCAGCTTAGAGGCAGTCACTGCGCAGGTAGAAAGTCTGAGTAGCAAAGGGTGAACGCTTAGGCGGTGTTGTACTCTGTGTTGTACTCTGTCTATGTATTACAAAGGCTAAATCTTTTTGATTAAATCAAGCCAGGAAGAGCCATAGCAAGATAACATTGAAGATCATGGGGACAGGACTCTCAAATACTGTACTGAAGCCTGGTGTTCCTGGGCAGGATTTTCCACCAAAAGTTTTAAGTATGAGACTAGTGTCATCTTGTGGAATGATATGAGCCACAAAGTCCTTCAAACTGAAACTGAAACTGTTCTGGATGTACTGTACAATTTTCTCTCAAATTGGAAGTACATGCCTTCTATGCATGCTTGCATTAAAGAACTGATTTGCGAGATATGTACAGTCTGGATGACCGGGCTGTGGGTACCTGTGCTGCGCAACGTCCGGAACTGTCAAGGCTGCGTCCCCTGTTTCCCAGCAGAAGGAATAGGGTAACGGACAGGCCCCATTACACAGAAAGAGGGGTCATGTTTAGACAGGGAACCTGGCCGGATGCTGAGGGAAAAAAAAGCAAAGCAGGAGTGAGTCCCCAGCTTTGACAGTGTGAGCAGCAAGGGGGGCAGTGCACTATGCACCCGAAGCACCGATGCTGCGGCAAAATGCAGCAGACAGACCAGGTGGCCTAGAGGCATGGGGCCAGCTTAAGAGAAAGCAGGCAAGACATCAAAGATTTGTGGTGTGGACAAGCAGTGCATAGGAGGCTGAGTAGCGTGCTCCGTGCCTAGAGCAGTGGTGCTGCAAAGGACAGTTCCCATTGTTTCCCACCACTAAAAGCGGTACTTCCATTTAGCAAGGCGCCGTTTGCCCAGTAACTGCCAGAGAGCGATGTGCCATGCGCTCCTTAACCGTGAGTACAGCGCATATGCGCAGTAGAGAGAGCCAGTTCATGCCACGTGTTCAGCGTGGATAATCAATAATTAGAAGGCACAGAGGAATGACAGAGGACATTGGTATGGTCAGCAAGGTACTCCTTCAGCATTTTAAAAAACCTTCACTCCATGTGAGAGTCCCATGCGCCTCAGGAACAGGGTGAAGGGAGGGTGTCATGGTATAGGACATGGTTAATGTCCTGTCCACTCAGGGTTAACTTTTGCTGGCCTCCCTTTGGATCTGGGAGGGTATTTATACCCAGTCCAGAGGGAGATTCTCTGTCAGCTATACTTTCGTTGTGACTGTGTATTTGACCCCCCTGGTTTGCTTGTATACTGCTCTGCTTGTTTGACTCCTGTGTATGACCCGGTCTGTTTGCTCACTCTGCTCTCTGTCTCACGTTTTGCTTATATTGTCTTCTCCGGTTCTGACCTCCTGGCTTGGCTATCGATACTCTGTTACCGTTTTGTCCCTATTGTACTGTCTATTGCCCGCTCTGGTTTACTGATCTATTGCTACGTCATGACTATCCGTTCTGTCTAACCCTTTGGTACTGTCGTGCTATCTTGTGCTCTGATCTCGGCCTGTCCTGGTTTTCGTCTCTGTTTTTGCCCCTTGGTAACTTTATCTCGTCGTTACCCTGCTAGGAGTTTTCCTGCAGTTCCTAGATCTCTGGAGCTTAGGCCACTCCCCCAGCAGTCATGTGCTGCAGGTCCTGTTAGTCTGCAGTACACATCATTCATTACTGCTGCCTCTGAGAGACGTGTGACCAGCTCCGCCCCTTGGCTGTCACATGCTGGGGAAGGTCCTGTTACACAGTTGGTTTACTTAGGACACGTGCACTGGCTCAGTGAGCATGTGCAGTGCGGTGTCCTTGACATTATAGCTGACCATTACAGTCTTTCCCTGGTGGTGAGGTGTTAGCACATTATGGATCCTGTACGGGCTCTCACTGAGCAGGTTAATGAGCTCTCCCAGCTTATGCAGAAGCTGTCTATGGAGCAGCAAAATCTGGTTCAGTCGCATCAGCAGGTACAGAGAGATGTGGCAGACGCTCTAATGGGGTCTGTTCCGTCGGGGTTCCAGGAGGGGGGCCCCACTGATGTATCTCTTGCGGACCCCGACCCCCTGTAAAATTACCCGACAATTTTTCTGGAGATAAAAAATGTTTAGGGTTTTTAAGGAGGGATGCAAGTTATTCTTTGAATTGCGTCCCCGGACCTCTGGAAATGAAAGGCAGAGGGTGGGGATCGTAATGTCCTTATTAAGGGGGGCTCCGCAAGCATGGGCTTTCTCTCTCTCTTCCTCTGCTCCTGAACGTATGTCTGTGAACCTGTTCTTTGAGGCTCTGGGGCACATTTATGACGAGCCTGATAGAGTGCGTCTGGCAGAGGATATGATGATGAGTGTGACACAGGGGAGGAACTCTGCTGAATGGCTCTGTTCAGAGTTCAAACGTTGGACTGCGGAAGTATCCTGGAATGATGCCGCCCTGAGGGGGTTGTTCCGCAGGGGCCTATCTGACCGTCTGCAGGACGCTCTGGCATTACATCCTCCTCCCGATACTCTGGAGGACGCCATGATGCAGGCGGTCCGTATGGACCGGAGACTCCGTGCTAGGGGAATGATGCAACAAGAGACTCCTTTGTACTCCAAATTGTGTTACACCGCACCCGCATCTGAGCCCATGGAGATGGAGGCTGTCTCAGGAAAGGAACGAGAGAGAAGACACCGTAAAGACAACCGTCTATGCTTTTACTGTGGAGCCTCTGGACATTGGAAAAGGGACTGTCCTTCCTGCCCTTCTTCTGTGAAATCATCAGGAAAACTACTGAGTCTGGGCAACAATCGTGGAGGTTGCCCAGACTCCCAGGTACATTTTTTTTCGCTTGCTAAAATGGTGCTCCAGGTTGAATTGGAACTTGCTGGCGGTTCTGTTATGACCACCGCCTTTGTTGACTGTGGTTCCTCCATTAATCTGATTGATGCCCAATTTGTGACTCTTAATAAGATAGGGACAGTCAGGTTGAAAGATCCTGTTAAAATTGTGGCTGTGGATTCATCCCCTCTTGCCCGGGATGGAATTTGTTTTATGTCTGAAGTTTTTTCTATGAAAGTGGGTTCCACGCATGTGGAAAAATTAAGTTGCTTTATTCTGAATAATCTGCCTGCAGGACTGGTATTGGGGATGCCCTGGCTGCAACGCCACAATCCTCTCATTGATTGGGCAAAAGGGGAGATCACCCGATGGGGATGTAATAATAATGGTCTTTGTTGTAACTCCGTTTCTCTTGTCAAACCGATAAAATCTGTATCTGTGTCGTCTGTCAGTTTGGAGGGTATTCCGGAGTACCTGAAAGACTTTGAAGGTGTATTTTACCAAAAGTGAGGCTGAGGCACTCCCACCACATAGACCCTATGATTGCGCCATTGATTTGTTACCTGGAGCCAAATTACCCAAGGCTCGTTTGTTTAATTTGTCCGGGCCTGAGCGCCAAGCCATGAAAGAGTACATCAAAGAAAGACTTCGCAAAGGGCATATTCGGCCCTCGGTGTCACCCGTGGCAGCGGGGTTTTTCATTGTAAAGAAGAAAGATGGTGGGTTGCGACCGTGTCTCGTCTTTCGGGAACTGAACAAAATTACCGTTAAGAACACGTACCCTCTCCCGTTGATTCCCGATCTATGCAATCAACTCACGGGGGCCAAATGGTTTTCTAAGCTCGATCTATGAGGAGTAGTGTTGAGCGATACGATACCGCAAGTATCGGGTATCGGCCGATATTAGCTGTTTCGGCCTTTCGATACTTAGTTCCGATATTTTCCATATATCGTATACCGGAATCGGAAGTTCCCATAATTCTTTGAGAGGCAATGTGATTTTAGTCAGCCAATGAGGAATCCTAAGAAGTGTGGGCACATCCTGTACTGCTGCGGTCATGTCAACTAATGGCATGGCTGTGATTGGATGCTGAAATGATGTCAGAATGCACTATAAAAGGCGCCGCCGCCATTTTAGCGTCACTGTGCTGTGAATTCAGTAAGGGACAGAACGCTGCTGTGCTGACTCTGAGGGACAGTTAGAGATTGCGATTTAGTGTACTGTGCTGTAGGCAGGCTAGCACCAACCGCTGTGTAAAGCTTCCTTTTGCCTGCAGTGTTGTTTTAACAGCTCTGCAAGGTGTGTGTGAGTGCAGGTGACGCTGCAGTTTGCTCTGCATGCAACGCTGTCTGTAGGCATCTGCACGTGTCACTCACAGACTCTTTTTTTTTTCTTCAGTGTAATTCTTGCTGCTCCATGTAATTTAACTATTAGTGTGACGCGCTTCCATCCGTATCCAATACATTGGTTGCAAACACTATAGAAGTAGACAAAGGAGTAGCCTTTCACAGATTGTGAACAGTTGTGTTTCAGTGTTCACTTCAGTCTGTGTTTTTTATTTTTTGAGTGCACATCACGCTCCAGTTACTTGTTCAAGCACTGCTGCTTGTACTCTGCTGAGCGTGTCTCAGTGCCTCATCCTTTTCATTTCTCTCCAATTGGTTCTGCTCCATTCCATTTAAAATAAATATAATCTATTAGTGTGACGCGCTTCCATCCGTATCCAATACATTGGTTGCAAACACTATAGAAGTAGACAAAGGAGTAGCCTTTCACAGATTGTGAACAGTTGTGTTTCAGTGTTCACTTCAGTCTGTGTTATTTATTTTTTGAGTGCACATCACGCTCCAGTTACTTGTTCAAGCACTGCTGCTTGTACTCTGCTGAGCGTGTCTCAGTGCCTCATCCTTTTCATTTCTCTCCAATTGGTTCTGCTCCATTCCATTTAAAATAAATATAATCTATTAGTGTGACGCGCTTCCATCCGTATCCAATACATTGGTTGCAAACACTATAGAAGTAGACAAAGGAGTAGCCTTTCACAGATTGTGAACAGTTGTGTTTCAGTGTTCACTTCAGTCTGTGTTTTTTATTTTTTGAGTGCACATCACGCTCCAGTTACTTGTTCAAGCACTGCTGCTTGTACTCTGCTGAGCGTGTCTCAGTGCCTCATCCTTTTCATTTCTCTCCAATTGGTTCTGCTCCATTCCATTTAAAATAAATATAATCTATTAGTGTGACGCGCTTCCATCCGTATCCAATACATTGGTTGCAAACACTATAGAAGTAGACAAAGGAGTAGCCTTTCACAGATTGTGAACAGTTGTGTTTCAGTGTTCACTTCAGTCTGTGTTATTTATTTTTTGAGTGCACATCACGCTCCAGTTACTTGTTCAAGCACTGCTGCTTGTACTCTGCTGAGCGTGTCTCAGTGCCTCATCCTTTTCATTTCTCTCCAATTGGTTCTGCTCCATTCTATTTAAAATAAATATAATCTATTAGTGTGACGCGCTTCCATCCGTATCCAATACATTGGTTGCAAACACTATAGAAGTAGAGAAAGGAGTAGCCTTTCACAGATTGTGAACAGTTGTGTTTCAGTGTTCACTTCAGTCTGTGTTTTTTATTTTTTGAGTGCACATCACGCTCCAGTTACTTGTTCAAGCACTGCTGCTTGTACTCTGCTGAGCGTGTCTCAGTGCCTCATCCTTTTCATTTCTCTCCAATTGGTTCTGCTCCATTCCATTTAAAATAAATATAATCTATTAGTGTGACGCGCTTCCATCCGTATCCAATACATTGGTTGCAAACACTATAGAAGTAGACAAAGGAGTAGCCTTTCACAGATTGTGAACAGTTGTGTTTCAGTGTTCACTTCGTATGTGTTTTTATTTTTGAGTGCACATCACGTCAGTTACTTGTTCAGCATGCTGCTTGTACTTGTGAGCGTGTCTCAGTGCCTCATCTTTTCATTTCTCTCAATTGTTCTGCTCCATTCCATTTAAAATAAATATAACTATTAGTGTGACGCGCTTCCTCGTATCCAATACATGGTTGCAACACTATAGAAGTAGACAAGGAGTAGCCTTTCACAGATTGTGAACAGTTGTGTTCAGTGTTCACTTCGTCTCTGGTAATAACCACTTAGGCCTTAAACTTTTCTGACTTTCTTATCAATCTACCAAGATGAGAAGGCAGGGAGTAAGGCAGTGGTCGTGCCGTGGAGTTAAAGCAGGGAGAGGACGTGGGGATTCTGTGGCTGCTGCCGCCCTCAGTGACACAGCATCCACCAGTTTTACCCATGAGCGTTCCTTTATGCGCACTTTGGTAGGAGCTCGGCGTGCCCCCTGCTGCGGGAAGAACAAATTGAAGCCGTTGTTGGTTGGATGGCAGCCAATGCATCGACTTCAATTCCTTCCACCTCCTCTCAGGAACACAACACTGTTGAGCAACCATCTGTCTGTTCACCGCCTGTCAAATTGCCCAGGCAGTCAGAGAGTTCTGTACAGGAGCCAGCTGAGTCTCTGCTTCTGTTCTCAGAATCTGTTGGCTCGCAAACATGGGCACAGGCAAGCAGCATTCTGCAATTTGAATAAGAGGGAGTATGCAGTGATGCGCAGCATCTGTGTCTCTCTCAATCTGAAGAGGCGGGTGAGCCAGTGCCGATGGACAGCACACCGCAGAACGCATCTTATGATGATGATGAGACTCAGGTGCCAGGTTTTGTGGAGCATGGTGCTGCCCAGACCATCCAACAGCAGCAGGTGTTGGAAGAGGGTAGTGGAGATGATGAAGTCCGAGACCCAACATGGCGTGAGCAACAGGAAGGTGGTGGGAGCAGCTCTGAGGAAGAGATTGTCCCAACGGTACAAAGAGGAGGGAGAGGTAGGCTGCAGACTCGCTTGCCTGTAGCCTCCAGTTTGGCACCTGTTGGGAGCAGTTCTCTTAGAAATGTCAAAATTGGCGCTCCCATGACTTGCACTGCGTGGTCCTTTTTTGACAGACTTGTAGATGATATTTGCTATGTTCAATGCAAGCTGTGTAAGCAAAAAGTTAAAAGAGGTAAAAATATCAGTAACCTGAATACCACAAATATGTGGAAACATATACGGACAAAGCACGTAGCTGAGTTACAAAGACACACTGGAGATGTAGGCCAACCTACAGCAGCACCTACATCTTCAGGTCGTGTTGGAGCCTCTACCTCCAGCTCACACACACCTGGTTCGGCTTCCTCACAGGATCTCCATGGAAGAACCTCGGTCACTGTTGTCCATAGACAAACTGTCATTCCACCCACAGCAGCAAGTTTACAGTCATCGTCACACTCCCAGACCACAAAACAGCCATCGGTACCACAGGCATGGGATAAAAGACGGCCATACTCGGCAAACCATCCACGAGCACAGGCTCTGAATGCTGGCATTGCAAAACTCCTGTCCCTTGAAATGCTGTCATTCAGGCTGGTGGAGACTGACAGTTTCAGGAACTTTATGGCATTGGCAGTCCCACAATATAATGTGCCAAGCCGATTTTATTTCAGCAGGCAAGCCGTCCTGCTCTGCAAAAACATGTCGAGGGAAACATTAAACATGCGCTACTAAACGCCGTCAGTAGCAGGGTCCACCTGACCACCGATGCGTGGACCAGTACCCATGGCCAGGGACGATACCTTTGCCTCACTGCCCATTGGGTCAATGTTGTGGAGCCGGGTACAGATCTTGCCAGTGGCGCTGTACGTGTTCTGCCAACTCCAAGGATTGCAGGAATCCAGTCTGTACACATTGATTCCTCCTCCTACTCCAGTTCCTCAGAATCATGCTGCACGAGCCGTCACGGTATACCTCCACATGGACCCGTGAACGCTTACCTGTTGCGACCGATATGAGCACAGCCGTGGCCAAACGTCAACAGGCCGTCCTGAAATTAATTTCCATGGGGAATCAAAGCCACACAGCGCAGGAGCTCTGGGATGCCATCAAGCAGGAGAGCGACGTGTGGTTTTTGTCAGCTAATCTCCAGCCAGGCTTGGTAGTGTGTGACAATGGCCGAAATCTGGTGGCAGCTCTGGGCCTTGGCAACCTCACTCACATACCATGTCTGGCACATGTGCTCAACTTGGTTGTGCAGAGTTTTTTGAGGGACTATCCGGATCTTGATGCACTGCTGCACAAGGTCCGCCTAGAGTGCGCTCACTTGCGACGTTCCAGCATGGCCAGATCGCGCATTGCAGCTCTGCAAGTCATATTTCGCCTTCCTGAACATCGCATCATATGTGACGTACCCACCAGGTGGAATTCCACGTTACATATGTTGGAGCGGTTGTGTGAGCAGCAGCCAGCAGTAATGGAGTATCAGCTGCAACAGGCGCAATCAACTCGCAATTTGCGCCGTTCACACTTCACCACTACTGAGTGGGCCTCTATGAAGGACATCTGCGACGTTTTGCATGCGTTTGATGTCTCAACGCGGATGGCGAGTGCAGATGATGCACTAGTCAGCATGACTGTCCCCCTTATCTGCCTGCTTCAGAAATCACTGAAAGCACTAAAGGAAGAGGTTTTGGAAGAGGTGGAGGATGAGGAGTCACAAATTCAATTACCTTCAGGACAGTCATCGCAACGTGGTTCCTCACAAAGGGCTGGGCAGGGCTCACTTTGTGAGGAGGATGAGGAGGAGGAGGAGGAGTCAATGGAGGAGGAAGAAATCCCTACAGAGGGAGGTACACAACGCTCTAGTCAGTATGTAGAGCGAGAGTGGGGTGATGCAGAGGAGGCAGAGATGACGCCTCTTCCAGAGGACAGCCTTTGTTGGCCAGTTGGGAGTCTGCAGCACATGGTTGATTTCATGCTTCAGTGCCTGAGAAACGACCGCCGCATCGCCCACATTCTCACCACGTCAGATTATTGGGTGTACACCCTCCTAGACCCTCGCTACCGGGACAACTTACAAACCCTCATCACACCGGTGAAACGGGACGTAAAATGCAGGAGTACCAAGACACACTGGTGCAATCCATACTGTTGTACATTCCAGCCGAGAGAGCTGCTGCTGCTGCTACTGCTTTACAAAGCAGCTCTGTGCGTCGAGGCAGTGTAGACACCTCTACAACAAGAGGGAGCACAAGCAGCGCCTCTGCACAGGGCAAGAGCTGTATGTCACAAATGTGGCGAAGTTTTGTGACAGCGCCAGCAAGGTCTACACCATCCGAGACGGCTCCAGTCACCAGGAAGAAACGTTTCCGTAAGATGGTGACAGACTACTTGGCTTTCCCTCTAAGTGTACTCCCAGATGCCTCTTCCCCTTTCAAATTTTGGGTCTCTAAGTTGGATACATGGCCAGAGCTTAGCCAGTATGCATTGGAGGTGCTGGCTTGCCCTGCTGCCAGTGTATTATCTGAGCGTGTCTTTAGTGCTGCAGGTGGTGTAGTAACAGACCGTCGCATGCGACTATCCTCAGAGAATGTAGACCGGCTTACTTTTCTGAAAATGAACAAGGCATGGATCTCACCTGAATTTGCCTGTCCGTTTTCAGATTAAATAACTGTTTGGCAACGTTTTCCATGTCTCCTGTTATGTTCATCTTTCTACCACCTGAACTCTACTCCCTGGGCTACAACACCGCCATTTGTTGCTCGTAAGTAATTGGCAGGGGTACTGACTCCTGGCCAGCCTGGTTACAGCACGACAGCTGTTTCCTGGCAGTGTGAACGTCAATTATCCTCCAATAAGTTGTGCTGTTGTGTTGCATTCGGGTTAGCCGACTCTATGGTGCCTGCAGTTTAGGTGATTCCTATGTGTGCTGTGGGATATGTAAATAAAGGCTGTTTCCATTGTGACAATAGGACAAGCACCCACTGTAGGACTGTGTGATTCGGTAACTGCGGACGGCTTGCGTCCTGTCAACTTACATTTTCATGGGTGCGTTCTGCTACCCGTCCGGTGTCCAGTACCGTCAACTGGTTCTCCCCAGTTTTTACATTTTTTTTTTTTTATCGTGCATTATTGCGTCATCTCATCACTTTGATGAGACCATGCTGGACATGTAATAAATGCTGTCAGAACTAAACAATTTTCGTAAGTGAAATAATTTTAATCTGTGTGACTGTCACATATAAATTGTAATGATGATGATGAGTGACTATTACAAAATCCATTGTCTTCACTATGTTATGGTTTAACATAGCGTTCCTTACGCATCATTCCTAAATACAAAAATGGACTTTTATTCATAAATTTACAACACTATATTTTGTAAAATAAATTTTGGGTGGTGTGTTGTTTCATTTCTTGTTGCCATGTGCTTATATGCGTTTATATTTTAAGGGTGTTTATTTTTATTCTTGGAATTGAAATTCATAATTTTATTGTCCTAGTAAACATTCATTTTTTCTTGTTTGAAGTACATACATTTGCAATGGCCACGTAACAAGGCAATAACTCAATATTTTATTTCAAAACCCTTCTTGACCCTGGGCTTCAACATCGCCAGTTGCTGCTCACAAGTGTTGGATGCACAGATCAAAACAATCGCTGATGTGTTTGTGGGGTTCAGTAACGCCTGCTGTTCCCCTGCTGTGTGTCTGGCAAAAATTTATGCTGCTAACTACAAATTTAACTTCAAACATCTCATACTAGGCCTCTGCCTACACCCTCCTTGACCCTGTGCTCCAACACCGCCAGTTGTTGCTCGGAAGTGCTGTTAGCACAGTCAACACTTGCTCCTGTGTTACTGGGGTTCAGTAATGTCAGCTGTTCCCCTGCTGTGTGTACGGCAACAAAAAGTCCTGCTGCCTCCACCCTGTTCTCTTCTCATCCCTGGGCTCCAACACCGCCAGTTGTTGCTCGGAAGTAATTGGCAGGGGTACTGACTCCTGCCTAGCCTGGTTACAGCACGACAGCTGTTTCCTGGCAGTGTCAACGTCAATTTGCCTCCAATAAGTTGTCCTGTCGTGTTGCATTCGGGTTAGCTGACTGTATGGTGCCTGCAGTTAGTGATTCCTATGTGTGCTGTGGGATAAGTAAATAAAGGCTGTTTCCGTTTTGACAATAGGACAAGCACCCACTGTAGGACTGTGTGATTCGGTAACTGCGGACGGCTTGCGGCCTGTCAACTTACATTTTCATGGGTGCCTTATGCTACCCGTCCGGGTTCCAGTACCGTCAGCTGGTTCTACGCAGTGCCTTTGGCCTAGGTGCCTCCATCTCGGTATCCAAGTTCCAGCAACGTCTGCTGGTCCTTGGTAGTGCTTTGGAGCACAGGTACCTCCTGCTTAGTAACCGTGTCACAGTAACGTCAGCTGGTACTCGGTTGTGACATTGCCTCTTTTCCTTCTGCTGCCCCTCCGGGTTCCAGCACAGTCAGCTGGTCCTCATTACTTCCATTGCCTCTTGCTCCATCTGATACCCGTCAGGGTTCCTGTAACGTCAGCTGGTTCTCGGAAATTAGACGACCTTAAAGACCACCCAGAAGAAGATGACGACAACAAGGATGACGAGCATGAAGCCAACCAGCCTGAACACCATCACAAAGAAAAAATAAAAGATTACCCAGAAGAAGATCACCAACAGGACAAAGAAGTTTAAGACAAACTACAAGATACAGAACAAGAGACAGAAGAACAATAAGCAGAAGATCAAAAAGCAGAAGAACATGAAGTATAAGACCAAAATGAAGAGCAAAATATATGCTCTAAATTCTTAGCAGAAGAAGACTAAGCAGTGTATGGGGGTGAGTTCGTTCCTCCTCGTGGTGCCCCTGGAAAATGCCTGCTGCTGCAGGCTAAACTGAACACGGACAAATACTGTTGTAATTTAAATCTTTCGTGACAGCAAGAACGGAAGGATGAACAATTCATACTTTTACAGATTACAAGTACAGGAATCTCTGTCACAAATAAGAATATGATGAAGAAGATGAAGAGGAAGAAGATGAAGAATTTGAATATGAAGAAGATTAATTAGTTTAATAATAACAATATGAGTAATGTAAACAAAAACATGAATAGCAAGAAGTTTAAGAAGAAGATTAAGAAGGTGAAGATGAAGAATAATTTGATGAGAAAGATGATGCTGCTGAAGATTATGAAGGAGAAAGTGTGGCACTGGCAAAAGTTAAAAAGGTGAAGAGCATGGAAGTTGTGAAACATACATATTTGCCAAAATAGAAAAAAGGTTAACAACATTGTCAATTTGTTAGTCAATCCAAACGTATTTCCAAAAAAAAATATATTAATGCTATTCCAATGCATTGGGTTAAACATGTATGCCTTTATTGTCTCCTCAACCTCCCCCAATACATTCTACATTAGTCTTTGTTGTTTTCCTTCATGTACAATTAACCAACAAGGCAAGAATGGTTTTTTTAATGTCGATATTTGGTTCCCATAGACTTACATGGGACTTCCGGTATCGGAATCGGATATCGACGATATTTAGTGATATCGGCGATACCATTCCGATCCGATATTTTTAGATATCGAGCAGTATCGCTCAACACTAACGAGGAGCTTATAACCTTATAAGGATCCGGGAGGGGGACGAATGGAAAACAGCATTCCTGACAACTGAGGGGCTATTTGAAAACCTGGTTATGCCCTTCGGTCTCACTAATGCCCTGCTGTTTTTCAGAACTTCATCAATGTTGTTTTTTCTGATTTAATTGGACGTTATGTAGTCATTTACCTGGATGACATTCTAATATACTCAGAAGACAGTCAGTCACACTTGCATCATTTACGTGCGGTTCTTATGAGACTCCGGGAGAACCATTTGTATGCTAAGCTGGAGAAGTGTTTATTTTTTATGCAAGAACTGTCTTTTCTGGGTGTAATTGTATCCGGGGATGGATTCCGCATGGATCCAGGAAAGGTTCAGGCCATTACAGATTGGGTGCAGCCTCATGATCTGAAAGGGTTGCAACGATTTTTGGGCTTCGCTAACTATTATAGGAAGTTCATTAAAGGGCTTTCACAGGTAGTGAAACCTTTGACGGACCTCACTCTTAAGGGGGCAGAGGTAAAAAATTGGTCCGTGGCCGCAAAAAATTCCTTCCTTACATTGAAGAAATGCTTTACTTCAGCCCCTGTGTTGGTACAACCCGATTCGTCAAGACCTTTTATCGTGGAGGTCAATGCTTCAGAAGTGGGGGTGGGGGCAGTGTTGTCCCAGGGCCCCTCTACCCTCACTAATCTTAAACCCTGTGCCTTTTTCTCTAAAAAGTTCTCTTCGGCAGAGAGAAACTATGATGTCGGCAACAGGGAATTGTTAGCGGTCAAACTGGCCTTTGAAGAATGGAGGCATTTTTTGGAGGGGGCCGCTCATCCCATTACTGTCATCACTGATCATAAGAACCTGGCCTATATCGAGTCTGCTAAGAGATTGACCCCCAGACAGGCTTGGTGGGCACTTTTTTTTCTCGCTTTCATTTTACCATCACATTCCGTCCAGGGTCTAAAAATGTAAAGGCAGATGCCTTATCCCGAAGTTTTGATTCTGTGTCCCCTCCAGAACCTCCTTCCTCCATTCTTCAACCGGGAGTGGTTGTAGCCGAAGTCTCCTCTGAGTTACAGAGAGAGATTCTGGAAGCACAAGCACAAGCTCCCAGGAATAAACCCCCAGGTAAATTGTTCGTACCGGAACAGCTCCATCTCACACTCCTGCAAGAATTTCATGATTCTGTGTTAAGTGCACACCCTGGTATTGCAGCTACCCGGGGGGCAGTGGCTAGAGGTTTTTGGTGGCCCTCTATGGGTACTGATATAAAAAATTTTGTTAATACTTGTGGGGTGTGCGCTCGCTCTAAAAGCTCTCAGGTCCGGCCGGCCGGGGAATTGGTGCCTTTGCCAATTCCGGATAAACCATGGACACACCTGTCCATGGACTTTATCACTAATCTTCCCTCATCCAAGAGCAATTCAGTGGTATGGGTAGTGGTTGATAGATTTTCTAAGCAAGCCCACTTTGTGCCGTTACCCGTGTTGCCGTCTGCTGAAACCTTGGCCCGCTTGTTTATACAGCACATAGTTCGGTTGCATGGAGTGCCTGTGAATGTGGTGTCGGACAGGGGTGTGCAGTTTGTGGCCAGGTTTTGGAGAGCGTTCTGTAAGAAGTTAGGGGTCACATTATCATTCTCCTCTGCCTATCACCCGGAATCCAACGGACAGACTGAACGCACCAATCAGTCGTTGGAGCAGATTCTGAGATGCCTGACCTCCTCCAGACAGGAAGATTGGTGTGAGGTTTTACCCATGGCAGAATTTGCGTTCAACTGTCGTATCAATCAGTCTACCAGAAAGTCTCCTTTTCAGGTCAATTATGGGTTTGTTCCGCAGTTTGGGGAATTTTCCAGTATGGATTCTGGTTGTCCTGGTGCCGAGGGGATGGTTCAACAGTTAAAAAACCTTTGGAGGGAGGTGCAGGGGAACATCTCCAAAGCCCAGAAGAAGTACAAACATTTTGCGGACAGGAGGAGGGTGTTGGGTCCTGCGTTGACAGTGGGGGAAAAGGTCTGGTTGTCCACCCGTAATATCAAACTTAAGATACCCTCTATGAAGCTGGGCCCCAAATTTATTGGCCCATACAAGATTGTAGAGGTGATCAATCCAGTGGCGTACAGGCTTCAGTTGCCCACCTCCTTCAAAATATCTAACATCTTCCACAGGTCCCTATTAAAACCTGTGGGGATGGTTAGAGAAGATCCCTCATCTGTGGTTCCACCAGTATTGGTAGAGGGTCAACTGGAGTACGTGGTAGGGCGCATCATTGATTCACGGTGGGTGCGCCGGAGACTTCAGTACCTTATTCATTGGAAAGGATACTCCATTGAAGATCGGTCATGGGTTCCGGCCAGTTCAGTACATGCCGATCGACTGGTACAGGCTTTTCATGCCAGATATCCTGAGAGGCCTGGGGGTCCAGTGGCCCCCCATTAAGGGGGGGGTACTGTCATGGTATAGGACATGGTTAATGTCCTGTCCACTCAGGGTTAACTTTTGCTGGCCTCCCTTTGGATCTGGGAGGGTATTTATACCCAGTCCAGAGGGAGATTCTCTGTCAGCTATACTTTCGTTGTGACTGTGTATTTGACCCCCCTGGTTTGCTTGTATACTGCTCTGCTTGTTTGACTCCTGTGTATGACCCAGTCTGTTTGCTCACTCTGCTCTCTGTCTCACGTTTTGCTTATATTGTCTTCTCCGGTTCTGACCTCCTGGCTTGGCTATCGATACTCTGTTACCGTTTTGTCCCTATTGTACTGTCTATTGCCCGCTCTGGTTTACTGATCTATTGCTACGTCATGACTATCCGTTCTGTCTAACCCTTTGGTACTGTCGTGCTATCTTGTGCTCTGATCTCGGCCTGTCCTGGTTTTCGTCTCTGTTTTTGCCCCTTGGTAACTTTATCTCGTCGTTACCCTGCTAGGAGTTTTCCTGCAGTTCCTAGATCTCTGGAGCTTAGGCCACGCCCCAGCAGTCATGTGCTGCAGGTCCTGTTAGTCTGCAGTACACATCATTCATTACTGCTGCCTCTGAGAGATGTGTGACCAGCTCCGCCCCTTGGCTGTCACATGCTGCGGAAGGTCCTGTTACACAGTTGGTTTACTTAGGACACGTGCACTGGCTCAGTGAGCATGTGCAGTGCGGTGTCCTTGACAGAGGGTCTGAGAAAACTCTCCCCAAACTTTGCCAGCGTTCCACTGCCTTTGTTGGCTTGGAGTTGTGTCTCTCTCAGCTGTACTCCTTGCTTGGCCAACAAACTTTGACCTCTGCTGCCAGCGTTTTCAGATGTGAATTTTTTTTAATAATTCCGCAAGAAGGTTTCTCTCTTCCTCCAACATTTAGTACACCTGTCTTCTTTTAGAATAAGAGATGTAAAGTTCTCTTGTAGCGTGGGTCTAGAAGTATCATCAATCAGTGTTGCCCATCACCCAAAATTTTGATAACGCGAGAGTGAGGGGAAAGGCAGCGTAACATAATCTCAGCGATGCATGCAA
Source organism: Oophaga sylvatica (assembly GCA_033576555.1). Taxonomy (NCBI): domain Eukaryota; kingdom Metazoa; phylum Chordata; class Amphibia; order Anura; family Dendrobatidae; genus Oophaga; species Oophaga sylvatica. The sequence continues at coordinate 172,552,750 of JARQOD010000007.1, read as the reverse complement.
GACTGCTACCAGTCAATACTTCCGTGTCCTCACCAAGAGGATGACTGACCATGCTCTCCTCTTCCTTCTCCTTAGGCCTCCAACACTTAGAACTAACCTCAGAAATATCATTGTACAAACATCATTGTAAATACCTTCTTGTAAATACACCCCTGAATTTTTATCTCCCCCACCTCATTTTAGATTGTAAATTGTCATGAGACAGATTTTTTTGTTTGGGTTTAATTATTTTTAACGTTGTTACTTAGTGTAGATTGTGAGCTGTCACCTGCAGGGTAGTTTTGTTTTGGTTTAATTATTGGATTATTGTTATCGTTGTTACTTTAGACTTTTGTGTTTGAAACTGTTAAACTGTAAATATGTTTTTGCTCTATAATAACTCTCAGTCTTCAAATTAGAACACAGATAAGCAGAATGGAGACGTTAATTAGGGTGTCATTGACACTCACCCTCTTTGTGGATTCGTCAAAGTTTTGGAGGTTGCTACATATGTCAGACTTCCATGCACACTCCTCAGATGTTATGTGTGAAGACAGAACTGAATACCGACAACCTTGCTGATGCAGGTAGACTATTTACCAACTGGCCTCTTCTACTCAAAAATCATTTCCAACATCTGCAATGTAGAGTTCCCAGGCCTGGAGGCATCAATCACCAGTTGTTGAGCCAGAAGCTGCAAGCGCTGCAAGCACTTTTCCGAGCAGATCTGCCAGCTCCGTGTCGCTTTTCAAAAAATGTTGACCAATTTGGTTAAGTGCATGAGCCAGGCATGGCACGTTTGTGAGCGCGCCTTGCCACAGAATAGCAACCAGGTTCCAGCTATTGTCATACAGAACCATGCCTGGCTGTGGGTTCAGCCGTCTCAGCCATCGATCTCCCTGCATTTTCAGAGTTGTCCACAACTTTTCAGCATTTTGGGGTTTGTCACAGAAGCATATTAGCTTCAGCACAGCCTGTTCCTGCTTTCATTTGGCAGTGCTGCAGTGCTTCCAGATTGTGACTGATGTGCTACCTTTTATAGCTGGAGGCTGAAGAGGAAGTGAAGGAGGAGGAGGAGGCGCAGGAGCTGTAGATTGTGGGGGCAACCCAGATTGACTTAGGGCCTGCAATACTCAGGGTTTAGGAGAACGTGCACCATACCAAGGTCGGAGTGGGTATCGGCTTCCACTATGTTAAACCAGTGTCCCTCAGTGAGATGTGTAAAGCTGAAGCCAGGAGGGCACCACTACTTGGGATCACCTAATGCATGCTGAGGTAGTCATGTGAACAAACAAAAGAAAAGCAGCATGTACAGAAAAAAGGGATCATCAACAAATACAATGTCACAAATAATTTTATTAATAAGACACCAAAACACAGTAAAAAGATAAAATCACTTAAAATACAAACAGAAAAAAAACAACACACACAGAGACCCGTAATAGGGTCGTATCCCTGCCAACCCCCAAGAGTCCCTGTAAAACAGACACAAATATCCCTAGTGGACAGCAAGATAAATTGTAAACGGTAACACAGACTGCAGAAAAGCACTGTGTATATACCAGTGCACAGAAGTAAGCTATTGTCTGGAAGAGTCAATTGTCCACATGCAGGGGAAATAAGTAGCACCAAGGCATAATGAGCCCCACAAAACAAAATGCACAAGGCTTGCCCTTGGAAATCATAATAAGCATGTAACAGAGTCAATAAAATAATCCCTCAATAGGGCGATGAAGAAGATGCATACAATCTGAACCAAGAGAGTACCCAGATGAGCCTGCTTGGAATTCATACACATGAGGTGTCGGTGCAATAAGAATGAAGGGAGGGGAGGAGGCAGCACAGGAAGTGAGATGTACTGTCCCTGACCACAAGCACTTGTCCACATGTTTGTGGTAAGGTGGACATTCCAAGTAACAGCATTGTGGAGGGCACGGGTAATATGGAACACGTGCCTGTGTATTGCCGGGACGGCACACCGGGACAAATATTCCCGCATGTTCGTGCCCTCGGGGTGTTACTCGACTCCGCCTTATCTTTGAAGCTAAGATCCAAGCCCTTGCCTCCTCCTGTCCATTACAACTCAAAAGCATTTCCTGGATCCGTACATTCCAAGAAAATTCAAAAATGTTTGTGCACGCCCTCATGATCTCCCGCCTCGACTATTGCAAACTTATATTCTCTCGAGCCTCCACTCTAGCACTCTTGGCACCGACAAACCTATCCAAAACTCTGCTGCCAGAGTGATCCAACTATCCCTCCATTATTCCCCAGCCTCTCCACTCTGCCATACCTTCACTGCCTTCCTATTCCCCATAGGCTAAAGTTCAAAGCCCTAAATATGACATATAAAGCCTTCCGTAACCTGTCTCCTCCATACATCTATGACATGGTCTCCCAATGTCCAACTGGGTCATGACTTCTTCCCGGTGTGCTGTCAGCGAGATATATACCATCGCTACCCTCAAGCACTTGTCCACGGGTCCGTGGTTAGGTGCACTTTCCCTGTAACAGAATTGTTGATGGCCCTGGTGATGTTGTGGGACTCATGCTTGCTTGTGAAATGTCTTGACGACATATTCGGAGAAATAGTGCCGGCTGGGGACCGAGTACCTTGTTAATGTCACCGCCATCAGGTAGCGGAAAGCGTATGTCTCCCACGAGCCTAAAATGCAACATTTAGAGCGCAAGCAGACAAGAAATTTGTTAATTTAGTACTGTGGCCTGTGGGCCGTTGGCTGCGTCTTTCCGCTTATGGTCCAATGACTTGGTTATGGACAACTGAAGGCTGCACTTGGACAAGGACGAGGACATGCTTGATGATGGTTGCTATTTGACTGTGGTCAACGGCAGGTGCAGAGCAGAAGGCATCTTCGCATGCAATGTGGACAGTGGATTGGCTTGCATGCACAACAGCGGAAGAAGCAGTGGTATCAATCGTGGACACTGTTCTTGGAGCCTGGTGTTCAACCAACAAAGTTGGGTGCTTTGCTGTCATGTGCTTGATCATGCTGATGGTGAAAGGCTGGTAGTTTTACTACCCTTGCTGATGCGGCCATGGCCGGTGTTGCAAATGTTCTTCTTGGAGTTATCAGCAGAGTCTTTATAAAACAACAAGACTGGTAGGGGGACATTCATTGTCTCCCTCTCCCACATCACCTCCTCACCTAGACACCTGTCTTTCGGTGTTCACCAAGGCTCTGTTCTAGGACCCCTACTCTCTCTATCTACATCTTCGACCTGGGACAACTGATGTAATGGCATGGTTTGCAATATCATCACTACGCCGATGACACGCAGATCTACCTATCTGTACCTGACATCACCTCCTTACTGACCAAAATCACACGTCTTCCCGCTATATCATCTTTCTTTTCTAATCACTTTCAAAAAGTGGACATGGAAAAATCATAATACATCATCTTTAAAGCATTTCACGCTGAATACACCTGAGAGTTGTTTATGCCTCATTCGGTACCACTTTAGTAAGAGACAAGCTTTGCCCTAGAGAAATTTATTTTCCAGACATTCACTGCATTTTTTGCACATTTTTTGCAGCTGTGATCTTCATCTTATTGGATTGGATGTGGTAAATTTCTAAGTCGTCATCAATACCATCATCGTCTATATGTTGTAAGTAGGAAATCAGGTGTTTCCAAGGGTCGTGGTTATGTACGTTTTGTGCCATTCCTTTAACAGTGTTTGTTTCACTAGGACTGAACCATTAGGATATTATTGGTAATATGTATGGGTGAAGATGAAGAGGCTTGTGCCACGGGTGTGTTTATAGTTACGGACGGTGCACACCTCTTTAAACTTAGCTTTTCACGAGCATCCATTAGTTTGTTTGTTTTTCCTCCAACACTGTTCTGCTTTTTCTATTTCAGCATCTCACAAACATTTTTCAATTTGCCCTTTACACAGACACGTGCATCTTTGGCAACATATTTTGGACGGGCAGTTCTTAGGCCGAGTCTCACATGCGCATCTGTTACACCAATTTTCAAACGGCATGAAACCGATTCTGGTAATTGATGGTGGCTAAACGACGAATCATTGTTGGCGGTATCCTGGATCTCATACCTCCCATAGCCACTGCTGCTATTAATCATGTACTTTCCCATTCCTGTCATCACCATGCCCCTTTTCCAGATCACTTCATCCAACGATTCGTCCGCCATATTGTTACTAAAAACATGCACCTTCCCAGCAGCAACTGTTACAGTTTTGCAAGGTGTTTATGATGCCCCTAAAAAAAGAAAAGGAAACACTATGTTGATATCTACCCCAAGGGGGAAATGTTTGCCAGGCCATACACTTAGTGTATGGGCATTCCAAGTCTAGGAGACATGCTGCTTTAAATTGGGCACAGTTTTAAATCAGGCCTTCCTCCAAGTCTCATCATCCACCGCCACTAGATCAAAATGGTTTAAGTATTCCATGCAGCTACAGCCAGTGTCAAATTTTTAACAAGGATGGGTGGTTATGCTGTGCATAAAATATTTGTTCTGAAAACGGTTGAGGTGTACCCCACAGGGGAAAATGTTTGCCAGCCCACACACTAAGTGTATGGGCATTCCAAGTCTAGGAGATCCGCTCCTTTAAATTGGGCCTATTTTTTAATCAGGCCTCCCTCCACATCTCATCATGCGCCACCACTAGATCACCAGCGTTAACGTGTTTTGGGCTGCTATAGTCAGTGTCAAAATCCTAACAAGGGTGGGGGTTTTTGCTGTGCGTTAAATACTTGTTATGGAAAAGGTTGAGATGTACCCCACAGAGGAAAATGTTTGTCAGCCAAATACACTTAGTGTATGGCCATTACAAGTCTAGGATACCCACTCCATTTTAATAGGACATTTTTTGTTAAGATGCCCTCCTACATGTTTCTTCCAAGGGGGGATTGGGGATATTGGGGTGCATATGACTTGGTAACAGGACAGTAGAGTTGAGCATTCCGAACCGCAAGTATTGGGTATCGGCCGATATTCGCTGTATCGGAATTCCGATACTTAGTTCCGATATTTTCCATATATCGTATACCGGAATCGGAAGTTCCCATAATTCTTTGAGAGGCAATGTGATTTTAGTTAGCCAATGAGGAATCCTAAGAAGTGTGGGCACATCCTGTAATGCTGCGGTCATGTTAACTAATGGCATGGCTGTGATTGGATGCTGAAATGATGTCAGAATGCACTATAAAAGGCGCCGCCCCATTTTAGCGTCACTGTGCTGTGAATTCAGTTAGGGACAGAACGCTGCTCTGCTGACTCAGAGGGACAGTTAGAGATTGCAATTTTGTGTACTGTGCTTTAGGCAGGCTAGTTTACCAACCGCTGTATAAAGCTTCCTTTTGCCTTGCAGTGTTGTTTTAACAGCTCTGTGTGCAAGGTGTGTGTGTGTGTGAGAGTGCAGGTGACGCTGCAGTTTGCTCTGCATCCAACGCTGTTTGTAGGTATCTGCACGTGTCACTCACAGACTTTTTTATTTTCTTTAGTGTAATTCTTGCTGCTCCATTCAATTGAAATTATAGTGTGACGCGCTTCCATCCGTATACAATACATTGGTTGCAAACACTATAGAAGTACAGAAAGGAGCCTTTCAGAGATAGTGAACAGTTGTGTGCAGTGTTCACTGTAGTCTGAGGTTTTCATTTTTGGAGTGCAGATCACGCTCCAGTTAGTTCTTCAACCAATGCTGGTTGTAGTCTGCTGAATGTGTGTCACTGCCTCATCCTTGACATTTTTCTCTAATTGGTGCTGCTCCATTCTATTTAACATAACTCTAATCTATTAGTGTGATGCGCTTCCATCCGTATCCAATACATTGGTTGCAAACACTATAGAAGTACAGAAAGGAGCCTTTCAGAGATAGTGAACAGTTGTGTGCAGTGTTCACTCTAGTCTGAGTTTTCATTTTTGGAGTGCAGATCACGCTCCAGTTAGTTCTTCAACCACTGCTGGTTGTAGTCTGCTGAACGTGTGTCACTGCCTCATCCTTGACATTTTTCTCTAATTGGTGCTGCTCCATTCTATTTAAAATAACTCTAATCTATTAGTGTGATGCGCTTCCATCCGTATCCAATACATTGGTTGCAAACACTATAGAAGTACACAAAGGAGCCTTTCAGAGATAGTGAACAGTTGTGTGCAGTGTTCACTCTAGTCTGAGGTTTTCATTTTTGGAGTGCAGATCACGCTCCAGTTAGTTCTTCAACCACTGCTGGTTGTAGTCTGCTGAACGTGTGTCACTGCCTCATCCTTGACATTTTTCTCTAATTGGTGCTGCTCCATTCTATTTAAAATAACTCTAATCTATTAGTATGATGCGCTTCCATCCGTATCCAATGCATTGGTTGCAAACACTATAGAAGTACAAAAGGAGCCTTTCAGAGATAGTGAACAGTTGTGTGCAGTGTTCACTTTAGTCTGAGGTTTTCATTTTTGGAGTGCAGATCATGCTCCAGTTAGTTATTCAACCACTGCTGGTTGTAGTCTGCTGAACGTGTGTCACTGCCTCATCCTTGACATTTTTCTTTAATTGGTGCTGCTCCATTCTATTTAAAATAACTCTAATCTATTAGTGTGACGCGCTTCCATCTGTATCAATACATTGGTTGCAAACACTATAGAAGTACACAAAGGAACCTTTCACACCTAGTGAACAGTTGTCTGCAGTGTTCACTGCAGTCTCTGCATAATAACCACACTTAGGCCTTATAACTTTTCTGACTTTCTTTATCAATCTACCAAGATGAAGAAGGCAGGGAGTAAGGCACGTGGTCGTGGCTGTGGAGTTTCAGCAGGGAGAGGACGTGGGGATTCTGTGTCTGCTGCCGCCCCCAGTGACACAGCATCCACCAGTTTTCCCCGTGAGCGTTCCTTTATGCGCACTTTTGTAGGAGGTCGGCGTACCCCCCTGCTGCGGGAAGAACAAATTGAAGCCGTTGTTGGTTGGATGGCAGCCAATGCATCGACTTCAATTGCTTCCACCTCCTCTCAGGACCACAACACTGTTGAGCAACCATCTGTCTCTTCACCGCCTGTCAAATTGCCCAGGTAGTCAGAGAGTTCTGAACTGGAGCCAGCTGAGTCTCTGCTTCTGTTCTCAGAATCTGTTGGCTTGCAAACAGGGGCCCAGCCAAGCAGCATTCTGGAGTTTGAAGAAGAGGGAGTTTGCAGTGATGTGCAACAGCTGTGTCTCTCTGAATATGAAGAGGCGGGTGAGCCAGTGCCGATGGTCAGCACACCGCAGAACGCATCTGATGATGATGAGACTCAGGTTCCAGTTTCTGTTGAGCATGGTGCTGTCCAGACCACCAACAGCAGCAGGTGTTGGAAGAGGGTAGTGGAGATGATGAGGTCCAAGACCCAACATGGCGTGAGGAACAGGAAGGTGGTGGGAGCAGCTCTGAGGAAGAGATTGGCCCAACGGTACAAACAGGTGGGAGAGGTAGGCTGCAGACTCGGTTGCCTGTAGCCTCCAGTTTGGCAACTGTTCGGAGCAGTTCTCTTACAAAAGTCAAAATGGGCGCTCCCAGGACTTGCACTGCGTGGTCCTTTTTTGACACACTTGCAGATTATATTTGCTATGTCAAATGAAGCTGTGTAAGCAAAAAGTAAAAAGAGGTAAAAGTGTCAGTAACCTCAATACCACAAATATGTGGAAACATTTGCGGACAAAGCACGTAGTTGAGTTACAAAGACACACTGGATATGTAGGCCAACCTACAGCAGCACCTACATCTTCAGCTCGTGTTGGAGCCTCTTCCTCCAGCTCACACACAGCTGGTTCGGCTTCCTCACAGGATCGCCATGGAAGAACCTTGGTCACTGTTGTCCAGAGCAAAAGTGTTATTCCACCCACAGCAGCAAGTTCCCTGTCATCCTCACACTCCCAGGCCACAAAACAGCCATCGGTAGCACAGGCATGGGATAAAAGACGGCCATACTCGGCAAACCATCCACGAGCACAGGCTCTGAATGGTGGCATTGCAAAACTCCTGTCCCTTGAAATGCTGTCATTCAGGCTGGTGGAGACTGAGAGTTTCCGGAACTTAATGGCATTGGCAGTCCCACAATACAATGTGCCAATCCGATTTTATTTCAGCAGGCAAGCCGTCCCTGGTCTGCAAAAGCATGTTGAGGGAAAAATTAATCATGCGCTACTAAACGCCGTCAGTAGCAAGGTCCACCTGACCACCGATGCGTGGACCAGTACCCATGGCCAGGGACGATACCTTTCCCTCACTGCCCATTGGGTCAATGTTGTGGAGCCGGCTACAGATCTTGCGAGTGGCGCTGTACGTGTTCTGCCAACTCCAAGGATTGCAGGAATCCATTCTGTACACATTGACTCCTCCTCCTACTCCAGTTCCTCAGAATCATCGCTGCAGGAGCCGTCACCGTCTACCTCCACATGGACCCGTGAACGCTTACCTGTTGCGACCAATATGAGCACAGCCGTGGCCAAACGTCAACAGGCCGTCCTCAAATTAATTTCAATGGGGAATCGAAGCCACACAGCGCAGGAGGTCTGGAATGCCATCAAGCAGGAGAGCGACGTGTGGTTTTTGCCAGCGAATCTACAGCCAGGCTTGGTAGTGTGTGACAATGGCCGAAATCTGTTGGCAGCTCTGGGCCTTGGCAACCTCACTCACATACCATGTCTGGCACATGTGCTCAACTTGGTCGTGCAGAGTTTTTTGAGGGAATATCCGCATCTTGGTAAACTGCTGCACAAGGTCCGCCTAGAGTGCGCTCACTTGCGACGTTCCAGCATGGCCAGATCGCGCATTGCAACTGTGCAACGCAGATTTCGCCTTCCTGAACATCGCATCATATGTGACGTACCCACCAGGTGGAATTCCAAGTTACATATGTTGGAGCGGTTGTGTGAGCAGCAGCCAGCAGTAATGGAGTATCAGCTGCATCAGGCGCAATCAAGTCGCAATTTGCACCGTCCACACTTCACCACTACTGAGTGGGCCTCTATGAAGGACATCTGCCACGTTTTGCGTGCGTTTGATGAGTCAACGCGGATGGCGAGTGCAGATGATGCACTAGTCAGCCTGACTGTCCCCCTTATCTGCCTGCTTCAAAAAACACTGGAAGCACTAAGGGATGAGGTTTTGGAAGAGGTGGAGGATGAGGAGTCACAAATTCCATCACCTTCTGGACAGTCAGCGCAACGTGGTTCCTCACAAAGGGCTGGGCAGGGCTAACTTTGTGAGGAGGATGGGAGGAGTCAATGGAGGAGGAAGAAATCGCTACAGAGGGAGGTACACAACGCTCTAGTCAGTATGTAGAGCGAGGGTGGGGTGATGCAGAGTAGGCAGAGATGACGTTTCTTAGAGAGGAAAGCGTTTGTTGGCCAGTTGGGAGTCTGCAGCACATGGTTGATTTCATGCTGCAGTGCCTGAGAAACGACCGCCGCATCGCCCACATTCTCACCACGTCTGATTATTGGGTGTACACCCTCCTAGACCCTCGCTACCGGGACAACTTACAAAGCCTCATCACACCGTTGAACCGGGAGCGTAAAATGCGGGAGTACCAAGACACACTGGTGAAATCCATAATGTTCTCCATTCCAGCCGAGAGCGCTGCTGCTACTGCTTTACAAAGCAGCTCTGTGCGTCGAGGCAGTGGAGACAGCTCTGCAACACGAGGGAGCACAAGCAGCGCCTCTGCACAAGGCAAGACCAGTATGTTCCAAATGTGGCGAAGTTTTGTGGCAGCGCCACCAATGTCTACACCATCCGAGACGCCTCCAGTCACCAGGAGGCAACGTTTCCGTAAGATGGTGACAGACTACATGTCTTGCCCTCTCAGTGTACTCCCAGATGGCTCTTCCCCTTTCAAGTTTTGGGTCTCTAAGCTGGATACATGGCCAGAGCTTAGCCAGTATGCATTGGAGGTGCTGGCTTGCCCTGCTGCCAGTGTATTATCGGAGAGCGTCTTTAGTGCTGCAGTGGTGGTACTAACAGACCGTCGCATGCGACTATCCTCCGATAATGTAGACCGGCTTACTTTTCTGAAAATGAACAAGGCATGAATCTCGCCTGAATTTGCCTGTCCGTTTTCCGATTAAATAACTGGTTGGCAAAGTTATCCATGTTTCCTGTTATGTTCATCTATCTACCACCTGAACTCTTCTCCCTGGGCTACAACACTGCCAGTCAGAGGGGAATGATCAGTTACCAACCAAAATGTTCTCCCCAACAGATAGTAGCGCAACGACTCCAGTGCCCACTTGATCGCCAGGCACTCTCTCTCTACAATGCTGTATCTGGTTTCAGCTGGAGTAAGCTTTCGACTCAGGAAACTAATGGGATGCTCCTCCCCGTTAACCTCCTGAGACAACACGGCACCCACACCTACCTCTGACGCATCTGTCTGGACAATGAATTCTCTTTTGAAGTCGGGTGTGATCAAAAATGGTGACACACACAGTGCCCCTTTTAGTTTTACAAACGATTCTTCAAGCTGATCATTCCATCGCATCATTACTGACTTCCTGCCTTTTAGGCAGTCAGTTAACGGCGCCGACAGGGTTGCAAAATTGGGAATAAACCGCCGGTAGTATCCCACTAACCCCAAAAACCCTTTCACTTGTTTTGTGGTGAGGGGACGGGGCCAGTTTTGGATTGCCTCTACTTTGTTTATTTGGGGTTTGATAACTCCTCTCACAATCACATACCCAGGTACCGAGCTTCCTCCAACCCTATGGAACACTTGTTTGGGTTGGCAGTTAGCCCTGCTTGTCTCAGCGAATGTATCACCGCCTGTACCTTGGCTAAGTGACTTTCCCAGTCTGTACTGTACACCACAATATCGTCCAGATTGTCCGCGGCATATCGGCGATGAGGACGAAGAACAACGTCCATTAACCTCTGGAATGTCGCTGGAGCGCCATGCAACCCGAAGGGTAGGACTATATACTGGAACAGTCCCTCGGGTGTTACAAAAGCCGTTTTCTCTCTCGCTGCTTTTGTTAGGGGCACCTGCCAATACCCTTTTGTGAGGTCAATGACTGAAAAATAACGGTCCTGCCCAAACCGCTCTATTAACTCATCGACCCGGGGCATGGGGTAGGCGTCAAACTTTGAAATTTCATTCAGTTTTCTGAAGTCATTACAGAACCTTAGTGTCCCATCTGGCTTTGGTATTAGGACTATTGGGCTGGCCCACTCACTCTGGGACTCTTCAATGACCCCTAACTGCAGCATCTTCTTGACCTCTTCCTTGCTGGCTTGTCGCCGGGCCTCAGGCAGCCGATATGGCTTTAATTGTACTTTGCCCTGCGGCTCAGTGACAATGTCATGTTGGATTAGGGAGGTACGACCAGGAAGTTCCGAAAAATACATCTGTATTTCGGCTAACAAACTCTCGGACTTCCTGAACTTGTCTGGGCGACAAAGTGTCTGGTATTTTGACGGCGGAGAGGACTTCTCTTGCCTTCTCCTGAGGCAAGGAAGCCATCTGTACTGGAAATGCAGGCCGTGGACAATCCTCACCAAGCGTGTCTCTGTCTTTCCATGGTTTGAGCTGATTCACATGGTATACCTGTTCTGGCTTTCTCCGCCCTGGTTGCTGTACTTTATAGTTTACTGGTCCCACCTTCTCTATAATGTCGTAGGGTCCCTGCCACCTTGCAAGAACTTACTATCCACTGTAGGCACAAGTACCAACACCCGATCCCCAGGGTTAAAGGACCTTACCCGTGCCTCCCGGTTATAGACCTGCCTCTGTGACCTTTGTGCTGCTTCCATATGTTCTCGGACTAATGGTAGGACTGTCTCCATTCTCTCTTGCATTTTGGCCACATGTTCTATCACACTTTTGTGGGGAGTTGGATGGTTTTCCCAGGCCTCTTTTGCTATATCGAGTAAGCCATGGGGATGTCTGCCATATAATAGTTCAAAGGGCGAGAACCCCGTAGATGCCTGGGGCACCTCCCGCACTGCAAACATCAGATATGGCAACAAGAGATCCCAGTCCAAAGCATCTTTCGAGACTGGTTTTTTTAAACATATTCTTCAGGGTTTTTAATTGAACCTTTCTACTAAACCGTCTGTTTGGGGATGATAGACCGATGTGCGCAACTGTTTAACACTTAACAAGTGGCACAGTTCCTTCATGATTTTTGACATAAAGCGGGTCCCCTGATCTGTTAAGATTTCTTGACGGATTCCCACCCGAGAGAACATACCCATGAGTTCTTTTGCGATCTGTTTGGCCGAGGTGTGTCGCAGGGGAATAGCCTCAGGATACCTGCTAGCGTAATCTAGAACTACGAGGATGTGTTGATGACCCCTTGGTGATTTATTAACCGGACCCACCAGATCCATGGCTATTGTCTCAAACGGTACCTCTATAATTGGTAATGGTAATGGCACCAAGGGACTCCGAAAATGAGGCTGCGGACTGGTTACCTGGCACACGGGACAAGAGTTACAATACTGTTTAACTTCTTCATAGACCCCTAGCCAGTAAAACCGTTATAGAATTCTGTCTAGGGTTTTCTTTTGTCCCAAATGTCCCCCTAGTACATGCGCATGCGCTAAGTCCATTACCAACCTCCGATATGACTGCGGTACCAGCAATTGCTCGACAATTTCCCCATGTATTTTTTCAACCCGATACAGCAAATCTTGGTTCATCTCGAATTGGGGAAATACTGTAGCTGCCCCGGGGTGTTGGGGTTCCCCATTGACAACCAGTACATTTTCACGGGCTGGAGTCAACGTAGGGTCACGTAGTTGCGCCGTAACAAAATTGTCACCTGCCACATTTAACTATGAGAATTCTGGTCCCGGTGGCAAATCTTCCATCTCCCCAGCTAACACTTCTATAGGAGAGGGGTTTTCCTCCTCCACCGAAGGCAAAGGTACTCCTACCGCCAGTACATCTTCCTCTGGGCCACCAGGTTCATGCCCGATTTCAGGAGAATGCAACCTGGTTGCCACTGGTGCCGACGACTGTTCTGTGGGAGGGTAATTACAGGCCAAAGCACAGAAAATAAGGAAAATCTCTCCCCATTATTACCTCATAATGCAAATTAACCACCACCCCCACCTCGTCTCACCTCCTCCCCGCTGACGTGTTTATCATCACCAGGGCGGTAGGATAATGTTTTAAGTCCCCATGAATACACAACACACCCATTTTCAGAGCAGTATACTCGCTGATTTGGACGTGGCTGGCTCGTATTAGGGTCACGAGACTACCTGAGTCCAGTACAGCCACAGCAGGGTTACCCTCCACCTCCACTTTACACAAATGGTTCATACTGGGTCCCTCTGGTTTGCCCACTGCACACATGTGTTCTGCATAGTGAGACTGATAGTAGCCAAAGTTGTTGTCCATGGGCTCAGTCAGGTGGGGGCAATCAGCTCTCACATGTCCTGGTTCTTGGCACCGCCAACAGATTATGGGGCCCCTTTCGTTCCCCGACCCGTCCTGGGCGGCCCTCCGAGTCTCTGCTCGCCGAGCTGTGGGTGAAGGTTTGGGGAATTTACTTGATACCTTCCGGGTAGTCTCTCCCTGTATCTCCTTGGTAGCCCCATATCTTTCAATGAGGTCTACCATTTGGAGACCATCAGTAGGGGCTGCCTGTCCAACCCATGTTTGAAGGGTGTGGGGCAAAGTTCTCCAGAATTTATCAGTCACTATACGATCCAGCATAGCGCGGGGTGACAACACCTCCGGCTGCAACCACTTTTCTATCAGGTGTATCAAGTCATAATACTGGTACCGAGCTGGCTCGGAAGGGGAAAACTTCCACTGGTGTACCCGCTGGGCCCGGACCAAAACATTTACCCCAAGACGTGCAAGTATCTCACCCTTGACGCTCTCATAGTCCTCCTGTTGCTCGGGGGTAGGTCCCTATAGGCTTTTGCGGGTCCTGAAGTCAAAAACGGAGCCACGATCTCGGCCCACTGGTCCCGGGGCACTCTCTCCCTTTTTGCCACGCCTTCAAACATCTCCAGGTACACCTCGACGTCATCTGATTGCTCCATATTTCGGATCGGTGTACGCACCGCTTTACGGACATCCTGGCATCCCCGGGCAGCTCCTGCTGTCTGCGGCGCTGTGATGTGCTGCATCAGTAGACTATTGTTTTCCTGTTGCTGTCGATTAAATATCTGCTGCTGCTCCATAGCCTGCTGCTGTATAGCCTGCTGCCCGCTCCATAGCCTGCTGCTGTATAGCCTGCTGCTGCTGCATAGCCTGCTGTTGCTGCTGTGTAGCCTGCTGTTGCTGTCGCATGGCCTCCACCAGCATTTTTACGGTGTTCTCCATCTTCGGACAGTTATCCACCGGGTTTTGCGTCACTTTCTTTACCCAGGACATTTAGTGTCATGCAGGAAAAAACAGCCTGACCTCACTGCGTTGCCCGCATTGAAGCCACCAATTGTAGGGATCCGCTCTGGTAGGCAGGGCTGGGCCGCAGTAATGAGGCAAACACACAGCCTTTTAGTTCAAATTTCAGTGGTTTTAATCATGATTTCAACAAAAAGTCCAGATAACAAAATAAAAACAGAACATAAATCACTACAGTTTGGAGAACCACTGGTCCCAGACTCACCCTTGCTTGGGACGGGCTTAACTAAGCGGCTGCAGGTCAGCAGAGACCGCCAGGTCCCATTACGGGTGGTCTGGTACTCGCTTCCTGGTGCACACTGGCACACAGTAACAAAACAATCTTCCAGGCTGACTCCAGCCAAACTCCTTCCTTCCACACACCAACTACAACAGCTCCTTTTTTATAGGCCTACTCCACACCCTCAGGTGAGGTACACATGAGCTGACCAGATCACGTTACTATGACCTTATCACAGGTCCTTGTGATCATGTAAAATCATGAGCAAACTTCAGTCTGCTAGAAGAAATATATCTCCCATCCAGCAAGATCCCCTTTGGTGTACCACACCGGCAAGAAGTCTCCTGTTCCCTACACATGCACAGAAAAACCCATGTCGAACATGCTCCAAATAGGGAAGAGCCGTCACCCTGATTGTTATGCTTAAAACAGGAAAGATTGAAGTTTTCAAGGCCTAAAATGATAAATTTTACTAAGAAATATGGACAAATATTAATTTGTCATCACAGCGCATATCTGCACATGGCTAGTAGAAATGGTAACAAAAACTAAAACATAGTGTTTACTTTTGGAAATTAATGCATAAAACTAAATTTCATAATTATCAATTAATGGTTCTTAAGGAACGTTATCTGTACCTGTAAGATAATGCAGTCAATGGATGTACAAAACATAAACATCATCATCATCCTCACGAGTTTTATTTATGACAGACATAATAAAATACAAAGACTGAGGACAACTGTAACTTCACACACCATATATGAAATGGCCAGCATCTAAACCTGGTAATAATGCGCAATAATAAATAATTACACCTAGAAAGTGCATCATGCATACTAACAATAGGTAGTTAGACCTGCAAGTGCTGGTGAAACAACCACAACAGATATAAATTAATAATGCTATATAGCTATCACAGTGCATAGTTACTCATGGACAATGTCGATCTAATACTGTACCTCAATAAAGGCAGCGTCACCCATCATGCTTGTTTGTCTTGTAGATTGTTGAAGAGGGAATTTTTTTTTTTTTGTTTTTTAAATTCCTTTTATTTGTATTTTCAAAACAAAAATGCCACATAAGGCGTTACACTCTCGGTCGCAGCCGATATGGTCATAAAATAAACATTGTAAAAGTCAAAGTAACAAGAGAACAGAAAACCGAAACTCGTTAATAATTGTAAGGAAACCCCTAAGTTCTAGGATTCCTCCTGTCATCTTCCTTCTCTAACTTTGCTGTGATCCTGATTAAACTATTTCACTCGTCACCCTTCTCTGGCGTGTATTTTTTCAAATTCTCGCCACCTTTACATTCATTTATCCGATCATGTTAAAATATAAGGCTTTCCTCAATATCAGCATGATCGATCATGATCCCATGTTTATTCGTTAACGCTGTAATATGTTGATGAATGTGATTTCCTTTCGCTAGTCGTGATAATAGTCTCCCTGATTTGCTACCATAACGATATAGATCGGCTCTATAATTCATATTACTGGTTCTCTCGCGTCGATCTACCCATAGGTCAAAGTCAGCCTTAGCCTGCTTCCATCTATTTTTATCCTGTGTCGATGAAGTTCTCAGGTATGCCGTGTAGCTATCGCGTAATATCCTGGTAGCCTGCGAGTAGTTTGTCGCTATCTTCTTTTTTAGGGTTGTCTGATAAGCTATTAGTTTCCCGCGCATTACTGCCTTCCCTGCTGCCCATAAAAGTTCCTGCCTATCCCTACTATCTCCATTATACCTTACATATTGCAACCACCATTGCTTCACCTGATCTCGAAAATTCTCATCCGTTAACAAATAGGAAGTGAAGCGCAAAGTTTGGTCTGGCCCCATCTGAACCATATCTGGCAGGGTCACTGATACGGGTGCGTGGTCAGATATAGCTACGTTGTGCACATGTGCCTCTTCCACTCCCCTTACTAGCTCCTGTGATAGCAATATATAATCTATTCTTGACCAAGAGTCATGTGCCGACGAATAGAAGGAATATTCACTGCCATCTGTGTTCAGGTGTCTCCAAATGTCTACAAAGTTAGTCGTGTCTAGCAAGGGTTTCAAACGTGTGTCATGTGATCGCACAGTCGTTCGCATCGACCGACGGTCTTCACTGGTTCGATTCACCGTATTTAAGTCACCACCTACTATTTTCAGTGAAATTGTGTCTTGAAGTATACGTGCCTCCAATTCTCGGAAAAATGGTCCATTGTCTTCTGTGGGTCCGTATATGTTATAAATACTATAGGTTTTGTTGTCAAGTGATACTGATATTCTCACCCAACGACCATCTGTGTCATTTTCGGAGTCAATCACCTTGCCCTTGAAGTGCTTGCTGATTAATGTCAATACCCCTGTCTTGCGCTCCGTGCCCTGTGACCCGTAACTGTCTCCCACCCAAAATTTGTGCATGGGAGGAAAATCAGTCACCTTCAGATGTGTCTCTTGGAGAAGTGCTATGTCCGGCTTCCACCGGCGGAGGTACCTCAGAATCATTGTGCGCTTCTCCGGCGCCCGCAAGCCTTTGACATTGCAGGAGATGATCTTCATATTGAATGGGCGGCAGAAAAGTTATGAGTGTGCTGGAGGAGACGGTGTACCCTCTTATGGCCGTCGTTGGCACCAACCTGCGAGGAAAGGAGGAAGTAGCACCACAATATCAAATACCAAATCAAGATATATTGACAATTCCAGGATTAATTATTGGAGAGAGGTCCCTTGCTACCCTTTTCTAGTAACTCTTGTTTAACAATAAACCGCTGTAAGCGGTCGTAGTCTCTCCACCACTACCTCTGTTTATGTGACTTCCTTTTTTCTAAACTGTGAGGAGATTACCCCCATCCTCCCAGGCTATTCAGTGTACCCCCCATGTGTCCAAAGCATGAAACCCCAATAGCCTGCTTCACTTATTGTCCCTCCATATGTAATGTTGAAGTCAGTTGTCCCACGTGTATCAAGATACCCTCTCTCATGAGAGATCTTCAACATCTAATATCAATTAACTAATTTAACCATCTAAAATTGCAGCAAAGCTATCATGCTTTAGCATAGGTATGAAGGAACTCCAATAGAAACGGCTCAAACAGCAAATATATCTCATATGTAATTTAACGTGGAGAGAATCTCTTTCATCTTTCCTGATCTCCTTCATGAACTGCCATCTTGTCGTCGTCTGCGTGGGGAGAACCTGGAACTGCCTCGCTGTACCTCCCTATCACTTTGTGGATTTCGTTCCAAGGCTGCTTCGGCTTGTTCTGGTGTGTCATAAATGACATATGTCCCGTCAGATCTTTGTAACCGCAAACGCGCTGAGAACAGTAGTTGAAAGCGAACATCTCGCTCAAACAACGTTGTGCAAATGGAACTGAACGCCCTCCTCTTCTTTGAGACCGATACTGAGAAGTCCTCAAAGAGCAGAATCTCATAGCCATGGAGTAGCACTGGGCGCCTCGCTTCTCTGAATGCCCGTAACAATGAAACTTTGTCGTTATAATCTAACAGCTTCATTATTACTTGCCGTGGTCTGTACATCGTTGGTTTCGATGCCTCCCCTCGCCTGTTGTTGTTTTGCGGCGGTCCCACACGATGTGCACGTTCCACACGACAGTAGTACTTAAGTCACAATATTTTTGTTAGATCATTCTCACAGATGGATTGTAAGTCTGCTGATTGAAACGATTCAGGCAGTCCTACGAGACGTAAATTGCTTCGTCTCGAGCGATTTTCCAAGTCCTCTGTTTTGTCTATCAAATTTTGTAAGTTCTGCTGAAGGTTCTGTTCTCTGTCTTGGGAAAGTTGCTTCTCCTGTTGTAGCAGCGCCACATCCTGTTGCAGCTTGGTAATTGCAATGGTATTCAGATCTACAGACTTTTGTATGGAAGACAATGACGATTGCAATGCCGACTCCAGCAGCTTCTGAATGTCTGGTAAGAGAAGGACTGTGACCTCTCCAGCCATTTTCTGGGAATCAAATTCCTGAGGAACTCTCAGGTCACATGGTGCTTCTGATAATAGCTCTTGATGCATGTCTATGGCAGCGCTCAGCATCGCGCCTCTTTCCTCTTTCTCTCCTCCATGCGCCATCTTGTCCTTCTGCTTCAGTTGGATAGGTAAACCGTTCGGGGTCTGTTGTGAACTCCGTAGCAAGTAGCGCTCCATAAATTATGTCCCCACGAATGTAAAAGGTGTCACTGTTCCCGGGGGTGGTTTTACTGCTCTCCTATCGGCCCGATATGCTTGGATACCTGGGAGGAATTCATGAGCGTCTCCAAACTCCCTCCTCACATGTCAGCGCAGGAACCGGAAGAGGGAACGTGCTTGTTTTGTTGCTCATAGGTGGAGTTTTATACAGTAAATGATTACTGCTGTCGTATTTTTGCCGTCCCTAGGGCAGAATAAGGCTGCGTAACGTCACATTTTAGAGAGAGTCATATAATAGACACACGCTACCCTACCCGTGACACAAGGAAGGTAGTGTTGCCGGATAAAGCCTTGCGCAACCAGACATGCTTTTACCCTCTTCAACACTCTACAAGCAAAAAATGCATGATTGCAGACGCAGCCTTTATTGACGTACAGTATAACATCGCCATTACCCATCAGAGGCTGGCCACTGTCTGATACAGACATAGTATATACCTTTGCTATCTGTAGCCTTTGTTTCACCTCCACTTGCAGGCACCCACTTAAATTGTGACAATGCATAATGTTTTTTTAAAATGTTTATTTTTTATCGTGCATTATTGCGTCATCTCATCACTTTGATGAGTCCATGCTGGACATGTAATAAATGCTGTCCGAACTAACAATTTTCGTAAGTGAAATAATTTTAATCTGTGTGACTGTCACATATAAATTGTAATGATGATGATGAGTGACTATTACAAAATCCATTGTCTTCACTATGTTATGGTTTAACATAGCGTTCCTTACGCATCATTCCTAAATACAAAAATGGACTTTTATTCATAAATTTACAACACTATATTTTGTAAAATAAATTTTGGGTGGTGTGTTGTTCCATTTCTTGTTGCCATGTGCTTATATGCGTTTATATTTTAAGGGTGTTTATTTTTATTCTTGGAATTGAAATTCATCATTTTATTGTCCTAGTAAACATTCATTTTTTCTTGTTGAAGTACATACATTTGCAATGGCCACGTAACAAGGCAATAACTCAATATTTTATTTCAAAACCCTTCTTGACCCTGGGCTTCAACACCGCCAGTTGCTGCTCACAAGTGTTGGATGCACAGATCAAAACAATCGCTGATGTGTTTGTGGGGTTCAGTAACGCCTGCTGTTCCCTGCTGTGTGTCTGGCAAAAATTTATGCTGCTAACTACAAATTTAACTTCAAACATCTCATACTAGGCCTCTGCCTACACCCTCCTTGACCCTGTGCTCCAACACCGCCAGTTGTTGCTCGGAAGTGCTGTTAGCACAGTCAACACTTGCTCCTGTGTTACTGGGGTTCAGTAATGTCAGCTGTTCCCCTGCTGTGTGTACGGCAACAAAAAGTCCTGCTGCCTCCACCCTGTTCTCTTCTCATCCCTGGGCTCCAACACCGCCAGTTGTTGCTCGGAAGTAATTGGCAGGGGTACTGACTCCTGCCTAGCCTGGTTACAGCACGACAGCTGTTTCCTGGCAGTGTCAACGTCAATTTGCCTCCAATAAGTTGTCCTGTCGTGTTGCATTCGGGTTAGCGACTGTATGGTGCCTGCAGTTTAGGTGATTCCTATGTGTGCTGTGGGATAAGTAAATAAAGGCTGTTTCCGTTGTGACAATAGGACAAGCACCCACTGTAGGACTGTGTGATTCGGTAACTGCGGACGGCTTGCGGCCTGTCAACTTACATTTTCATGGGTGCCTTATGCTACCCGTCCGGGTTCCAGTACCGTCAGCTGGTTCTACGCAGTGCCTTTGGCCTAGGTGCCTCCATCTCGGTATCCGAGTTCCAGCAACGTCTGCTGGTCCTTGGTAGTGCTTTGGAGCACAGGTACCTCCTGCTTAGTAACCGTGTCCCAGTAACGTCAGCTGGTCCTCGGTTGTGCCATTGGCTCTTTTCCTTCTGCTGCCCCTCCGGGTTCCAGCACAGTCAGCTGGTCCTCGTTACTTGCATTGGCTCTTGTACCTTCTGCTACCCGTCCGGGTTCCAGTAACGTCAGCTGGTTCTCGGAAGTTAGTCAGCCTTCTTGTACCTTCAGCTACATTTACAAATTGAAGATTTTTTAAATGTTTTTTTGGGTAATCACTCTGGATCTCCAACAATGAAGACGACGACCCTGATGACCACCCCGAAGAAGATGACGACCACAAGGACGACGAGCATCAAGCCAACCAGCCTGAACACCATCACAAAGAAGAAATAAAAGATTACCCAAAAGAAGATCACCAACAGGACAAAGAAGGTTAAGACAAACTACAAGATACAGAACAAGAGACAGAAGAACAATAAGCAGAAGATCAAAAAGCAGAAGAACATGAAGTATAAGACCAAAATGAAGAGCAAAATATATGCTCTAAATTATAAGCAGAAGAAGACTAAGCAGTGTATGGGGGTGAGTCCGTTCCTCCCCGTGGTGCCCCTGGAAAATGCCTGCTGCTGCAGGCTAAACTGAACACGGACAAATACTGTTGTAATTTAAATCTTTTGTGACAGCAAGAACGGAAGGATGAAAAATTCATACTTTTACAGATTACAAGTACAGGAATCTCTGTCACAAATAAGAATATGATGAAGAAGATGAAGATGAAGTAGAATATGAAGAAGAATAATAGTTTAATAAGAACAATATGAGTAATGTTAACAAAAAGATGAATAGCAAGAAGTTTAAGAAGAAGATAAAGAAGGTGAAGATGAAGAATAATTTGATGAAAAAGATGATGCTGCTGAAGATTATGAAGGAGAAAGTGTGTCAAAAGTTAAAAAGGTGAAGAGTAGTGTTGAGCGATACGATACTGCAAATATCGGGTATCGGCCGATATTATCTGTATCGGGCTTTCGATTTCGAGTACCGATATTTTCGCCATATCGGATACCGGAATCGGATTTGTCAC
Source organism: Oophaga sylvatica (assembly GCA_033576555.1). Classification (NCBI taxonomy): domain Eukaryota; kingdom Metazoa; phylum Chordata; class Amphibia; order Anura; family Dendrobatidae; genus Oophaga; species Oophaga sylvatica. Next base: position 172,531,103 of record JARQOD010000007.1, on the reverse strand, counting down.
TGTCACTGTGAGTGTCCGTCGGTCGGGTCTGTCAGGAGTCAGCGGCACTTACCTGGCAGAAGATCTCCGGCGGTCACGTCCTGAACTGCTAGATGGCCGCCATTATCTTCTCCCTGGTGGTCACATGCAGTTTTTCGCGATAACTGCAGTGACTGCAGGGTAATCCCGGCCATAAACCAGTCCGATGACGTCACCGCCGGGGAAGCAGGTAATCAGCTGTGCTGCGCCGGGATGACAGGCTCTGCCTGCCTGCCTCTGATGTCATTCTGATGTAGCAGAGCTGGATCGTCGTGGGACACTCGTTACTATGGACTGCGTCTGACAGGTGGTATACTTTTTTTTTTTTTCTTTTTTTACAGGAGATCGATGGCGTCGCAGGATGAGACTGTAAAAAAAAGTAATGAAAACTGTGTTGTTTTTTTTATTAAATTAAAAAACTTTTTTATGAACATTCACCCGTCCAGGCACATCAACAATTTAACTATTTACATACAGGGACCCTGTCCGGGTTATTTATAATTCTTTGGCAGGGGTGTTCCAGGTACCACCTGGTACTCTTCTGATGCTTGCCAAACATCCGAGACACCAAGGACCACCAGGACCTGATGACGTCGTGTGGCCTGTACAGTCAAGTCGTGACCCGCTATCTGGGTCTGTGTGGCCACATCTTTCGTCTCCCTCCGGGTCTGGAACCCTATGTCCCGGACTGTACGAACCCCAGGGGGCCTAACAGGCGCCGGGTACGGGCCAGCTATCATTATCATGTCCATAGCTGGGGCTGCTGAGGAGACCACTGAGGGAGGCTGGGGAGATTTAAAGCGTGGGGTGGTCACTTGTGCAGAGGCCTGGATGTGGGAGGCTGAAGGCTCCGAGGGTCTCACAGGTTCCTGACACTCTGGGGACCAGGGGTCGCACCTGGTGACATTTAGGGCATACCATCCATTGTAACCCCAGTGTCGGGTGTAAGTTACCAAGTCTCCTGGCAACAGGTCCCTCCCCGGGTGTCCTTCTGGGAGGTGAGTCTCCACGTCCCGCCGGGTCACAAACACTTCTAAATAAAGTCCAGGCTCCTGGATGAAGCCCCAACCAGCTTTCAATTTAAAGCTCCGTACTGCACCCTTACGCCGCGGCTCCCTCACCGTACTTTTATCTTTTCTCATCCGGTCCTTATCTGCCCGGTCCTTCTCGATGTGACGTTGGCGAAGCTTCTGGGATTCGCGCTGCTCCCTTTGTCGCTCAGCTTCTCTCTCCCAACGTCTCCACTCTTCCTCCTGACGCCGGTTGTAATTCTCCTCCACCAGCATCTCCATGTCTCCACCATCAAACTGCAGCTTAGGATGTCCGGTTTGCGGCAGCTCTCTTGGCGCCCGACAGTCCTGGCGGCGCTCACCTGCGGAGGAAGCAGCCGGCTCTGGAACAGATGACAGTCGGGGCTCCGGTACAGACAGGTAGACCTCTGGTGCCTGCGCGGCCTCCTCCATGAGGACGGGTGTCGCTTCTTCTGTCTCAGCGACGGGGGCAGACAGCGGGATCTGGGGTGCTGCCGGTGCAGCGTTTTTTGCAGGAACGGGTGCCTCCACTGCGACAATGTCAACCGGATCACATTGCAAGGGCTGGGATGCCCGCACGGACTCCTCTACTAGAACGGGTGCCTCACCTTCCGGTACAGACACTTCAGGTAAGAGGGATTGGCGCCGCTCCAAGTTTAGTTTTAGGGCACGCCAGCTGGCTTCCATCCTGGCGACCTCCTCCCGGTGCCGGGCCAGGCCTTTAGGGTATCCTCCGCTTCTTGCAGCGTAGGAGGGTTTCCAGGCCGGGTGCCCAACGGTGGTTCCGTGGCGATCGGGTCGCTTCCGTGGGGGGAGAGCTCTGACTGCTCCATCCCTTCACACTTCTGCTCGTGTCCATTAGCCATCTCTGCCAAGTCACATGTGTCATTAGCATCTGGAGAGGGCCCCTCTTTTGTAGTGAGGCGGGACCTTCGTGTTAGTTTCCGCACACTGAGGAGGATGAGGAGGCGGAACTCAAGAGCTGTGGGGCACGATCTTACATTGCAGTACCATTTAGAGTGGTCGGCCATCGTTTTCGCGCCACTGAGTGAGTGTACACCCACGAAGAGACGCCCTTCTTCTTCACCAGTGCCTCGTCGTGACGCAGATATGGCTGAAAAATGGCAAATACATTCTCTGATGATTTTAGCAATTCTCAAGCACAAAACCAGTTCAATTCAGGCACACAGGACTCGCTTATAGCGAGCTACAGAATCCTGTTTGTGACGCCCAAGTTGAGTCGCACAGAGCCAGAGGTTTTGGGGGTACTCGGCACCGAGCCCGTCGACTTCTATGGGGTATGTCACGGCTTTGCCCGGCAATTGAATCAGAGTCTATTTTACTATGTAGAAGTGTATAAACTATAAATATATGTTATATATATATGTCACAATGACATGTATATATATATATATATATATGTATTCTATGTGTGTATATTTTGTGTTTACAACGAAAGAAAGTGTTTTTTTAGTTGCGATATTTTGTTCCCATAGACTTACATGGGACTTCCGGTATCGGAATCGGATATCGACGATATTTAGTGATATCGGCGATACCATTCCGATCCGATATTTTTAGATATCGAGCAGTATCGCTCAACACTAGTGAAGAGCATGGAAGTTGTGAAATATACATATTTGCCAAAATAGAAAAAACGTTAACAACATTGTCAATTTCTTCGTCAATCCGAACATCTTTAAAAAAAAAAATATTAATTGTATTCCATTTGATTGGGTTAAACATCTATGCCTTTAATGTCTCCTCAACCTCCCCCAATACATTCTACATTACTCTTTGTTGTTTTCCTTCATGTACAATTAACCAACAAGGCAAGAATGGGTTTTTTTTAATTCCGATATTTTGTTCCCATAGACTTACATTGGATTTCCGGTATCGGTATCGGGTATCGCCGATATTTTTTGGGTATCGGCGATACCATTCCGATTCCGATACTTTTGGATATCGGAAAGTATCGCTCAACTCTACAGGACAGGCCTTGCAGTCAATGCATGAGAAAAGGGAATGGGAGTACAAAATGAATAATGTGAAGTGGATTTTTCTGTGCCAATCCAGTATGTGAGTTCAAAGGTTTATTGAGTGCATATGACTTGGTAACAGGACAGGCCTTGCAGTCAATGCATAAGAAAACGGAATGGGAGTACAAACTGAATAAAGTGAAGTGGATTTTCCGGTGGCCATGCAGTACATGACTTGAAAAGCTTATTGGGGTGCATATGACTTGGCAGCATGGCAGGCCTTGCAGTCAATGCATAAGAAAACAGAATGGGAGTCCAAAATGAATAATGTGAAGTGGATTTCCCTGGGCCCATCCAGTATGTGGGTTCAAAGGCATATTGGGGTTCATATAACTTAGTAGCAGGACAGGCCTTGCAGTCAATGCATAAGAAAACAGAATGGGAGAACAAAATGAATAAAGTGAAATGGATTTTCCAGTGGCCATCCAGTACGTGGCTTGAAAAGCTTATTGGGGTGCATGTAACTTTAGGGCAAGCCATGCCTTGCATTCAATGCAGCATTTTTTCTGGAAGCCCACCTGTACTTCTCGTGAAAGGGGTATTGTGGTGCATCGTAATTCTTGGCAGCCCATCCACTCACTGCATAGGCAATAACAGTTTAGGAGACCCACTGTTTAATAATGGCCCTTTAAGAAGATTAATCCTGCCTGATGCCCCGGTTAAAAAAAATATGCTCTGTGATTTTGAGTCCCTCATTCATAAATGAAACAAGATATGTCTGCTTATGTGTCACACACCACATGGCCAGCTAGGATTGTTAAATGTTACAATGATATTTCCAAGTAAATGCATTTGTATTGGTTGAAAAACGCTTCAAAAATACTGCGTCTGAACATAGCCCAAGTGGGGGAGAAACATTTTGGTCTGAGGTTAATTATTTTGCCTTTTATACAAGTCATTAGCCTGGAAAGGATGTACCTTAACATATTTCCCAACAAACCCCATTTTGGTTTAATTTTGGTATGTTTTTTGATGTGCCGGTAAAATGGCATGAAACTTTGACAACATTGTTTAAAGCTGTGAACTTGTAGTCAGAAATGCTTCTAGGGCGATCCCCATGATGTCCCTGTTTCATTTGAGCAGTGTTTCCATCATTTTCAGACCTTAAAAGGACCCCCAGGGGGATCGCGGTAAAAATGCTCGGGTCTCCCATAGACTTACATTGGGCTCGTTGTTCTGTCCGAGTCCCCGAGTATTCCAATTTGCTCAATCCGAGCAACGAGCACCAGAGCATTTTAGTGCTAACCCATCACTACTAGAGATATATTCAGTCACTATAAAAACATAGATTCAATTCACTGAAACATGTTGTTACTACACACAGATGATTTTTAGTATTTTCGATTTTGATGTTTATACTCCACTAATCATATTAGAATTAAAACTTATTTTACAGATATATTTACTATTGAAAAATGTTTTGCATTCTTAGTCTCCATTGTCTTTTTACAACTGGCATATTTTATCTGAGCATGCTGAATGGATAATTGTTTGATTCATTGACTTACTGGACTGTGTGAACATCAGAAGCTTTACTGTATAAAACAGGAAAATCTTTGCAAGGGTATTCATCCTGACAAGTTAACAGCAGTTAACGCCAGACTGAACTCCCTAAATGGAGTGTAGTGAATCAGTATATTGGATATTCTACTGCTAGGTGTAGACATGCAAATAAATATGTTTACTAACCCTTGAAATTGGTAGTCAACAGTAAATAACAAAACTCATTAAAGTCTTTTGGTAGGACAATTTGTAACGGCTTTGCTGTAAATGGTATAAGCTATTCTAAAACAATGCACACGAAAGCATCAAAAAATGTAATCCACTGCAGATTTAGATATTTGTATAATTTCAAAAATGTATGTTTTGCAGACATAATTAATAATGCTGCCTGCCTCAGATGTATAGGTACAATGCAGGTATAACATATCAATTACATTAGTCTAAAAATCTTTATTATTGAATTATCAAATGAAAGTGAAGGTAAACAATTGTATTTATAATAATTTTATATTATAATAAAATGCTATGTATTATTATAAGAATCTTCTAAAACACATACATATGAAGCACTATTTATATTGCCAGAGTTGCTTTAACCCCTTCACCCCCAAGGGTGGTTTGCACGTTAATGACCGGGACAATTTTTACAATTCTGACCACTGTCTCTTTATGAGGTTATAACTCCGGAACGCTTCAACGGATCTTCGCGATTCTGAGACTGTTTTCTCGTGACATATTGTACTTCATGTTAGTGGTAAAATTTCTTCCATATAACTTGCGTTTATTTTTGAAAAAAACGCAAATATGGCGAAAATTTTGAAAATTTAGCAATTTTCAAACTTTGAATTTTTATTCCCTTAAAACAGAGAAATATGTAACACAAAATAGTTAAGAAATAACATTTCCCACATGTCTACTTTACATCAGCACAATTTTGGAATCAAAATTTTTTTTGTTAGGAAGTTATAAGGGTTAAAAGTTGACCAGCGATTTCTCATTTTTACAACAAAATTTACAAAGCCATTTTTTTTAGGGACCACCTCACATTTGAAGTCACTTTGAGGGGTCTACATGACAGAAAATACCCAAAAGTGACACCATTCTAAAAACTGCACCCCTCAAGGTTCTCAAAACCACATTCAAGAAGTTTATTAACCCTTCAGGTGCTTCACAGGAACTAAAGCAACGTGGAAGGAAAAAATGAATATTTAACTTTTTAGCCACAAAAATGATCTTTCACAAACTTTTTTTTTATTTTCACAAGGGTAAAAGGAGAAAATGGACAGATAAGGTTGTTATGCAATTTCTCCTGAGTACGCCAATACCCCATATGTGGGGGAAAACCACTGTTTGGGCACACGGCAGAGCTCGTAAGGGAAGGAGCGCCGTTTGACTTTTTCAAACTAAAATTGGCTGGAGTTGAGATTGGACGCCATGTCGTGTTTGGAGAGCCCCTGATGCGCCTAAACAGTGGAAACCCCCCACAAGTGACACCATTTTGGAAACTAGACCCCCTAAGGTACTTATCTAGATCTGTTGTGAGCACTTTGAACCCCCAAGTGTTTCACAAAAGTTTATAATGCCTGGGTGTGAAAAAAAAAATTCCACAAAAATGATTTTTTAGTCCTAAATTTTTGAATTTTCCCAAGGAAATTGGACCCCAAAAGTTGTTGTCCAATTTGTCCTGAGTACGCTGATACCCCATATGTGGGGGTGGAAAACTGTTTGGGCGCACGGCAGGGCTTGGAAAAGAAGTAGTAACGTTTTGGAATGCAGACGTTGATGGGGGTCATGTTCCGTTTGCAGTGCCCCAGATGAGCCTAAACAGTGGAAATCCCCCACAAGTGACCCCATTTTGGAAACTAGACCCCCTAAGGAACTTATCTAGATCTTTGGTGAGCACTTTGAACCCCCAAGTGCTTCACACAAGTTTATAATGCCCGGGCATGAAAATAAAAAATCCTATTTTTTTCCCACAAAAATTATCTTTTAGTCACTAATTTTTTATTTTCCCAAGGGTATCAGGAGAAATTGGACCACATAAGTTGTTGTCCAATTTGTCCTGAGTACGCTGATGCCCCATATGTGGGGGGGAACCACTGTTTGGGCGCACGGCAGAGCTCGGAAGGGAAGGAGCACCATTTGACTTTTTCCAACCAAAATTGGCTGGAATTGAGATTGGATGCCATGTTGCATTTGGAGAGCCCCTGATGTGCCTAAACAGTGGAAACCCCCCACAAATGACCCCATTTGGGAAACTAGACCCCCTAAGGAACTTATCTAGATCTTTGGTGAGCAATTTGAACCCTCAAGTGCTTCACACAAGTTTATAACGTAGAGCCGTAAAATTTAAAAATCATATTTTTTCCACAAAAATGATCTTTTCACCCGAATTTTTATTTTTCCAAGGGTAACAAGACTCCAAAAGTTCTTGTGCAATTTGTCCTGAGTACACTGATACCCCATATGTGGGGGTATACCACTGTTTGGGTGCATGGCAGAGTTTGGAAGGGAAGGAGCGCCGTCTCACTTTTTCAGCGCAGAATTGGCTGGACGCCATGTCGTGTTTGGAGAGCTCCTGATCTGCCTAAACAGTGGAAACCCCCACAAATGACACCATTTTGGAAACTAGACCCCTCAAGGAACTTATCTAGATGTGTGGTGAGAACTTTGAACCCCCACGTGTTTCACTAAAATTTATAACGTACAGCCTTAAAATAAAAAATCCTTTTTTTTTTTACAAAAATGATTTTTTCGCCCCCAATATTTTATTTTCACAAGGGTAACAGAAGAAATTGGAACCCAAAAGTTGTTGTCCAATTTGTCCTGAGTACGCTGATACCCAATATGTAGGAGAAAACTACTGTATGGGTGCACGTCAGGGCTCGGAAGGGAAGTAGTGACGTTTTGGATTGCAGACTTTGATGGAATGGTCTGGGGGCGTCATGTCACATTTGCAGAGCCCCTGATACGCCTAAACAGTGGAAACCCCCCACAAGTGACCCCATTTTGGAAAATAGACCCCACAAGGAACTTATCTAGATGTGTGGTGAGCACTTTGAACCCCGAAGTGCTTCACAGAAGTTTATAACGCACAGCCGTAAAAATAAAAAATCCTTTTTTTTTTTACAAAAATGATTTTTCGCCCCCAATATTTTATTTTCACAAGGGTAACAGGAGAAATTGGACCCCAAAAGTTGTCCAATTTGTCCTGAGTACGCTGATACCCAATATGTGGGAAAAACTACTGTATGGGCACATGTCAGGGCTCGGAAAGGGAAGTAGTGACGTTTTGGATTGCAGACTTTGATGGAATGGACTGGGGGCGTCATGTCGCATTTGGAGAGCTCCTGATGCGCCTAAACAGTGGAAACCCCCACAAGTGACCCCATTTTTGAAAATAGACCCCACAAGGAACTTACCTAGATGTGTGGTGAGCACTTGAACCCCGAAGTGCTTCACAGAAGTTTATAACGCACAGCCGTAAAAATAAAAAATCCTTTTTTTTTTTACAAAAATGATTTTTTTCGCCCCCAATATTTTATTTTCACAAGGGTAACAGGAGAAATTGGACCCCAAAAGTTGTTGTCCAATTTGTCCTGAGTACGCTGATACCCAATATGTGGGAGAAAACTACTGTATGGGCGCATGTCAGGGCTCGGAAAGGGAAGTAGTGACGTTTTGGATTGCAGACTTTGATGGAATGGTCTGGAGGCGTCATGTCGCATTTGGAGAGCCCCTGATGCGCCTAAACAGTGGAAATCCCCAACAAGTGACCCCATTTTGGAAAATAGACCCCACAAGGAACTTATTTAGATGTGTGGTGAGCGCTATGAAGCCCCAAGTGCTTCACAGAAGTTTATAATGTACAGCCGTAAAAACAAAAAAATCTTATTTTTTTTACAAAAATAATATTTTCGCCCCCAGTTTTTATTTTCCCAAGGGTAACAGAAGAAATAGGACAAATTTCACAATAACTCTTGGGGTCCAGAGTACGCTGATACCCCATATGTGGAGATAAACTACTGTTTGGACGCATGGCAGAGCTCAGAAGTGAAGGAACACCGTTTGACTTTTTCAACGCAGAATTGGCTGGAATGGAGATCAGACGCCATGTCACATTTGGAGAGCCCCTGATGTGCCTAAACAGCGGAAACCCCCCAATTCTAACTCCAACCCTAACCCCAACACACCCCTAACCCTAGTACCAACCCTAATCCCAACCCTAACCCTAATCCTAACTCTAACCCTAATCCTAACTTTAGCGCCAACCCTAACCCTAACTTTAGCCGAAACCTTAACCCTAACCCTAATGGGAAAATGGAAATAAATACATTTTTTTAATTTTATTATTTTTCCCTTACTAAGGGGGTGATAAAGGGGGGTTTGATTTACTATTTATAGCGGTTTTTATGATTGGCAGCTGTCACGCTAAAAGACGCTTTTTATTGCAAAAAGTAGTTTTTTGCATCGCCACATTTTGAGAGCTATAATTTTTGCATATTTTGGCCCACAGAGTCATGTGAGGTCTTATTTTTTGCGGTACGAGTTGACGTTTTTATTTGTACCATTTTTGAGCAGGTGACATTTTTGATCGCTTTTTATTTCGATTTTTGGGAGGTTAGAATGAACAAAAATCAGCAATTCATGAATTTCTTTTGGGTGAGGCGTTTTTATTGTTCCGCGTGTGGTAAAATCGATAAAGCAGTTTTATTCTTCGGGTCAGTACGATTATGGCGATACCTCATTTATATAATTTTTTTATGTTTTGGCGCTTTTATAGAATAAAAACAATTTTATATAAAAATTAATTATTTTTGCATCGCTTTATTCTGCGAGCTATAACTTTTTTATTTTTTTGCTGATGATGCTGTGTGATGGCTTGTTTTTTGCGGGACAAGATGACGTTTTCAGCGGTACCATGTTTATTTATATCCGTCTTTTTGATCGCGTGTTATTCCACTTTTTGTTCGGCGGTATGATGATAAAGCACTGATTTTTTGCTTCGTTTTTATTTTTTATTTTTTAAGGGGTTCACAAAAGGGGTTAACTAGTGGGACAGTTTTATAGGGGGGGTCGTTACGGACGCGGCGATACCATATATGTGTACTTTTATTGTTTTATTTTTTTTATTTACAATAAGTAATGAATTTATTGGGGAATATTTTTTTTTTTTTTTTTGGATTTTTTTTTACACATGTTTATTTTTACTTTTTTTTACTTTTTTACTTTGTCCCAGGGTGGGACATCACTGTATTTCATCAGATCGCTGGTGTGACAGTGTGCACAGCACTCTGTCACACCAGCGATGTGACAGGCAGTGCAGGACGCTTCCTCATGCCTGCTCTCGGCAGGCACTGAGGAAGCCGCCTCCCTCCAGGACCCCAGCGCCATCTTGGATCCGGGTCCTGGGAGGGAGGAAGCCCTCAGAGCAGCGCGATCACATCGCGCTGGTCTGAAGGTCTCAGGGGGGCGCGCAGGGAGCCCCCACCCTGCACGATCCTCCCCTGTGCCCCCAGTACACCGCGATCATGTTTGATCGCGGTGTGCAAGGGGTTAATGTGCCGGGAGCGGTCCGTGACCGCTCCTGACACACAGTCACGGGTGTCAGCTGTGATAATCAGCTGACACCCGGCGGCGATTAGCTGCGCTCCCTCCGGGAGCGCAGCTAATCGCCTATGACGTACTATCCCGTCCATGGTCAGAATGGCACGGGTTTTATGGACGGGATAGTACGTCTAATGTCAGAGAGGGGTTAAAGGGACTTGTCACCAGAAAAAATGCTATTAACCTTCAAATACTGTGTTAATCTGGAGATAAATAGCGTTACTTACTTGCCAAGTGCCTACACGTAGCCGAACTCTGTGGGAAGAATTTTCGATTCTGTAAGGAAAACACACACACAGAGAGCCGGGGGATACAAATATCACCCCACCGTCACCAATCTGTGACGGAGCTTACACAGTCGCAGCTCTCTGGCGCCTCCTTTACCCTCAGGTCAGCTAGGGAACTGCACCTACAATAAGTAGTTGCCGGAGAGGCTGCCCTGTCACGTACTGATTATCGAGGCACTCTGCAGTGAGGGCAGTATATATATCACCAGTCCCAGGCCGGGAACATATATATAAACCTCCAGTCCATCACTGCCAGGATCCACCAATAACACCAGAACTGTATGCTGCCACCAGTTCCTTGTTAGATATAAGCCTGGTCCGTTAACAAGCTTATATCATGTCAGAAACCAACCCCAGTTAGCGTATAAATACTAGCCAGAATCACAGACGTGGGAAATTGGGTTTCGAGATAAAAGACCAACCCAAATTAATTGATATTTTAATTGCCAAAAGGCGCACTAGATACCTCAAATATGTACAGAGTAATATACAGATATTACAGTCAGAAGTAGAGACAAAAGTAGGGTACAGGTTTGGGATAGCAGTTAGCTGTATGTGTCACGCTACCATTCCGTATAACTTGTGGATGAAGGGAAGCTCTTGTATCCATAGTCAACTTCTTAGTTTCTGGTCCATCTCCGCACGTGATGCGATGCGGCTTCCGTGGCAGAAGAATGACAAAGGCTAAAGGTGTGTAACTAGCATTTAACCCTAGTTTGCCCCCTCCCATATTCACCACTGCCACTCTAGGTTGGACTGAAATATCTTCCCTTTACCTCCTAGCTCACCGAAGGGTGAGGAAAGCGGCAGAGGGAGATGAGGGACAGGCGCAGAGATCCTCACTGCGCAGGCACCAGATTCCCAGGCCCGCAGTGTGAATACATCATAACACAATGCGGGGCGGGATCTTGGGCCGCCGCTACACAAAGCGCCGGTGATATCACAAGAAAGAAAGGAGGCGGGGGCCGGAAACAAGAGGGGGATGATTGACACCGCTGAGGCCGCTGACACAGGGGAGAAGACTTATCTCCCTGACACAATAGAGGTATGTCAGATAGATTATAAAATTGTATATTTCAGCATTCCTAGTGATCAGAAACATAATAGCCATCTTCACAGAATGCAGCCTTAGTAGCTCTTTTACTTAAGAAGGCCCTGGGGGGGTGACAGGTTCCCTTTAGTCTGTTTAGAAGTTTTTCTGGGCTCTTTTGCTACCATTCGTATTATCCATCTGTTTGATTTGTCATCAACTTTCCTCCTGCGGCCACGTCCACGGAGGTTGGCTACAGTCCCATGGATCTTAAATTTCTGAATAATATGTGCAATTGTAGTCACAGGAACATCGAGCTACTTGGAAATGGTCTTATAACTTTTACCTGTAACATGTTTGTCTAATTTTCTGTCTAATCTCCTGAGACAACTCTTTCCTTCGCTTCCTCTTGTCCATGTTGAGTGTGATACACACCACGTCACCAAACAGCAGTGAGTATCTGTAGCCCTCTATACAAGCCCACTCACTGTGTCCAAGATTGTAGACACCTGTGGTGCTAATTAGTGGACACACCTTGATTTAACATGTCCCTTTTGTCGCATTATTTTCAGGTGTACCATCATTTCTATCCAGGCCTACTTCAGTAGTTTCATTTTTTAAAATATTCTGTGGAAGCATGGTTGAAAAGCAATGCCTGACTTTCATTTGCTCATTTTCATAGATTTTTTATTACTTTTGTTAGATTCAAGTTACTAACCTTATGTGAATAATATTACCGTATATTAGCCTGTATTGTCATTTTACGGCAACAGTTTTTTAACTATATATTTTTAGCAATTCTATGGTGGAAAAAGAATACTATTCAACTGCAGGTGATACAAAAAGATGTATACTGATAGGAGCACCAATGGAAAAAGTATATATTTATTACTATATTTTTGGACACCTTGTCTGGTTCCTGCTCATATTTGCTATATGTGCTTCAGTTGCTGCCCTGTCTAATTTCCTTACTTTCCCCAAACCAGTAAACAAACCTCATGGGCCGTTGTGTTTGCCATATACAGTTGAAACCAGAAGTTTGCATACACTATATAAAAACACATGTGCATGTTTTTCCCAAGTCATTCAGTTTAAGTTCAATGGCACCAAATACTAATGAAATGTATGTAAACTTTTGACTTTGCAGTAAGTAATAAAAATGTCTTAAAACATTCTCTCTCATTATTCTGGCATTTGGAAAATATTAATAATTAAGGATAATACTAATTGACCTAAAACCACAAAGTTTTATTCTAATTTCATGTCAGATATTGAGAAAAGCATGTACTGTATATGTGACTTTTTATATAGTGTATGTAAACTTCTGGTTTCAACTGTATTAAACTATTTTTTTTATCTGAAAAAATATATCTCCTAAAACGATAAATATATCTCCTTAAGGAAAGGTTAATAGGGACAAACACTAATTAAAATGGAAGGAAATACCAGTTATATGGTCCAATACGGACCACCACAATATTGAACCTTCAGTGCAAAAATGATTGTAAAAAACACCCCAGCTTGTAGGGTCATTACCGGAGAAGCACGTGTGGATGCTTGCTTACCTTGTATTGCTAGGTAGCCTGCGATGTAGCCGACTCCTGCTCTCCCTTGTGCCCGCAATAGCTATAACCAGGTCATTAGCAAACTGTGACTACTACTAAAAACTGACCCAAGGGCAATCAATTACCAGCTATTACAAGTCAGCATTTGTTTCATAACTGCATTAATTATTAATACTAATTCATTTTTACTGCACAGCTATCTACATTCAGGTTTGTCTTTATACACACTTGGGACACCATATAGCACTTGTTTTTACAATTCTTGCTAACAGTTTGATGTGATGACTGATGACTAGTGTTGAGCGATACGATACCGCAAGTATCGGGTATCGGCCGATATTAGCTCTATCGGCCTTTCGATACTTAGTTTCGATATTTTCCATATATCGTATACCGGAATCGGAAGTTCCCATAATTCTTTGAGAGGCAATGTGATTTTAGTCAGCCAATGAGGAATCCTAAGAAGTGTGGGCACATCCTGTACTGCTGCGGTCATGTTAACTAATGGCATGGCTGTGATTGGATGCTGAAATGATGTCAGAATGCACTATAAAAGGCGCCGCCGCCACTTTAGCGTCACTGTGCTGTGAATTCAGTAAGGGACAGAACGCTGCTGTGCTGACTCTGAGGGACAGTTAGAGATTGCGATTTAGTGTACTGTGCTGTAGGCAGGCTAGCACCAACCGCTGTGTAAAGCTTCCTTTTGCCTGCAGTGTTGTTTTAACAGCTCTGCAAGGTGTGTGTGAGTGCAGATGACGCTGCAGTTTGCTCTGCATGCAACGCTGTCTGTAGGCATCTGCACGTGTCACTCACAGACTCTTTTTTTTTCTTCAGTGTAATTCTTGCAGCTCCATGCAATTTAACTATTAGTGTGACGCGCTTCCATCCGTATCCAATACATTGGTTGCAAACACTATAGAAGTAGACAAAGGAGTAGCCTTTCACAGATTGTGAACAGTTGTGTTTCAGTGTTCACTTCAGTCTGTGTTTTTTTATTTTTGAGTGCACATCACGCTCCAGTTACTTGTTCAAGCACTGCTGCTTGTACTCTGCTGAGCGTGTCTCAGTGCCTCATCCTTTTCATTTATCTCCAATTGGTTCTGCTCCACTCCATTTAAAATATAATCTATTAGTGTGACGCGCTTCCATCCGTATCCAATATATTGGTTGCAAACACTATAGAAGTAGACAAAGGAGTAGCCTTTCACAGATTGTGAACAGTTGTGTTTCAGTGTTCACTTCAGTCTGTGTTTTTTATTTTTTGAGTGCACATCACGCTCCAGTTACTTGTTCAAGCACTGCTGCTTGTACTCTGCTGAGCGTGTCTCAGTGCCTCATCCTTTTCATTTACCTCCAATTGGTTCTGCTCCATTCCATTTAAAATATAATCTATTAGTGTGACGCGCTTCCATCCGTATCCAATACATTGGTTGCAAACACTATAGAAGTAGACAAAGGAGTAGCCTTTCACAGATTGTGAACAGTTGTGTTTCAGTGTTCACTTCAGTCTGTGTTTTTTATTTTTTGAGTGCACATCACGCTCCAGTTACTTGTTCAAGCACTGCTGCTTGTACTCTGCTGAGCGTGTCTCAGTGCCTCATCCTTTTCATTTATCTCCAATTGGTTCTGCTCCATTCCATTTAAAATATAATCTATTAGTGTGACGCGCTTCCATCCGTATCCAATACATTGGTTGCAAACACTATAGAAGTAGACAAAGGAGTAGCCTTTCACAGATTGTGAACAGTTGTGTTTCAGTGTTCACTTCAGTCTCTGCGTAATAACCACACTTAGGCCTTATAACTTTTCTGACTTTCTTTATCAATCTACCAAGATGAAGAAGTCAGTGAGTAAGGCACGTGGTCGTGGCCGTGGAGTTTCAGCAGGGAGAGGACGTGGGGATTCTGTGGCTGCTGCCGCCCTCAGTGACACAGCATCCACCAGTTTTACCCATGAGCGTTCCTTTATGTGCACTTTGGTAGGAGCTCGGCGTGCCCCCCTGCTGCGGGAAGAACAAATTGAAGCCGTTGTTGGTTGGATGGCAGCCAATGCATCGACTTCAATTCCTTCCACCTCCTCTCAGGAACACAACACTGTTGAGCAACCATCTGTCTGTTCACCGCCTGTCAAATTGCCCAGGCAGTCAGAGAGTTCTGTACAGGAGCCAGCTGAGTCTCTGCTTCTGTTCTCAGAATCTGTTGGCTCGCAAACACGGGCACAGGCAAGCAGCATTCTGCAATTTGAAGAAGAGGGAGTATGCAGTGATGCGCAACAGCTGTATCTCTCTCAATCTGAAGAGGCGGGTGAGCCAGTGCCGATGGACAGCACACCGCAGAACGCATCTTATGATGATGATGAGACTCAGGTGCCAGGTTTTGTGGAGCATGGTGCTGCCCAGACCATCCAACAGCAGCAGGTGTTGGAAGAGGGTAGTGGAGATGATGAAGTCCGAGACCCAACATGGCGTGAGCAACAGGAAGGTGGTGGGAGCAGCTCTGAGGAAGAGATTGTCCCAACAGTACAAAGAGGAGGGAGAGGTAGGCTGCAGACTCGCTTGCCTGTAGCCTCCAGTTTGGCACCTGTTGGGAGCAGTTCTCTTAGAAATGTCAAAATTGGCGCTCCCATGACTTGCACTGCGTGGTCCTTTTTTGACAGACTTGTAGATGATATTTGCTATATTCAATGCAAGCTGTGTAAGCAAAAAGTTAAAAGAGGTAAAAATATCAGTAACCTGAATACCACAAATATGTGGAAACATGTATGGACAAAGCACGTAGCTGAGTTACAAAGACACACTGGAGATGTAGGCCAACCTACAGCAGCACCTACATCTTCAGGTCGTGTTGGAGCCTCTACCTCCAGCTCACACACACCTGGTTCGGCTTCCTCACAGGATCTCCATGGAAGAACCTCGGTCACTGTTGTCCATAGACAAACTGTTATTCCACCCACAGCAGCAAGTTCACAGTCATCGTCACACTCCCAGAACAAAAAACAGCCATCGGTACCACAGGCATGGGATAAAAGACGGCCATACTCGGCAAACCATCCACGAGCACAGGCTCTGAATGCTGGCATTGCAAAACTCCTGTCCCTTGAAATGCTGTCATTCAGGCTGGTGGAGACTGACAGTTTCAGGAACTTTATGGCATTGGCAGTCCCACAATATAATGTGCCAAGCCGATTTTATTTCAGCAGGCAAGCTGTCCCTGCTCTGCAAAAACATGTCGAGGGAAACATTAAACATGCGCTACTAAACGCCGTCAGTAGCAGGGTCCACCTGACCACCGATGCGTGGACCAGTACCCATGGCCAGGGACGATACCTTTCCCTCACTGCCCATTGGGTCAATGTTGTGGAGCCGGGTACAGATCTTGCCAGTGGCGCTGTACGTGTTCTGCCAACTCCAAGGATTGCAGGAATCCAGTCTGTACACATTGATTCCTCCTCCTACTCCAGTTCCTCAGAATCATCGCTGCACGAGCCGTCACGGTATACCTCCACATGGACCCGTGAACGCTTACCTGTTGCGACCGACATGAGCACAGCCGTGGCCAAACGTCAACAGGCCGTCCTGAAATTAATTTCCATGGGGAATCGAAGCCACACAGTGCAGGAGCTCTGGGAAGCCATCAAGCAGGAGAGCGACGTGTGTTTTTTGTCAGCTAATCTCCAGCCAGGCTTGGTAGCGTGTGACAATGGTCGAAATCTTGTGGCAGCTCTGGGCCTTGGCAACCTCACTCACATACCATGTCTGGAACATGTGCTCAACTTGGTCGTGCAGAGTTTTTTGAGGGACTATCCGGATCTTGATGCACTGCTGCACAAGGTCCGCCTAGAGTGCGCTCACTTGCGACGTTCCAGCATGGCCAGATCGCGCATTGCAGCTCTGCAAGTCAGATTTCGCCTTCCTGAACATCGCATCATATGTGACGTACCCACCAGGTGGAATTCCACGTTACATATGTTGGAGCGGTTGTGTGAGCAGCAGCCAGCAGTAATGGAGTATCAGCTGCAACAGGCGCAATCAACTCGCAATTTGCGCCGTTCACACTTCACCACTACTGAGTGGGCCTCTATGAAGGACATCTGCGACGTTTTGCGTGCGTTTGATGTCTCAACGCAGATGGCGAGTGCAGATGATGCACTAGTCAGCATGACTGTCCCCCTTATCTGCCTGCTTCAGAAATCACTGAAAGCACTAAAGGAAGAGGTTTTGGAAGAGGTGGAGGATGAGGAGTCACAAATTCAATTACCTTCTGGACAGTCAGCGCAACGTGGTTCCTCACAAAGGGCTGGGCAGGGCTCACTTTGTGAGGAGGATGAGGAGGAAGAGGAGTCAATGGAGGAGGAAGAAATCCCTACAGAGGGAGGTACACAACGCTCTAGTCAGTATGTAGAGCAAGGGTGGGGTGATGCAGAGGAGGCAGACATGACGCCTCTTCCAGAGGACAGCCTTTGTTGGCCAGTTGGGAGTCTGCAGCACATGGTTGATTTCATGCTTCAGTGCCTGAGAAACGACCGCCGCATCGCCCACATTCTCACCACGTCAGATTATTGGGTGTACACCCTCCTAGACCCTCGCTACCGGGACAACTTACAAACCCTCATCACACCGGTGAACCGGGACCGTAAAATGCAGGAGTACCAAGACACACTGGTGCAATCCATACTGTTGTACATTCCAGCCGAGAGAGCTGCTGCTGCTGCTACTGCTTTACAAAGCAGCTCTGTGCGTCGAGGCAGTGTAGACACCTCTACAACAAGAGGGAGCAGAAGCAGCGCCTCTGCACAGGGCAAGAGCTGTATGTTACAAATGTGGCAAAGTTTTGTGACAGCGCCAGCAAGGTCTACACCATCCGAGACGGCTCCAGTCACCAGGAAGAAACGTTTCTGTAAGATGGTGACAGACTACTTGGCTTTCCCTCTAAGTGTACTCTCAGATGCCTCTTCCCCTTTCATATTTTGGGTCTCTAAGTTGGATACATGGCCAGAGCTTAGCCAGTATGCATTGGAGGTGCTGGCTTGCCCTGCTGCCAGTGTATTATCTGAGCGTGTCTTTAGTGCTGCAGGTGGTGTAGTAACAGACCGTCGCATGCGACTATCCTCAGAGAATGTAGACCGGCTTACTTTTCTGAAAATGAACAAGGCATGGATCTCACCTGAATTTGCCTGTCCGTTTTCAGATTAAATAACTGTTTGGCAACGTTTTCCATGTCTCCTGTTATGTTCATCTTTCTACCATCTGAACTCTACTCCCTGGGCTACAACACCGCCATTTGTTGCTCGTAAGTAATTGGCAGGGGTACTGACTCATGGCCAGCCTGGTTACAGCACGACAGCTGTTTCCTGGCAGTGTGAACGTCAATTATCCTCCAATAAGTTGTGCTGTCGTGTTGCATTCGGGTTAGCCGACTCTATGGTGCCTGCAGTTTAGGTGATTCCTATATGTGCTGTGGGATATGTAAATAAAGGCGGTTTCCATTGTGACAATAGGACAAGCACCCACTGTAGGACTGTGTGATTCGGTAACTGCGGACGGCTTGCGTCCTGTCAACTTACATTTTCATGGGTGCGTTCTTCTACCCGTCCGGGGTCCAGTACCATCAACTGGTTCTCCCCAGTGCCTTTGGCCTAGGTGCTGTCACGCTGTATAGCAGATATATATATGTGATGACAGTAATCTATATCAAAAGGGCAACATACTATATAACATGCGCATAGATATATGATAACATAGAATTACCTGACAGAATGTCCAGTGGGTCAATACAGAATCCGTTATACGCTGTCTCCGGCTAGAGGGTGACCGGGGTCTATGCTGACCCTAAACTGGGGTCCTAACTATTCCCTCTACCTGGAGGTACTGTTAAAGGTACAGAGGTCCAGGCCACCAGCGTAAACCCTGTCTCCTATCAATCCCTGCCAACTGTAATCTAGTCCTAAGAAGGACCCTGATTACCACCAAAGGGAATGAACAGGTAACGGTTAATAAACAGAAAGACATACAAGAAAGACAAGAAATAAAGTAAATAAAGTCTTACATACAACACTCACACACAGTAGGAACACCTAAGGTCTCAGAGATAAACTATAAGCTGTAAGAGTTAAAACAACTAAGGAGCTCTTAGCTTAAGTATTCTCAGAACCGATCCAGTCTGCTAGACTACATGAATGCTTTCACCGGCATCTAACAAGCAGACTGACAGGTATATGAAGGAATCTAATTAGAACATAATCAAAAGCAGCCGGGCGAGGCTGGACCTAGTCTTAGCAAAGAGCTAGGTAAAATTAACTCTCTCATTACCAAACACAAAGTAACAGCAACTCAGCTGCGAGAAGTCAGAATGTGCAATCGCGACGATCCTCGCGGCGATGCACCCATGACAGTACCCCCCTTCTACGAGGGGCCTCCGGACCCTCAGGGCCAGGTCTGCCCGGGTAAGTTGTGTGGAAGGTCCGAACCAATCGATCTGCGTTAACCTCCGACGCAGGGACCCACGTCCTCTCCTCAGGACCATACCCCTTCCAATGAACCAGGTACTGAAGGGACCGACGACTGAGACGTGAGTCAATGATTTTCGACCCATGAAATTCCACGTTATCATTGACCACCACTGAAGGAGGAGGTAGAGGTGACGGTATGACTGGTGCCACATACTTTTTAAGTAATGACTTGTGAAACACATTATGAATTTTAAACGTAGGAGGGAGGTCCAGACGAAATGCCACAGGATTAATTATGGAACTGATCCTGTATGGCCCGATGAATCTGGGACCCAACCTCCAGGAGGAAACTTTAAGTTTTATATTCCTGGTAGACAACCAAACCAGATCGTTCACCTTCAGATCTAGACCAGAAACTCTCCCCCTATCAGCCATCCGTTTGTAACGGTTCCCCGTAACCTTCAGTCTTAATCGATCTGGAACTATCAGTCTCCCTGAAAGTCCCACAGGGGCGTCCCCCTGAGCTCCCAATACCTCCCCTTCAAGCTCAGAGCATACAGCTGACACTACAACTCCCTCCTGAGGAATAGGAACCGGATCATCCGTCCTCCCGGCCCCTGGGAAAGTACGAGATAAGGCATCAGGAAGCAACTTTATTGAGCCGTCATATGCGCGATGAGGAGGTAACTCTTTACACCCCTCCTCTGAGAACATCTCCCCAAAGTCCTCCAGAAAAGGAGACAAAGTCCTAGGCACAACCGCACCGATGACCGTGCTCATGCATTTATTCCTGCAAAATTCACCCCACTGGCTTATCTTTCCGGATTGCCAATCAATCACTGGGTTATGTTTAGCCAACCAAGGAAGTCCCAACACAATAGGAGTAGGTAGACCCTCCAACACATAACAAGACAATTGCTCTTTATGTATTGCCCCTACTCGAAGATCTATGTTATGAATAGCTTGTACCAAGCTACCTTGACCGAGAGGTCTAGAATCAATAGAGACTATAGGGACCGGTTTGGCCAATACACTCAGTTGCATACCATGCACCTGGGCAAACCGAGCGTCCACCAGATTAGCCCCGGACCCACTATCAAGAAAAACAGAAATCCTCTCAGTTCTAGTACCAATCACCACCTCCGCAGGCACGAGAAACTGAGAGGGATTTGGGGACGAAATACACACTCCCAGGTTAACTCCTTTGCTCAAAGAGGCCCGGGATGGACACCCCCAACAAAATGTCCCTCTCTCCGCAAAAGAAACACCTTCTAGTCTTGCGGTGCACCGCCGGTTCCCTCTTACAAAAAGATGTCCCTCCCAACTGCATGGGTTCCTCAGAACAGACCAGGGGAACCTCAGTATAAGGGACTTTAGTAGTAGGTGGAGTCATCACGGGAGGCGGAGTTACCTCGCGTCTTCCCCGAATTCGTCTATCAATGCGAATAGCGAGGGCCATAGCAGCCTCCAGTGATGGAGGAGAATCATACTGAGCCAACACATCTTTTAATTTGTCAGACAACCCTTGACAAAACTGGCTCCTAAGAGCTGGGTCATTCCACTGAGTATCTGTTGCCCATCTACGGAACTCAGAAGAATATTCCTCCGCTGGACGATTTCCTTGCCGTATTTTACGTAACTTTGTTTCAGCAAGGGAAACTCGATCCGGATCATCATATACCAGACCCAGGGCAGTAAAAAATCGATCCACTGACTGGAGATCTGGGGAGCCTGGAGGAATAGAGAACGCCCAAGATTGAGGGTCCCCTTGTAAGAGCGAGATAACAATTCCCACCCTCTGCTCTTCACTCCCAGATGACCGAGGCCGCAGCCGAAAGTACAATTTACATGCCTCCCGGAAAGTAAAAAATTTGTCCCGCCCACCAGTGAACCTGTCCGGAAGAGCAACCTTAGGTTCAGATCTGGTTTGCTCCGGGGGGGACAAAACCTTGGACTTAATGTCTGCCAACTCCATGGACAACCCCTGCAACTGCCGGGCCAGCTGGGCTACTGGATCCATGACAGCTTGGGAGAATCTTTAGTATTGGCCGGTGAAAATGTCACGCTGTATAGCAGATATATATATGTGATGACAGTAATCTATATCAAAAGGGCAACATACTATATAACATGCGCATAGATATATGATAACATAGAATTACCTGACAGAATGTCCAGTGGGTCAATACGGAATCCGTTATACGCTGTCTCCGGCTAGAGGGTGACCGGGGTCTATGCTGACCCTAAACTGGGGTCCTAACTATTCCCTCTACCTGGAGGTACTGTTAAAGGTACAGAGGTCCAGGCCACCAGCGT
Source organism: Oophaga sylvatica (assembly GCA_033576555.1). Lineage (NCBI taxonomy): Eukaryota > Metazoa > Chordata > Amphibia > Anura > Dendrobatidae > Oophaga > Oophaga sylvatica. The sequence goes on along the minus strand of JARQOD010000007.1, from coordinate 172,509,260 downwards.
AAACCCTGTCTCCTATCAATCCCTGCCAACTGTAATCTAGTCCTAAGAAGGACCCTGATTACCACCAAAGGGAATGAACAGGTAACGGTTAATAAACAGAAAGACATACAAGAAAGACAAGAAATAAAGTAAATAAAGTCTTACATACAACACTCACACACAGTAGGAACACCTAAGGTCTCAGAGATAAACTATAAGCTGTAAGAGTTAAAACAACTAAGGAGCTCTTAGCTTAAGTATTCTCAGAACCGATCCAGTCTGCTAGACTACATGAATGCTTTCACCGGCATCTAACAAGCAGACTGACAGGTATATGAAGGAATCTAATTAGAACATAATCAAAAGCAGCCGGGCGAGGCTGGACCTAGTCTTAGCAAAGAGCTAGGTAAAATTAACTCTCTCATTACCAAACACAAAGTAACAGCAACTCAGCTGCGAGAAGTCAGAATGTGCAATCGCGACGATCCTCGCGGCGATGCACCCATGACAGGTGCCTCCATCTCCGTATCCGCGTTCCACCAACGTCTGCTGGTCCTTGGTAGTGCTTTGGAGCACAGGTACCTCCTGCTTAGCAACCGTGTCACAGTAACGTCAGCTGGTACTCGGTTGTGACATTGCCTCTTTTCCTTCTGCTACCCGTCCGGGGTCCAGTACCGTCAACTGGTTCTCCCCAGTGCCTTTGGCCTAGGTGCCTCCATCTCCGTATCCGAGTTCCACCAACGTCTGCTGGTCCTTGGTAGTGCTTTGGAGCACAGGTACCTCCTGCTTAGTAACCATGTCACAGTAACGTCAGCTGGTACTCGGTTGTGACATTGCCTCTTTTCCTTCTGCTACCCGTCCGGGGTCCAGTACCGTCAACTGGTTCTCCCCAGTGCCTTTGGCCTAGGTGCCTCCATCTCCATATCCGAGTTCCACCAACGTCTGCTGGTCCTTGGTAGTGCTTTGGAGCACAGGTACCTCCTGCTTAGTAACCGTGTCACAGTAACGTCAGCTGGTACTCGGTTGTGACATTGCCTCTTTTCCTTCTGCTACCCGTCCGGGGTCCAGTACCGTCAACTGGTTCTCCCCAGTGCCTTTGGCCTAGGTGCCTCCATCTCCGTATCTGAGTTCCACCAACGTCTGCTGGTCCTTGGTAGTGCTTTGGAGCACAGGTACCTCCTGCTTAGTAACCGTGTCACAGTAACGTCAGCTGGTACTCGGTTGTGACATTGCCTCTTTTCCTTCTGCTGCCCCTCCGGGTTCCAGCACAGTCAGCTGGTTCTCGTTACTTCCATTGTCTCTTGCTCCATCTGATACCCGTCAGGGTTCCAGTAATGTCAGCTGGTTCTCGGAAATTAGACGACCTTAAAGACCACCCAGAAGAAGATGACGACAACAAGGACGACGAGCATGAAGCCAACCAGCCTGAACACCATCACAAAGAAAAAATAAAAGATTACCCAGAAGAAGATCACCAACAGGACAAAGAAGGTTAAGACAAACTACAAGATACAGAACAAGAGACAGAAGAACAATAAGCAGAAGATCAAAAAGCAGAAGAACATGAAGTATAAGACCAAAATGAAGAGCAAAATATATGCTCTAAATTCTAAGCAGAAGAAGACTAAGCAGTGTATGGGGGTGAGTCCGTTCCTCCTCGTGGTGCCCCTGGAAAATGCCTGCTGCTGCAGGCTAAACTGAACACGGACAAATACTGTTGTAATTTAAATCTTTTGTGACAGCAAGAATGGAAGGATGAACAATTCATACTTTTACAGATTACAAGTACAGGAATCTCTGTCACAAATAAGAATATGATGAAGAAGATGAAGAGGAAGAAGATGAAGAATTTGAATATGAAGAAGATTAATTAGTTTAATAATAACAATATGAGTAATGTAAACAAAAACATGAATAGCAAGAAGTTTAAGAAGAAGATTAAGAAGGTGAAGATGAAGAATAATTTGATGAGAAAGATGATGCTGCTGCTGAAGATTATGAAGGAGAAAGTGTGGCACTGGCAAAAGTTAAAAAGGTGAAGAGCATGAAAGTTGTGAAACATACATATTTGCCAAAATAGAAAAAAGGTTAACAACATTGTCAATTTGTTAGTCAATCCAAACGTATTTCCAAAAAAATATATATTAATGCTATTCCAATGCATTGGGTTAAACATGTATGCCTTTATTGTCTCCTCAACCTCCCCCAATACATTCTACATTAGTCTTTGTTGTTTTCCTTCATGTACAATTAACCAACAAGGCAAGAATGTTTTTTTTTAATGTCGATATTTGGTTCCCATAGACTTACATTGGACTTCCGGTATCGGAATCGGATATCGACGATATTTAGTGATATCGGCGATACCATTCCGATCCGATATTTTTAGATTTCGAGCAGTATCGCTCAACACTACTGATGACCCTACAAGCTATGGTGTTTTTTCTAATCATTTTTGCGCTGAAGGTTCAATATTGTGGTGGTCCGTATTGGACCATATAACTGGTATTTCCTTCCCTTTTAATTAGTGTTTGTCCCTGTGAACCTTTCCTTAAGCGCGGCATCATTTTAAGAGATATATTTGTTCATTTTATATTTGACAGAACTGGCACTTTTTCTGTCTTGATACAAGCAAGCTGAGGACTGTTCTTTTGGGGGTTTGAGCACCAGTGTATTTATTTCAGTATTTTTTTTATCTGTATGTATTTCAACTTTACTGAGATATTTACCTTCTTGCTCTACCTTTGGCCCTGTATTGGCTCAGCCTGGTCAAGAACATCATTTGATAGTGGAGATAGATACTGCTAAGGGTGGATTTGGAGTGGTGCTATCTCTAGTTACCCAAACTCCCACTCAATGTAATCTGTGTGCTTTCTTTTCACAAAAGCTGTTAGCTGCCAAGAGGGATTATAACATCAGTAATCATGAATTGTTGGCAGTTAAGTGTGCCTTTGAGGAACAGCGCCTCTTCCTCAAACATGCCGTACATGAAGTCCCTATTATCAAAGACTATAGATTATAAAAACTGACTTATCCAGAATCTACCAAAAGCCTCCACATAAGGCAACAAGATATATGGTTTTCAATCGTTTTTAGATTTAATTTTGTAACATTCAGACCTGGTGTTAAAAATATAAAAACGTAAAATCCAACCTGTTCTCCAAAAGTTTCTGTCCATCTTAGTCTGAAGTCTCTGAAGCAGTCCTCATTTTTTAGATTTAACTGTAAAGATTCAATGATCTCAAAATCTATCACCGGACAATACTCGCATTCAAAAATTGTTTCGACCACCTCAGTTTGTCTGTGAGTCAAACAGGAATACTTTGACTAATAGCATGTAGAGAAATGTGTTCGCTTGTGAAATTTGCCCCCAAGCCAAGAAGCCATGAACCTGTCTTGCTTGACTTCTCCAACCCTTACCTGATCCTAGGTGTCATTGGACCCAACTCTACATGGACTTCATTGCTGGTCTCCCATATCCAGAAGGAAATACTATTATGTGAGTGGTAGTTGACATATTCAGTAAAAAGTGTAACTTTGTATCTCTGGCTGGGTTGTCTACATTTCAAATCTTAAATAAATTATTCATCAAACACATTGTGCTGGGCACTCAGTTTATTCCAATTTTTTAGGGCTTTCTGTAACAAAATTAAGGTAGACTTGTCATTTTCATCTTTTTTCCACCCAGAGACCAATGATCTAACTGGCTTTGCCAATCAAACAGTCAAAAAAACTCCTTGGTGTTATGTCTGTGACCATCAATTTTTCTGGATATAATTAGTGATGAGCGAGCATGCTCGATAATGCTCGATACTCGCCTGAGCATCACAGTGCTCGCAATGCTCGGCAAGCATTTTCGGGGTTGCTCGGCAGGAGCTCGGGTCCCTGCCCTGCATATTTGGCACTCTTTAGAGTGCCAGCCAACATGCAGGGATTGTCACCCATGCACTGTAATGCCGCAGCCTTGTTGGTTGTGGAATTACAGTGATTGGAAGGCCGCAGAACGTCATCAGGTCTATATCAGACCTGGCGCCGCCCTGCTCATCACAGTCAGCTCCAGAATCACCAGTGTAGGGAGAGTTGCTGCAGACATAGAGGCAGAATAGGTGGGGAATCAGTTAATGTGGGCATACCATTGTTGAATCCACAAATCCAGCTAATGAAATCCAATCCAGCTCCATATGAAGTCAAAAATCCTTTATTGAATCGCTTGTCAGCTAAAAATGCTTGCTTGCATAGTAGGTGCTGCGGTACATGTTGCAATTACATGTTTCGCTCCAAAAGATGAGCATTGTCAAATTGCTAGGCTGCATGCTCACCGCGGACGCCAGCTTTTAAAATAAGCGCCAGTAATTCCAAAACTCACCACCTTCTGTGACATGATTAGTCTTCAGGTGTGGTTGGTTAATACTACTAAACTCCTTAATGCATTCAGCAAGCATCACTCGCTTTTGCAAGCACACTATTAACCGTATCAATGCCATTTATATACTATTCATCTTTGTTTTTGAATGATGTCTTGATGCTGATCTAATCATTAAAATATAGTAATGGATATGTTTCCGCGGTGAATCTGCTTACCTGCATTACATGAATATATGTTATGCAACTTTTATTTATATGCAAATGTCAAATATAATTCATTGTATTTTATGTTATTAGTGATTATGCTTCATTTTGTTTAAATGTTGATTTCATTTAATAAATTATATTGCATAACTATCAATAAATATACGAAATATCCATTCTATTATTCATACCTAGCGGTTGTCTGGTGTTAAAATTCATTATATACAACGCTTCCCTCATCCTAAGCTTCTTTAATTGATCACCTCCTCTTTCCTGATTTTTCACCCGTTCTAAACCAGTTAATATGAGATTATCAGTCCTACCCCTGTGATATTGTACACAATGTCGTGCTTCCGCCGAAGATAATCTAGTAGCATTCGGTCGTGTTTCACCTAGGTGTTCAGCAAAACGTTTAGATAACTTCCTTATCGTTGAACCGATGTAGTTAATGTTGCATATATTGCAGGTTATCATGTATACCACATTAGTGGTTGTACAACTAATATATGAATTTATCCAATGTTTTTTTTTGTTCCATTAGCTGGTATAACATATTTAGCACCGTTGTTCATATAGGTACAGGCTGGGCATCGATTTCTGCCACAGCGATAATTTCCTTTCATATTTAACCATTGGCTCGATATGCTACTTTTGTCAATGGGAGCAACGCATTGTTTTACTGTTATGCCTCTCTTGGCTACAAAAATACATTTGTCCTTGACTATGTCATGTAATTTTTCATTAACATACATTAGTGGCAATGAATGTTTAACTATGGATATAGGAAAGATTGGTATCTTCGTACCGTGTTAGCCAGTAGATAGAAAAATATTTAGACTTGAGAGTCCTCAGTGGTTGATACCTTTTAATGGCTAACATGAATGGTTAATGGCCTGATGAAGAGACCTGCGTAGTCTCGAAAGCTTGCAATTTGTTACCATCTTTTCAGTTAGCCATTAAAAGGTATCAACCACTGAGGACTCTCAACTCTAAATATTTTTCTAACTATGGATACAATTTTATTATATTGTTTAGAATATTTTGTAGTGAATATGCCTCTTCAATTTTGTTATTCTTATTAATTGGAGATACATTTTTGTTATCTAGGAAATTTTTTACATATTTCTCTTCAGCTTTTATACGCGCTTGCTTGATGTCCATAATTTTATACCCTCTTTCTTTTAATCTAGCTGTTAATTGGTTAGCCTGTTCTTCATATTTAGTTATATCCGAACATTGCCTTCTAATGCGCAAAAATTGACCCATGGGTAATGCTTGTATTGTATGTGCTGGATGCATACTATCTGCGCGTAGCAAAACATTACCCGCTTCTGGCTTTCTATAATTTTGATAATTGATTGCTTTGTTATTGGGATTTATGTCTATTAACACGTCTAAAAATGGTATAGTTCTATCATGAACATTGTGAGTGAAACACAGCAGTAAATTGTTGTGATTTAATTGTTCGATCCATTCTTGTACTTCATTGTTACTCCCTTTCCATATAATCAACACATCATCTGCATATCTTCTGTACCATATCATATTGCTTAAATATTTGTTGTCATTAGTAAAAATCATTTTTTGCTCTAAGTATGCTACATACAAATTGGCTAAACTTGCAGAGAATGCCGATCCCATTGGACAACCTTGTATTTGGCTATAATATTTCTTACTGTACAAGAAGTAATATTTTTTTAGTAAGAATCATACTGCTATAAGAATGAAATGCTGCAGTTTCCATTCATATGCTGTATACTCCATAAGTGTACTCGCAAGTACTGACATTGCTGTATCATGAGGGATAGATGTGTATAGAGACTTAATGTCACATCCTACCCACTTATAATTAGTATTCCATTCAATTGTTTTTATCTCCTCAATTAACGAAAATACATCCTTCACATATCCGGATTTGTGACCAAATGGGTTGCAAAAATTTGTCAACCCATATGGACAATTTTTCAAAAATTGAACCTATCCCGAAACAATAGGCCTTATGGGTGGCGGAAATAGTTTTTTATGTAATTTGAGCGTGGTCTTAAGCGTTGGGTGAATGGGATTAATCACATATAATGCATCTGCATCATGTTGTGTCAATATAGATGATTGCATTCCTATATTCAAAATCGCCTTTAATCGCATTTGGATATCTTTTATTGGGTTCTCGCTTAACCTCACGTATGTTTCTGGTGTATTTAGATGGTTAAATACTTGCTGTTCCAATAGTGTCTTATCAATAATTATTATTTTTCCTCCCTTATCTGCCTTTTGTATTGTAATATAAGGGTTATTTCTTAAGGCTTCTATCTGCCTATTTTGATTATTTTTTCTTTCACTATTTTTTTCAACATGCTGATGTTGCGTCTCTACTGCTCTCTGGAATTTATCAATGTCCTCCGTGCGTGCTTGCACCGGGTAAAAATCCAGCTAAACCAACAGCCCTTTTAAGGACTAATTACGGGATATATAGATATCAGTGATAGGTAGGCAGGCAGTGTATTTGTGTATATAGATATCACTGCTAGCCAGGCAGGCATTGTATGTAGAAAAAAACAAAATCTTTGTCCCAGCTCCTTGAATTAAAATTTCTTCAATTTTTATTCGCATGGTTAAAATTGTAAGAGCACAAATGCTCCAAGACTACACCAATATTGCACAAAGAGACAGCAAGTGACACCAATTTTAACACCCGGCCACGATCAGCTGCACTCCCCCGAGAGCGCAGCTGATCGCGATGACATACTATCCGGTCCACAGTCATACGGGCCCAGGTACCATGGACGGTATAGTACGTCAGATGTCAGAAAGGGGTTAAAAGCAATCCAGATCACACATTTTTTTCCCCATTTGCTTGTTGGCACTGTAGAATACAGCCAGATCCTTTCCATAGTACAGCGTTAAAATGCAGCTATTTTAAACAGGGGTTTGGCTGTCATAGCAATCACATCTGAGTGCGCAGAAAATTTTTCCATTTTTCAGGTACTGTACAAGTTTTTTGGAGTGTCTTATACATGTTCTTGACACCAGTTTTCTGAAAAAAAAATATTTACCCACAGGGCAGATATTTTACACTGGGTTTTGTCCGCCACACGGATCGCATATCATTGCTCTCAAAATTTTGCCATTTCAAGCCTCCATTGAATTTTTATTGTTTTACCCTAGTTAGTGACACTATTTATCTGTAAAAAAAAATATAAACCTACAGAAGAAAAAGTGAGCAAAACATTGCTGTAACTAAGTACATAAAAAGTAAAAAGTGCATTTAAATAACACAGAGTTTTTAGTAATACTGTTTTTGATCAAAAATAGCATAAAAACCATCCCACCGCGACAAGGCAACTCTTACGGGACAGTCTTACATTGTCTAATATTAAAAAAATTACCATGGGTCAATGTTGACCTCAATATGTGAATAAGGGCAGACAAAAGGACTGGGCCCCACGAGTGGAACACCAGTCTGGGGAAGCCTTATATACAATTTCCAGCCCAGGAGAGGGAGGCCACACCCCAGCTTGCACAGAATGCAATAACACACCGAAGAAAACAACACAAAAATTGAGCTCAACTTGAGTTGGTACACATGCAGCATATAAGATCATGTTCACATTGGCCATAAAACATATGAACCTACAGAAGAAAAAGTGAACAAAACCTGCTGTAACTAAGTAAATAAAAAGTAAAAAAATGCTTTTAAATAACACAGTTTTTAGTAACACAGTTTTTGATAAAAAATAGCATAAAAGTCATCCCACCACGACAAGGTAACTCTGACGGGATAGTCCTACTGTTAGGGTCTGCGGAACGCACCAAATATATAATGTAGAGAGGTGCGTTCGCAGCCCGGGGTCCATCGTGCAGGCGGAGCCTGCTGCTAGTAAAATGGCGCAAGAAGCAAACTCTGTTATCCCGCAGAGTCGCCAAAATAAACGCCGTAATGCGCTGTGGCAATATGTGCGAACTCTGTTATTCCACAGAGCCGCTAGAAGGAATGCCGCAGCGCTATATGGCGATGTGTGCGAACTCACTTAACACCACTGAGTCGCAAAATAAACACGCTAGGGCGCTGTCTAGCGTTGAAAGCGAACCCTGTTACGTCACAGAGCCGCTGAGACAAACTTCTGTGTCCTGTCAGGCACCCAGGCACACAGTTGACTGCTAAGCGAACATAGAACGTAATCATGCGCTAATGTCCTCATGGGAGTCACCCGCAATCTATGGCGTCTGAATGCCAGGCCCTGAATACGGCAATCAAACTCCTCACCGGTTATGCCGGTAATCTAGGGCATCTAGGGCACCGACCCTGACCAGCTAGCATACCAAACTCCTCACCGATTAAGTCGGTATTCTAGGGACTTATTTCAGCCGAGCCCTAACCACACACACGCATGACCACACTGGCGCAAAGCATATAACGATTGATATTAGCGCATGGCGGCCCAGCCATGCCACCCTTTTATAGTAACAGATACAGGACCTGCCAGAAACAAGGACCAATGAGAAACTGTTCCAAAACACATGTAGTTTCAGGACCTTCCTGGAGACCAATAGGAGCTGCTGCAGTACCTGAACATGTGACCCCTGATCTCCAATGAGAGATCTTACCCTGGGCATGCTCAGAAGGGGAAACGCAGGACTTCGTCCCAAAGACGTCTGCTCCAGCACTGGCTATAATAGCAGATCCAGGAGACACAGCAGCAAGTCTCTGCACAGTATTGGAATGGGCAAGACGCTGGGACCGACATCTCTGCTGAGCAGGCTCCACTGCAGCCAGAGAAAAATGGGGACAGCAGCGGGACTGGTTCGAGACTCCCCTTGTGCAGCAGCGGGAACTCGAACCCTAACATTACCACCTCACCTAGGGCCCCCCCTTCTTTGGGCCTCACTGCGCTCAAAGGCAGCGATGAGCTGCGGAGCATGAACATGCTCGGCAGGCTCCCAGGACCTATCCTCAGGCCCATAACCCCTCCAATCCACCAAATAAAATTTTTTGCCTCGTACCACCTTGCACCCAACAATGGCGTTCACTTCATGATCGTCGGTAGATGAACCCGACGTCCCGGCAGATGACTCAGAAAACCGGGAAATGGCCACGGGTTTCAAGAGGGACACGTGAAAGGTGTCGGTGATACCAAGGCGAGGCAGAAGGGCTAGGCGGTAAACCACTGGGTTCACCTGCTCAAGAACTTTAAAGGGGTCCAAAAAGCGAGGTGCCAACTTGGTGTACTCTACACATAGCCTGATGTTTCGGGCAGAAAGCCACACTAGGTCACCCGGAGCAAATGTAGGAGCGGGGCGCTGATGGGCATCGGCCGAAGACCTCATCCTCTCTTTGGAGGCCTGAATGGCATCCTGGGTGCGGTACCAAATGTCCCGTGCCTCCACAGCCCAGTCTGCCACCCTGGAATCGGCGGAAGACACGGGCATGGGCACTGGTACCCGCAGATGCTGACCGTAGTTCAGGAGGAATGGGGTCTGTCTGGTGGAGTCAGCCACAGCATTATTTAGAGCGAACTCAGCCCACAGTAGCAAGGAAGCCCAGTCATCCTGCCTGGCAGAGACAAAATGTTGCAAGTATGTGACCAAGGTAAAAAAACCCAGAATTAAGATTCAAAAAATTGAACCAATGGGGTACACTCCAAAAATGATTATAAGCAAAAAGACCAACGGAGCCAAATTACCCAATAATATAAAAATTGTATATTTATTACAAATAAGTAAAATTTATATTTCCAACAATATGTAACTACAAAACGTACAATTTTAGTACATAAAAGTGAAGGTCACAAACACAAAGCCAATTCATGACATGCTAACCTAATATATGACTGGGGCATATAAACTCACATAACATGTAAACCAATGCCACTTATAAAGTGCTGAATCACCGTTAAGTATACTCTAACACAGGCCTAAGTAGCGATAATAAGTAGAAGAGTCTCACCCAAAATACGTCCTGGAGAGCAGTCAGAAAGGCGGCCCCGACGCGCGTTTCGCGTGGGCTTTCTCAAGGGCTGTGCACAGCTGTCACAGCCCCTTGAGAAAGCCACGCGAAACGCGCGTCGGGCCGCCTTTTCTGACTGCTCTCAGACGTATTTTGGGTGAGACTCTTCTACTTATTATCGCTACTTAGGCCTGTGTTAGAGTATACTTAACGTGATTCAGCACTTTATAAGTGGCATTGGTTTACATGTTATGTGAGTTATATGCCCCATCATATATTAGGTTAGCATGTCATGAATTGGCTTGTGTTTGTGACCTTCACTTTATGTACTAAAATTGTACGTTTTGTAGTTACATATTGTTGGAAATATAAATTTTACTTTTTGTAATAAATATACAATTTTATATTATTGGTAATTTGGCTCCGTTGATCTTTTGCTTATAGTATGTGACCAAGGTCTGGTTGGCCCTTTCTACCAACCCATTCGTCTCGGGATGGTATGCAGAGGAGAGATTCAACTCAATGCTGAGTAAACGACACAGCTCTCTCCAGAACCGAGACGCAAACTGGGGACTTCGATCACTGACAATTTTGTCTGGCATACCGTGTAGGCTGAAATATGCCTAATGAACAATGCTGCCAAGGCCCGTGCAGACGGTAACCGTGGTAATGGCACTAAGCGCACCATTTTGGAGAAGTGGTCGGTTATCACCCAGATGATGGTGCAGCTCCAAGACTTGGGTAAGCCCACCACAAAATCCATCCCGACTATCTCCAAAAGCCTGTCTGCCACCAGTAAAGGGAAAAGTAGCCCAGCTGGCCATTGTTAAGGGGACTTATTCTTGGCGCAGGAGACTCACGCCTGAACGTATTCCCTGATGTCACGGACCATATGTCGCCACCAGTATGTCCTCGCCAGCAACTCAGATGTCCTTTTTGGCCCATAATGTCCACCCACCCTGGACTAATGTGCCCAAGAGAGTACCTCCAGTCGCAAATTGGTGGACACAAAAGTCTTGCCTGGAGGCACAGACTCAAGGGAAACTGGGGCCACAGTTCTTAGGCTCTCTGTGGGGACAATCAACCGAGGCTCCTCCTCCACCTCCTCAGAGGACACCACGGAGCGAGAAAGAGCATCGGCCCGAACGTTCTTCTCACCAGAGAGGAAATGGAGGGTGAAATGAAACTGGGAGAAGAACAGGGACCATCTGGCCTGACGAGAATTTAGCCGCTGGGCGGTCTGTAAATAGATAAAATTTTTGTGGTCACTGAAAACTTGAAAGGGAAAGCGAGCCCCCTCCAGGAGATGTCTCCACTCGGAAAAGGACAACTTCATGGCTAGCAACTCCCTATTCCCAATGGAATAATTCCTCTCCGCTGGTGTGAAGGTCTTGGAAAAGAAGAAACAAGGATGTTTCCGACCTTGAGCATCCTTTTGATAAAGGACTGCTCCAGCACCAACGGACGAGGCATCGACCTCCAATAAAAAAGGCTTATCAACCTCGGGCAATGTAAGATGGGAGCGCTAGCAAAATGGGACTTAATTGAAGTAAAGGCCTTGGAGACCTCCTCTGACCACAATTTGGGATTGGCTCCCTTCTTGGTGAGGGCTACCAAGGGAGCTACCAAAGTGGAGAAGTGGGGAATGAATTGGCGATAGTAATTAATGAACCCCATAAAGCGCTGCACCGCTTTAAGAGAATGGGGTTCTTGCCAATCCATCACAGCCAGTAGTTTGGCAGGATCCATAGCCACTCCCTGGGCGGAGATGATATAGCCCAGGAAAGGAAAAAGACTCCTGCTCAAACATGCATTTCTCCAACTTTGCATAGAGGGAGTTTGCCCGTAACAGGTTGAAGACTTTGCAGACATCCCTCGGGTGAGAGTCAATATCTGGAGAAAAGATGAGAATATCATCCAGATAGACTACTACAGAGGTGGAAAGCATATCCCGGAAGATGTCATTGACAAAGTCTTGGAAAATAGCTGGGGCATTACAGAGCCCGAAGGGCATCACCAGGTATTCATAATGCCCATCCCTGGTATTAAAAGCCGTCTTCCATTCGTCCCCCTCACGGATGCGAATCAGGTTATAAGCACCACGCAGATCTAATTTAGTAAATACCCTTGCTCCCTGAAGCCTATTAAAGAGCTCAGAGATCAGGGGCAACGGGTACTTATTCTTAACGGTGATGGCGTTAAGACCTCTGTAATCTATACACGGATGTAATTCTCCACTCTTTTTCTGCACGAAGAAGAACCCCGCTTCTGCTGGTGACAGCGACTTCCTAATGAACCCTCTTGCCAGATTCTCCTGGATATATTGAGACATAGCCTCCATCTCAGGAAGAGAGAGGGGATAGACCCTTCCCGGAGGAGGTTCTGCTCCAGGCAAGAGGTCAATAGGACAGTCGTAGGGACGATGGGGCGGCAGAGTCTCCGCAGCCTTTTTAGAGAACACGTCTGCATATGACTGATAACACTTGGGAAGAGGAGAAAGATCTGCTGGTATCTCTATAGTGGTAACCTGAATGCACTCCCTGACACATCTGTCCTTACATGACTCACTCCAATCCAGTATCCTACCGGAGGTCCACTCAATATGAGGGGAGTGGGTACTCCCAGTAGGATTTCGTCTATTCCCTCGGGATGGACGAGAAGGGAAATAATTTCCTGATGGGAAGGGGGTACACACAAAGTAAGAGGGACAGTCTGATGTGTAATTGGCGAGGGCAATGTCAACCCATTCACTACCCGGACAGTCACTGGTTTGTCGAGCGCTACCAGATGTATTGCGTGGCGACGAGCAAAGGTGGATGACATGAAATTCCCATCTGCTCCTGAGTCCACACCAAGCTCGACTGTAAGTGTGGAAGAGTCTACAGTGACTGTCCCTTTAAATGTCATCTTGGAGGAAAATGCCGCTGTCTCTAGTGAACCTCCTCCCAGGGCCACTAGACGCGATCGCTTCCCCGATCGCTGTGGACATTTGTTGGCATAGTGTCCTGTCTGCTGACTAAGGTTACAGAACACAGATACTCAGACGGCTCGAGACTTAGGTCCTGCACGAGGAACCTCTGTGGCCTTTTGGGGTTCGGACGCCAGATCGGGGGATTCGAGAGGTTTGGCAAAGGTGAGAGCCAACCGAATCCTCTGCCTACACTGGGCCCGCTCCAACCTCCGCTCGTGAAAACGGAGGTCGATGCGGGTAGATATGGAGATAAGCTTCTCCAGTGTGGCGGGAACCTCCCTGGTAGCCAAAGCGTATTTAACATGGTCAGCCAGTCCTCGCCAGTAGACTGGAATGAGAACTTTATCCTACCAGTCTAGCTCAGAGGCCAGAGTCCGAAACTGGACGGAAAACTGACTGAACAAAGATGAACCCTATGCCAATGCCAGCAGTTGTAGCGCCGTATCGTGGGTGACTTGAGGTCCTAAAAAGACCTTTTTAAGAGCCTCCAGGAAACAAGGAGCACTCCGCACCACACGATCATCGCGCTCCCACAGTGGCGTTGCCCACTCCAATGCTCTGCCCGAGAGTAGAGACAGTACAAAACCCACTTGTGCCCGATCCGTGAGGAAACGTGCAGCCAGAAGCTCGAGCTGTATAGAGCACTGACTCACGAATCCCCGACATTGTTTGCTGTCACCGGCAAACTTGTCAGGAAGCGGGAGGTGGGATAATGTAGGGGCAGAGGTGGCAGAGGACAAATTGGCTGCAGCCACGCTAGCAGCCTGAACAGTGACTGCGGTAACATCCACCGCTGAGGTTGTGCACTCAAGAGCTGCCAACCTACCCTCCAGCTGCTGGATGTACTGTGGTAGACGCTGGTCATCCCCCAAATTTTACTAGCCAGACCCTGGCGCTAATATTATGTTAGGGTCTGCGGAACGCACCAAGTATATAATGTAGAGAGGTGCGTTCGCAGCCCGGGGTCCACCGTGCAGGCGGAGCCTGCTGCTAGTAAAATGGCGCAAGAAGCAAACTCTGTTATCCCGCAGAGTCGCCAAAATAAACGCCGTAACGTGCTGTGGCAATATGTGCAAACTATGTTATTCCACAGAGCCGCTAGAAGGAGTGCCGCAGCGCTATATGGCAATGTGTGCGAACTCACTTAACACCACTGAGTCGCAAAATAAACACGCTAGGGCGCTGTCTAGCGTTGAAAGCGAACCCTGTTACGTCACAGAGCCGCTGAGACAAACTTCTGTGTCCTGTCAGGCACCCAGGCACACAGTTGACTGCTAAGCGAACATAGAACGTGATCATTGCGCTAATATCCTCGCAGGAGTCACCCACAATCTATGGCGTCTGAACGCCAGGTCCTGAATACAGCAATCAAACTCCTCACCGGTTATGCCGGTAATCTAGGGCATCTAGGACACCGACCCTGACCAGCTAGCATACCAAACTCCTCACCGATTAAGTCGGTATTCTAGGGGCTTATTTCAGTTGAGCCCTAACCACACACACGCATGACCACACTGGCGCAAAGCATATAACGATTGATATTAGCGCATGGCGGCCCAGCCATGCCACCCTTTTATAGTAACAGCTACAGGACCTGCCAGAAACAAGGATCAATGAGAAACTGTTCCAAAACACATGTAGTTTCAGGACCTTCCTGGCGGACCAATAGGAGCTGCTGCAGTACCTGAACATGTGACCCCTGATCTCCAATGAGAGATCTTACCATGGGCATGCTCAGAAGGGGAAGCGCAGGACTTCGTCCCAAAGACGTCTGCTCCAGCACTGGCTATAATAGCAGATCCAGGAGACACAGCAGCAAGTCTATGCACAGTATTGGAGTGGGCAAGACGCTTGGACCGACATCTCTGCTGAGCAGGCTCTACTGCGGCTGGAGAAGAATGGGGGACTGCAGCAGGACTGGTTTGAGACTCCCCTTGTGTAGCAGCGGGAACTCGAACCCTAACACCTACACTGTTTAATATTAAAAACCTTACCATGGGTCATTGTTGACCTCAGGATGTGAATAAGGGCAGACAAAAGACTGGGCCCCACCAGTAGAACACCAGTCTGGGGATGCCTTAGATACAATTTCTAGCTCACGAGAGGGAGGTCACACCCCAGCTTAAGCAGAATGCAATAATACAAAGAAAAAAACACAAAAATTGAGTTTAACTTGAGATAATAAAAAATACAGGCCACACATTTTAAAGAGCGTTATCTCCTCCACACGCCTCATCTTTCTGAGGGCTTCAAATTGTGGCATTTGAGGCCTCCATTGAAGTTTTTTTTCTGTGTGTTACCCTAGCTATTGACACCATATTGCTGTAAAAAATAAAACTACAGGCCAGATATTTTAAATTGTGGTATCTCCGTCACATGCCTCATTATCTGTGTGCTGCAAATTGTGGCATTTGAGGCCTCCATTGAACTTTTTTTTTACTGTGTCTTACCCTAGTTATTCACACTATTTTGCTATAAAAAATAAAAATACAGGCCACATATTTTAAAGTTTGGTATCTCCGTCACACGCCTCATCTATCTGTGGGCAACAAATTGTGGCATTTGAGGCCTCCATTGGACTGTTTCTGCTGTGTCTTACACTAGTTATTGACACTATTTTGCTGTAAAAAATAAAAAGTATAGAGGCCACATATTTCAAAGTGTGTTATCTCCATCAAACGCCTCATTATCTGTGGGCTGAAAATTGTGGCATTTGAGGCCTCCATTGAATTTTTTTGCTATGTCTTACCCTAGTTATTGACACTATTTTGCTGTAAAAAATAAAAATACAGGGCAGATATTTTAAAGTTGGCTATCTCCATTACAGACCTCACCTATCTGTGGGCTAGAAATTGTGGCATTTGAGGGGTGCATTGAACTGTTTTTGCTGTGTATTAGCCTAGTTATTGACACTATTTTGTTGTGGAATTAAATACAGGCCAGATATTTTAAAGTGGGGGGATCTCCGTCACACACCTCACCTATCTGTGGGCTAAAAATTGTGGCATTTCAGGCCTCCATTGATTTTTTTTGCTGTGTCTTACCCTACCAATTGACACCAGTTTTCTGCCAAAAAATTGCTACTTACAGGCCAGATATTTAAAACTATAGTTTTCCCGCACACGGATCATCTATAAGTTTGCCTCAGATTCAGTCATTTGTACTGAGCGTGGAAAATATTGTACTCCATTTAAAATGGGCAAGGTGCATGGCAAGGGACGAGGAACTGGACGTGATGGTGATGGTGCATGGAGAGGCCGAGGACGCAGGCAAGCTGAAATTTGGCCACAACAAACACACACATCTTCTCGCCAAACCTTCCTGTCCCAATTACTAGAGGAACGCAGCACACCACTATTGAACCCAGAGCAGTGTCAAAAGGTTGTTGGTTGGATAGCGGATAATGCTTCCAGTCAGTTTGCCACCCACACCACCACCCTGTCTTCCACACGGTCAAGTCTCAGTAGCCATGAGTCTGGACCGCATATTCCTCACCCTGATCCTCCTTCCTCCAACCGTGCCGAGTACCCGGAGACAACTGATCCCACAATTGGACACTCTGAAGAGCTGTTCCCTTTTCCATTTATAGATTCTGGCCACTCGCTGGTTCACTTGAAGAGGGGCAAGAGGAGATCGCATGTAGCGAAGCCCAAATATTTGAGCAGCCACGGTCACACGAAGGCAACGGTGGGAAAGTGTCACAAGAGGTGGACGATGATGAGACACAATTGCCAGAAAGTCAGGAGGAAGACCAGGTTGCGAAAGTGTAGGATGAGTTGGTGGATAATATAGTAACTGACCCAAGCTGGCAGGAGGACGTGTAGAGCGAGGACAGTAGCACAGAGGGGGAGGGAAGCACCCAAACAGGCAAGAAGAAGCAGTGTGGTGGTCGCAGACAGAAGGAGGGCAACCGTTCCCCGCAACACCAACATGATGGAAGTTGCCTTTCCAATGTTATGGAAATTTAATTAGGATAAATTTATCCTTCAGTGTTTGCTGATTGCCGTTCCCAGTTTTCTATTTAATGTCTTTTTGAGCGCTCAGAACGAAATGAAACTGTCCACAACGGAAGTGTCAGTATAGCAGTTCGTCAAGACTACACATTTATTATTCATTCAAGGTTTTATACGTTTACAAAAAGGGGCTGGTTAGTCAATTAACATACAATTAAAAGCTGCTAGATTATTGGCTGTTCTAGTGTAAGTATGATAATTATGATAATTATGATAAAAAGCTGAAGTTGCAGATTTATTGTTTACTGCTCTTTGCCCCAGCATTCTTGTATGACTAATAAAGAAAACAATAGATATCTATTAAAACTTTCTGTACTTTATGAAGGCCAGAGTCGTTTAAAAAGACTGATTATAGCTGAAATCAGCTTCTGCATAGATATGTGTGAGCACAGGATTTTTAGCAAGTGAGATCTATCTAACTGTGAATGCATATATGTGAATATACTTTGAATATATGGAATACATATATATTTCCATGACAGTCCCCCCTTAGATACCACTTTCCCTAAAAACCTGCTCCTGGCCCAAAGCGCTGCAACTCTTTTGTGCTGCCGGCGGGTTTAGAATATGCCTAGCGCATGCCTTCCCCACCGAATACAGACTTTTCGCAAATGGGCGGTCATCAGGACTGTCCCTGTCGGGGGTTTATGTGTTTGCAATCATAGTCTCTTATTTAACTGCATGTTCAGAAAAAAAAGTGTGTATTCTTCATCAGGTAGGTCATCTGTCTGGTCAGTCAGAGCATCCATGACATCCTTCATGGCTTAGGTGTCTCTCCTGGTATGGGAGCTTCCTTGCAATGCGATACGTGGATCCAAACAGGCTTTCCCTCTAGTTACACAGAGGTTGGTGTCATCTGGGGCTCTTGGACAGGACCATCAAATCTGGCAGTGAAGCGAAAAACTCGAGAATGGACATTAGTTTTTGACCAATTCAATTACATAAGCAAACAAGATATCATTTTGCATATTCTGCTGCTGAGGGAAGAATGCACCTAATTTGGGACTAGACCCAAACAAAATTTCGTATGGTGACAGCTTTTCTGGGTCTCTGGGAGTGTGCCTTACGCTAAACAGTGCAATTGGGAGTGTGTCATGCCATGGTTTGCGTGTCTCTTGGGCAATTTTCAGCATCCTATTCTTAAGTGTTCCGTTCAGTCTTTCTACCTTCCTGCTGCTCTGGGGGTGGTAAGGAGTGTGTAGGCCTAAATCTGACCGTACTGCTAACCAGATCTCTTGTGTCAGATTTGCTGTGAATGCGGGTCCCTGATCACTCTTTATCACTTCTGGAACCCCGTATCTGCACACTATTTTCTGAAAGTAGCTTCTTTGCAGCAGTCTTTGCTGACTTGGAAGGCTTCTGTCCATCTTGAAAATACTTCTTTGACCACAATGGCGTATTTGAATCCTTCACTTGGTGATATCTGGATGTGGTCTATCTGGATCCTCTGAAGCTGGTAGAGTGGTCTTTCCAGATGAGGTGAGGGGGACTTTCTTCCATACATCCAGGCTTGCATTTGCCGCAGGTCAGACAGCTACTGGTGAATTTGGCTGTTAGGGTGGAGATCCCTGAAGCGAAACAGTAAGCACCAATCAGATCATTCATCTGTGTCTTTGATATGTAGGTGTGGGTCCATGTGCCCATTGGACCACCATAGGGTGCATACTTTGTGGTAGGCAGAGTTTGAAGTCTATTATTGATAGCCTTCCTTCTTCACGTGTTGCTTTTTTCGCATTCAGCTCTTCTTCTCCTTTTGGAGCTTGGTCTTGCAACTTCTTGAGCAGATCCCAGGACGTCTTTTTGTCAGGTTTCTTGTCTTCAGTCGTCATGTAGTAGCCGTCCGGCTCTACGACCTCTCCCACTTCTCCATGCTGTCTTCCTTTGGCCGCTTCTTTGGCTGCCATGTCCGCCATGTTATTGCTTCACGCCTCTTCTGTTCTCAGTTTTCCATGCACTTTGATTTTTCAAATTGCCACCATTTTGGAAGTTGGAGTACACCAGCAGGTCCCTGAAGGCTCCATGATGCTTCACGGTTGTCCCGTTTGCTGTGATGAAGTCCCTTGTAGCCCAGATGGGCCCAAAGTCGTGTGCTATGCCATGCGAGTACCTGTAGTCGGTGTAGATGTTTGCAGTCTTGCCTTCTGCCATCTGGCAGGCCTTCGTCAGCGCTATCAGTTCTGCTTCCTGGGCTGACAGGCTAGGTGACAGACTTCTGGACCACAGGATTTCTTGATTGCTGGTCACTGCACTTCCTGTGTGGAAACTTCTTCATCATCTGCAAATCTGGAGCCATCCAATTAGAGGATAAATTCTGTAAATTTTGTTCTGGAAAGTCCATATTGTATCCCCCCTTGGGAGTGGGAGTAGAGTGGCCGGGCTGAGGACTGTAGGTCTGGAGACGGTGACATTATGAGACAAAGGCGATAGAGGCGCCACAAAGATGCCTGGCGGTGGGGAGATTATTGTTGGTTGAGCTTGATTGAAGATTGCCAAGATGTCATGTGGAGTGAGAGTTTCCAGTGGCTGTCCAAGAGTGATGTCAGCAACCTTATCCAGGAGGGTGTGTGCTGCAGATACTGCCATCAGGCAGGAGGAGGGTGCTCCTCTTGCAACTGGATCCAAGCGGGCTGAGAGGCAGCCTAAAAGTCTCTGTTTTCCCCCGTGAATCCATATTAGGACTCCAGTAGCATGACCTTCTTTCTTCCATCAGGTAGACGGAAAGACTTCTCGTAGTCAGGTAGGCCTGGTATTGGCGCTGAGACTGTGGAGTTCTTCCAATTTCCTGAATGGGTTGAAGGCTGCGTCTGATAGAAAGAGCGGGGTTGCGTTGATGCAAGCGCACAGAGGCTGCATTGGGACTGAGGCATCAGGGATCCAGGTTCTGCAATACGACACTAGACCAGGGAAAGCCTGCAGCATTCTTGGAGTTGTTGGGGGAGCCATCTTCTCCACAGTGGTCTTCCAGTCTTTTGACATGTGTTTCGTCTGGTGGGCAATACAGTGTCCCAGGATGTAACTTGCTTCTGACATCACTGGACTTTGTTCTTCAAGACCTTGCGTTGCTGTTCTTCCAGGTAGAGTAGGAGAGACAAGGAATGGACTGTGCAGGTGTCGATGTCAACCACACAAAAGAGAAGGTCATCCACGTGTTGTAGAAGAGTGACTCTTGCATATTCTGCAATCCAGTTGACGAGGATGGAGGACATTGTCTTGGTGAAACTTGAAGGGCTTGTTTTGAGCACCTTGAGGCAACACTGTCCATATGCACTGCACTGGTGCGTGAAAGCAGGCCTCCAGGTGGAGGGAAAACACTGAAGAAGGTACTGCCCAGGCTGATCATCGTGAATACCGTTACGGTGACTGGGACTCTTGAGAGCAGAGTGTGACGGTTCAGCACTGTTGGGGTTTCAAATACCGTAGCCTCTTTCGCGGCCTCCAGGCCTTGCACCATTCTGAACTCAGTGGGGTTTACAGTCTTTTTCTTCACTGTGGAAAGCTGGTATTGATTCCGATGGGCGAGGCAGCCCAATTTGGCCTTGTCCTTCAGTATGCGGCAGGGGACTCCCATCTGCCGGCGCAGAGCTGGCGGGAAAACAAGCTGTCTACTAGGTTCCACATCATGAGAGATGACGACCAGCTGGCTTTCTTGTTCTCCACTAAGACAGTCACTGTGTTAGCACCTGCTCTGGTCACAGGGGGTCTTCTTGTTGGGACGTCTCCTTAACCGGCTGCTTTTTCCTCAGCACGGGCCATCAGTAGTTTCTTTTTCTCCAGCTCGGTCTCAGGTCAGTATTTGTGCACAAGTTTGAAGAGCTGAGTGGCCTTTTGCCGGTCTAGGGCCTGGGTGAACTGGTTGATTGCAGGGGGCACCTCCTGGCACTTGCAAAAGATGAACCTCTGGCGTTGGAGCTGGATGAGGTGTTGCCATTCCATGAAGCGAGTAGGGTCCTTCTTGAGTTGAATATCCTGGCAAATGTCAAAGTTCTCAGGCCGTCTTCTTAGGCGAGTTCACTTAGACCTTCAGTTGGTCAGAGACATCTTGACTCTGGGTGATGGAGTGGCTTTTCTGGTACTATGTACAGCACCTCCTGTGATAGGTCTGCAGTGTGGTTGTTCCTGTTTCTTCTTGAGTCAGGGGTGAAAAAAAGTGTCATGGTCCCATCTTCCTGGAACACTCTGGTCGCTTTCAGCTTCTGCAGTAGTCCACTCCCAATAGGTTGAGGGTGCAGGTCTTTGACACAACAAAGTGGGACATGATGGGGTGTTCTGGCTGAGTCCACACACTCAGGGGCTTCATAATCTGGAAATGTCTGACTTGACCATCAATTCCCATGCAGGACGCAGAAGATTCTGATAGATAGGTGAGGTTGCGGAGTTCCACAAGAAAAGATCTGACTACGCCATCCACTCTCAGGATATTGGTCCCACTGGTGGGGTTCCCTGTGGACTTGGTGTGCTCCTGTCCTATGGACGGGGTTCTTCACTGTTTTCTGTGTTTCTTCTTCTTCTGGGCGAAGTCAGTGTTCTGCACCGGTTCCGGAAATGACCAAACTCGCCACAGTTGTAACACTGGACATCCCTTCTGTCCCGGCGGGACTCAATCGTTTTTGCTACTGCGAGCAGGGTATCCATTGCTATTGACGTGTACTCAGGCCTGGCTACTACCAGTGGTTTCCTGATTGGTTCTCTCAGTCCATGCACAAAAGCCTGTGCCAGCATCCGTCTGTGTGTCTGATCATGGGTAATGAGGCCCAAATCTTGAAACACTTGCATCACTCTGTCATGGAACTTCTCCACAGACTCTGTCTTGTCTTGACTCAAGTCATGTAGGCTGAGAGTTTGTCCTGTCAGTCTGGTTTTGGCCCATTCTCTGAGCTGCTCAATTAGCTTTGGTCCTGTCTCCCAGGCATACGTATCTAACTCTGCTGGAAGCTTGAAGTGTTCTCTCATAATTGGCCAGAATGCATCACCTGCTTTTATTTCCATTACGGTCCAGAGTGTAAGGTTCTATGTATATATTCCTGAAACTCAGTTTGTTCGTCAGCCATTTTACTTTCTGTCTTGCTGCAGCTATCTTGCCCTCAGTCAAAATGGAGTTTCCAGCTTGCATGTTCCCGCCCTGATTCTCTCCTTTGCTTCTTGGGCAGCCGCGGCTGAGCAATCAGTGCTTCGGAGTCTAGCCTGCAGTGAACCTGTGACTTGACTCCTGTAAGCCTTGGACCTTGTACTCCAGCTATTCCTACTGAGGAACTCTGAAGCACTTGTGGACTCTGAACCTGCTCTTTGAAAGACCCACGTTTGCATGGACTTACGGTAACAGAGAAGAAGATCCTGAATCTGTATTGGAGAGTGATTGCTGAGCTTGGATTACTCTGGCTGCTGTGTCTCCTGTTTCTGTGTCTGCAAACTGTGTGACTATTTCTGCCAACTTGTATGAAGTAATACAGGACTTTTTCTATATCAAACCTGTGACTCCTGTGTTTTCATCGCACCCAAGCACAAGACGCTATATGAACTGTACTACATACATTACAAGATTCTGAAGCCAAAACGTTAGTGTCTGCTGGGTCTGGAAGGCTGTGTCTGCTGTACTGTGGATATCAGACGTCCGGTTGTACTTTCTGTGATGACAGTGGTTGTGACTTCTCACAACCATTCCAGGTGAGCAATTCCCTTAAGTTTTTTCTTTTTGCAGTGTTACCACAGGTAAACACTATTGTTTTTTTTTTTTTTTCCTTTCTTTTCTCTTTTTTGTCTGCTGTAACTCTGGATATCAGATGTCTGGTTGAAACTTTCTGTGATGATAGTGGTTGTGACTTCTCACAACCATTCCAGGTGAGCAGTTCCCTTAATTTTTTTTTTCTCTCTGCAGTGTTGCCACAGGTGAACACTATTGTTTTTTTTCTCTCCTCATCTTCCAGTAATCCTGTCTTAAAAGATCTGGAAAATGGAGGCCCGCATAAAGGAACTTTGCGGAGTGACTGATAATATCCTTGCAGATTTGCAGAATATAAAGACCCGTTTTACAAATCTACAGGACCTCAATAATCACAATTTGCAAGTGGTTGGACAGACTACCCAGGATTTGCGAGCCAGGATTGAGGTTCTAGAGGGGCGAGTCCAGGCTCCTGCCGTAGCCCCGAGTGCTGGGATTCCCAAGTTGCCCCCTTTTCGTTTTGGCGGTGAACGTGAGAAATTCAGGGGATTTATTAATCAATGCAATCTTTTTTTTTCTGCACATGCTTCACAATTTCCCACTGAACGATCTAAGGTGCTTACTATAATTATGTTGCTTACCAACAAGGCTTTGATGTGGGCAAACCCTCTGATTGAGACTGAGGATGATTGTTTGAATCACCTTGATGATTTTATTTCAGCCATGGGGCAGGTGTTTGATGACCCCAATCGAGGTGCAACAGCTGAAGCAGCCATGTTAGCTTTGCGCCAAGGTAAGCACTCGGTAGCTGAATATGCCTTGGATTTCAGGAGATGGGCCCTTGATACCACCTGGGACAGTTCCGCCAAAAAATCTATTTTTCGAAAGGGGTTATCTCCACTGATTAAGGATGAACTTGCTCGTGCCGACCCTCCCACTGCGTTAGGTGACTTTATTAACTACTGCATCCGTATTGATACTCGTCTGACTGAACGCAGGCAAGAGAGATGGTTCGAAAGCAATCGTACTAACCTTTTCCTACCTTCCTCTCCAGCTAAGGAACCTTTGAGTAGGATTACACGGGAACCTGAACCTGAACCCATGCAGGTAGACTCTTTACAACGACGGGTTAGTGATGCACGCAAGGAACATCGTTTTAAGGAGAATCTATGTTTCTATTGTGGTAAGTCAGGGCACTTCATTATAAACAGCCCCAGCCGTTCTCGTAAGACTACTGCAGCACTCATTCATTGTGAGTGTTGCGAGAGGGGATCTGTCAGGTCCGAGCCTCAGGTTCCAGAGAGATCTGCAGCAACAGATCTTGATTTCTCGGACTTAAACTCCGTTACCTCTGAGGACGTTGACTGTGTAAACGCTGCCATTTTTCAAGTTTCCTCAGCGGTGTCCCAGCTGAGTTGTAAGAAAAACAATTCTCATTGCTTTCTTTCCATCAAACTCTGGGTTGACTCAGCTTGGGTGTCTAGCTCTGCTATGATCGACTCAGGGGAAAGTGGAAATTTTATGGATGTCTCCTTTGCTCTGAAACAGGGAATACGTTCAGTGAAGAAGGCTACTCCAGTACAGATGGAGACTGTGGATGGCTCCCTGCTGACCTCTGGACCAGTGGATCAGGAAACAGAGCCTTTGAGGGTTCTTATGGGTAAAGATCATCAAGAGAAACTGTCCTTTATGCTTATCTCTTCTCCCCACTTTCCCATTATTCTAGGGCTACCATGGCTGCAGGCTCAGAATCCTACCATTAACTGGGAGACCAAGGAATTACACTTTCCAGAGAAACAGATGAGTCCAAAAGTTTCAGCTTGCTCTGTTCCTAAAGGAATCATGTCAGTCCCTGAACTACCAGCTGTATACCAGGACTGTGTGGATTTATGTGACAAGAAGAACGCTGACCAGCTTCCTCCTCACCGTCCATATGATTGTCCAATTGAATTATTGCCTGGAGCAGAGATACCTTTTGGTAAGATCTACCCCCTGGCGGGGCCCGAGCTGAAGGCTTTAAAGGATTACATAGATGAAAATCTAGCCAAGGGCTTCATACGCCCCTCTTCATCTCCTGCAGGTGCACCCATCTTCTTTGTAAAGAAGAAAGATGGATCTCTGAGACCATGCGTAGACTATAGGGAACTCAATAAGGTTACTATTAGAAACCGTTATCCATTGCCTTTAATCCCTAAGTTATTGGAGAGAGTGCGACATGCCAAAATTTTTTCTAAACTAGATCTTCGTGGGGCCTATAACTTAGTCCGTATTAGACCTGGGGATGAATGGAAGACTGCATTCAGGTCACGCTATGGACACTTTGAATATCTAGTTATGCCTTTTGGTCTGAGTACCGCCCCAGCCACTTTCCAACACTTGGTGAATGACATCTTCAGGGATCTCCTAGATACATTCGTGGTAATTTATTTGGATGATATTCTAATTTTTTCTAACTCCACAGAGGAACATCATGGACATGTGAGAATGGTCTTGGAACGTCTAAGACAAAATCATCTTTACATCAAACTTGAAAAGTGTGAATTCCATAGGACCGAAATTCAATTTCTGGGGTATGTACTGTCTACACAAGGAATTAGTATGGATGGAAGCAAAACCCAAGCCATCAAGGATTGGCCAAGTCCTAGAAATGTGAAGGAGGTACAGCGCTTCATCGGGTTTGCCAACTTCTATAGACGTTTCATTAGAAATTTCTCTGAGGTAGTGTCACCTATCACTCAACTTACCCGGAAAGAGTCTAGGTTTTCCTGGACTCCCCAAGCCCAGGAAGCATTTTCCCGTCTAAAAGATAAATTTACCACTGCACCTATCCTAGTACATCCCAACCCCGAGCTTGCCTTCATAATAGAGGTGGATGCTTCAGACTGTGCCGTTGGAGCTATACTCTCTCAGAGAACAGGTGAGAAGAATGTCTTGCATCCCTGTGCCTTCTTTTCCCAGCAGTTGTCTTCGGCTGAGAGGAACTACGATGTGGGCAATAGAGAGTTGTTGGCCATTATTGCCGCCTTCAAAGAATGGAGACACCTTCTTCAGGGAGCTGCACAGCAAATAGTCGTCCTGACAGACCATCGTAACCTTGAGTTTATCAGGTCGGCTAAGTGCCTGACTCCTCGCCAGGCTCGCTGGAATCTTTTCTTAAACCAATTTAATTTTATCATCTCTCATAGACCAGGATCGCGCAATGGAAAGGCTGATGCACTCTCTAGGATTTACTCAGCAGAGACACGTCCAATTACTCCTTCTAAGACTATTCTTCCTGACTCTAGATTCCTAGGAGTAATTCATAATCAAGACCTACTTAAGGACATCAAGGAAGCATACCATGCGGATTCCTTTTTGGCACAACCCCAAGGGACGTAAGTCTTGTCTTTAAGAATGGTGTGTGGATTCAGGGACAACGTCTGTATATTCCTGAAACAGTCAGATTAAGAGTATTGCAACTCATTCACGATTCCAAGATAGCTGGGCATAGAGGAATTCTAAAGACACAGGAATTTCTTTCTCGTTTCTTTTGGTGGCCCACTTGCAGGAAGGATGTTTTGAATTATGTCACTTCATGTGAGGTCTGTGCAAGATGCAAAACACCTCGCTCCTCACCAACTGGTCTGTTACAGCCTCTTCCCACCCCGTCCCGCCCGTGGGGATCCATTTCTATGGACTTCATTGTGGAGTTACCAACCTCTCAGGGGAAGAACACCATTCTAGTGGTGGTTGACCGTCTAACAAAGGCAGCTCATTTTATCCCTTGTGTCGGCTTACCCACTGCAAAACAGACATCAGATTTGATGATTAAAGATGTGTTTCGCTTACATGGAGTACCGGATGAGGTTATTTCGGATCGAGGGGTGCAATTCACTTCTAGGTTTTGGCAAAATTTCTGTGCAGCATTGGACATTAAAGTAAACCTTTCTTCTGCTTTTCATCCCCAGACTAATGGACAGACCGAACGAACCAATCAAACCCTGGAGCAGTATCTCCGCTGCTTTATCTGCCACCTACAGGATGATTGGGTGGATCTACTTCCATTAGCTGAGTTCTCGTATAACAACTCTCAGAGTGCCTCCACTAAACAGTCTCCTTTTTACTCTAATCTAGGTTATCATCCTAACATTCTACCACGATTTCCCATAGAAACGCCTTTACCAGCAGTGGCTGAAAGAATCACGTCTTTACAGAAGAATATGGATCTTCTAAAGGAAAATCTGGAATCGGCTCAAGAAAGGTACAAGAAAGCAGCAGATAAATTTCGTAAACCTGCACCAGCTTTCAAGGTAGGAGACTTGGTCTGGCTGTCAACCAGAAATCTTAAGTTAAGGATTCCATCGTCTAAGTTGGGACATAAGTACATTGGACCCTATAAAATCAGTAAAATTATAAGTGCCGTTGCTTGTCGTCTTCAACTGCCCAGAACTATGAGAATCCACCCTGTCTTTCATGTATCCCTACTAAAGGCTGCGACACCCAATACGTTTCCTGGACGTTCCTCTCCTTGCCTGACCCCGTGCTAGTCGATGGTCAGGAAGAATTTGTGGTGGAAAGGATTTTAGATTCCAGGTTGTATAGAAATCAGTTACAATATCTGATTAAATGGCAGGGCTACCCAGTGGAGGACAACTCATGGGAACCGGTCAATAACGTTAATGCTCCTCGCTTGCTCCGTCAGTTTCATCAGAGGTACCCACACAAGCCTGGTCTGAGGTCATCCGGAGGTTGTCCTTAAGGGGGGAGTAATGTAAGGTTCTATGTATATATTCCTGAAACTCAGTTTGTTCGTCAGCCATTTTACTTTCTGTCTTGCTGCAGCTATCTTGCCCTCAGTCAAAATGGAGTTTCCAGCTTGCATGTTCCCGCCCTGATTCTCTCCTTTGCTTCTTGGGCAGCCGGGCTGAGCAATCA
This sequence comes from Oophaga sylvatica, assembly GCA_033576555.1. NCBI lineage: Eukaryota > Metazoa > Chordata > Amphibia > Anura > Dendrobatidae > Oophaga > Oophaga sylvatica. The sequence goes on along the minus strand of JARQOD010000007.1, from coordinate 172,481,214 downwards.
GTGCTTCAGAGTCTAGCCTGCAGTGAACCTGTGACTTGACTCCTGTAAGCCTTGGACCTTGTACTCCAGCTATTCCTACTGAGGAACTCTGAAGCACTTGTGGACTCTGAACCCTGCTCTTTGAAAGACCCACGTTTGCATGGACTTACGGTAACAGAGAAGAAGATCCTGAATCTGTATTGGAGAGTGATTGCTGAGCTTGGATTACTCTGGCCTGCTGTGTCTCCTGTTTCTGTGTCTGCAAACTGTGTGACTATTTCTGCCAACTTGTATGAAGTAATACAGGACTTTTCTATATCAAACCTGTGACTCCTGTGTTTTCATCGCACCCAAGCACAAGACGCTATATGAACTGTACTACATACATTACACAGAGATCAATCCAGGCTGCTGCATACGTTCGCTGGATCTGCTGCATTTTTTGGCAAAATGGCATGGGGTGTATCCCTGGGTCTGGCAGCATATTGATCACCTGGCTTGGGATGAAGGGCTCATAGGATGGTGCCTCTACCTGTCCCTGCTCTATTGGTGCTTGTGTGTTTTCTTCCCTAGTATTGGGCAGCATGTGTGACGTTGCATCTTCATCTTCATCAGATAAGAAGTGACATGGTGTACTTGGTGCATACACTGGGTGAGATTTGGGTTTAAAAGTTGTCTTGCTGCATGGGGATTTCCACTTCCTTGCTGAGGCTGCGGTGGATCAGTGTCATGGTTCCATGCTGGCAGCCTGCTCGGCACTGAGGTTCCTCATTTGTGTCTGTAGCTATACCACCCCCCTGTGAAGCCCTAGCTGTGTGCTCTGCTAGTTGTTGTGTCTGGGGGCTACATGCAGCGTTTTGTGTAGGGAGATTTGCACTTTCTTCCCCTGATATAATGACTGGCAATGTTTTTACTGTGCTTGGGATAGACAGGGTGCCCTGTGCTGGAGGCACTGAATACAGGGACACTACATTGCTTTGATTGGGCGTTGACCCAGTTGATAAAGAAGTAGAAAAAAAGGAAGAGAAGGGAGGTGTGAGGGAGGAGCGAGAGAAAGAGGAAGGGAGGAAATGGAGGGGAGGGTGAAGAAGAGATGGAATGTGCCTGAGAGGAGGAAGGAGGAGGAGAGCAAGCATGAGCAGATGGGTGTGGTGTGGGAGGAGAAAGGGAGGAAAGGAAAGAGGGGAGGGAGAGAAGAGTGAAAGGGGGAAAAGAGAGAAATATGGAGGAGAGAGAGAGGAGAAAAGTCTGAAGAAGAAGGAGAAAGGGACTGAGAGAAGAAAAATGAGAGGGTGTCCCCCCTGTGGCTCTTGAGAGGGGATGGTTGAAACAAAAATGCCTTCTCCCTGTGGAGAGAGGCGGGGAGCGTTTTTCCCTGTACAAGGCTCCTTACTCAGTGAGAGCAGCCTACACCTGTCCCGTGTCTCCACATGATGAACATGTGATGTGTGTGACTCTGAATTCTGCTCTTGTGACATGTCAGTGATCTTTTTCTCACAGACGATTTAACACCTTTTCAATCTTATTCACATAAAAAATCACTTCCTGGTCCGTTCAAATTAACTTGCTGTACCTTCTACACGATGCACCACTGCTCTTTTATAGCAGATGGTAATCTATTAACAAACTTTCCTCTGCCTTTCAACAACAAAAACAAGAAAAAAACATTTCATTATGCAGCGTAAAGGCTGCCTGTCTATTTGCTTCTCACGTACTCTGACCTTCTATTCACATGCCTAGCCCTTCGATTCTCACGTACTGTGTCTATTCCAAAAACCTATTCAACAAAGGTGATTAAAAATCTGAAAACTGCTGCACTCTGGCTCTGCGTGTCTTCGCTGAATGCCTGATGGGAGGGGTTACTCAAACCGCTGCGCAGTTTGTGTGTGTGCTCTCCCTCAGCCTGCAGTTTCCTTATCTGTTGAGTGACCTTGGTCTAAAGCAAGCTAGTAGAGAAAAAAAAAAAATGGTTGGAGAATAAAACTCAAAAGTAAATTGATTAGAAAAAAAAAAACTCTCCAAAATTATTTAAAAATGTACTGAAAAGAAAAACTTTAAAAACAAAAGTTAGATTTAGTAAAAAACTCTAGAAAAAGAAAAAATAAATTCACCAAAAAGGGGAGAAAAGAAAAACCGTATTAATCATAAAACTCTGAAAAACAACCCTTGTTACTAAAACAGCTAATTAAAAAAAAAAAACAGAAAAGAGGTGGAAAAACTGATTGTAAAATGATAAAAACAAAAAGAAAAGTACTTTAAAACTTTTGTCTGGTAGCGTAGGCTTTTTCCTACGCCTTCTGGAATGTCACCCGCTGCTGCCAGCACTTCCCCCCTCCCTTATATCTCTGCTTGCTGTCTCTACAGGCACTGAAATCACGTATCAAGAAAAAAAAAAAAAATTATCCCTCAGAATAGCAAAAAATGAATATAGTTCAGTCTGAATGCCTAAGAATTTTCACGCTTCAGCCTGTAGCCAAAAAACTAGCTTAAAAAGATCAAAACCAGGAAACAGATGTGACAACGTGATTAGCAGAGGAGGGGGGATCAAAGGGGTTTTCTCGCTGCTACAGCCAGCAGTGAATGAGATTCTGACAGAGCGCTGTCACGCGGTCTTATGATATGTGTACGATGTCAGTAAACTATTCTTAAAAGAACAACACTCTATACAACATATAGATTAGCAACATCAGCATGTAAATATAGAATAGATTTACCTGACACGATATCCGTTGAACTCAGGGTTAATCTTGAGGACTTGATACACTGTCACAGGAAAGAGGAGGACCGGGGGTCTAACCTGACCCTAAACTGGGGTCCTAACTAATCCCTCACCTTGGAGGTACTGATAATGGTTCAGAGGTCCAAGTCTCCAGCCTAACCCTGTCTCCTATCAGTCCCTGAACCCTGTAATCAGTCCTAAGAAGGATACTGATTACCACCAAAGGGATATGGGCTGATCTCTGCTAAATACACAGATTAGACATATAAGACAGACTGGAGAAAACACAGACTTGCATACACACTCAAACACAGAAGGAACATAAATGATCTGGGATATTAAACTCTAAGCAAGGTGAGCTTAAAACAACTAAGGAGCTCTTTAACTTAAGTCTATACAGATACAATCCTATCTGTGGTCTGCATGAAGAATTTCACTGGCAACTCCCAACACAGACAACCAGAGATTTAAAGGAAACCAATCAACAAATAATTAATTGCAGCCGGGAGAAACTGCACCCAGTCCCAGAACTGAGCACAGACAGAATTAACTCCCTAACTGCCAAACACAAAGAAACAGCAACTCAGCTGTGAGAAGTCAGAATGTGCAACCGCGACGATCTTCGTGGCGATGCACACATGACAGTACCCCCCCTTCTACGAGGGGCCTCCGGACCCTCAGGGCCAGGTTTGCCCGGGTGAGTTCTCTGGAAGGTCCGCACCAAACGATCTGCGTTAATGTCAGACGCAGGAACCCACGTCCTCTCCTCTGGACCATACCCCTTCCAATGCACCAAGTACTGAAGGGACCGGCGATTCAGACGTGAGTCAATGATCTTTGACACTTGAAACTCCAAGTTACCATTGACCACCACTGGAGGAGGAGGTAGAGGTGATGGTATGACTGGTGCCACGTACCTCTTAAGTAATGACTTGTGGAACACATTGTGGATTTTAAACGTAGGAGGGAGGTCCAGACGAAATGCCACAGGATTAATTATGGAACTGATCCTGTACGGCACGATGAATCTGGGGCCCAGCTTCCAGGAGGGAACTTTAAGTTTTATATTCCTGGTAGACAACCATACCTGATCGTTCACATTAAGATCTGGACCAGAAACTCTCCTCCTATCAGCCATACGTTTATAACGGTTCCCCATAGCACTCAGATTATTCAATACACCTCTCCACACTGAAGCAAGTGACGACGAGAAACGCTCCTCCTCAGGACCCCAGAAGGGCCCCCCCCATTGAATGTACAAAACTGGGGATGAAAACCATATGCCCCAAAAAACGGGGACTTACCAGTGGACTCGCTCCGCCTGTTGTTAAGAGCGAACTCTGCCAGAGGCAAGAAAGAAGACCAGTCCTCCTGGTTCTCTGAGACAAAACACCGAAGATAAGTCTCTAGGCTTTGATTCAGACGCTCTGTCTGACCATTGGTCTGCGGATGAAAAGCCGAGGAAAATGACAATTGCACCCCCGACGTAAACAAAATGCCCTCCAAAACTTGGACACAAACTGAGACCCCCTATCTGACACCACATCAGAAGGCAACCCATGAAGTCTCACAATCTCCCCAAAGTCCTCCAAAAAGGAGGCAAAGTACTAGGCACGACCGCACTGATGACTGTGTTCATGCAGTTACTTTTGCAAAACTCCCCCATTGGCTTATATCTCTGGACTGCCAATTAATCACAGGGTTATGTTTAACCAACCAAGGAAGTCCCAACACAATAGGAGTAGGTAGACCCTCCAACACATAACAAGATAATAGTTCCCTATGTATTGCCCCTACCCGAAGGTCAATGTTATGAACCTCATGAACAAAGCTACCTTGGCCGAGAGGCCTGGCGTCAATGGAGAATATAGGGATCGGTTTGACCAATACACTCAGATGCATACCTTGAGCCTGAGCAAACTGAGCATCAACCAGATTAGCCCCGGACCCACTATCAAGAAGAACAGAAAATCTCTCCACTCTCGTACCAACCACCACCTCCACTGGTACAAGGAACTGAGAAGAACTAGCGGATGAAAACATACTCCCAGGTTGTCGTCCACCACACAACCTGGGATTAACAGTTTTCCGGCGACTTTTTGCTCAACAAGGCACGGGATGGACATCCCCCAACAAAATGTCCCTCTTTCCCGCAGAAGAAACACCTTCTAGTCCTGCGGCGTACCGCCAATCCCCTCCTACGAAATGATGTCCCTCCCAACTGCATAGGCTCCTCCGAACAGACAAGGGGAACCTCAACATAAGGGACTTTAGTAGTAGGTGGAGTAACAACAGGGGGCGGAGTTACCTCGCACCTCTCCCGGAGCCGTCTATCAGTACGGATAGCTAGGGCCATAGCAGCCTCCAGTGATGGAGGAGAATCATACTGAGCCAAAACGTCCTTTAATTTGTCAGAAAGCCCATGACAAAACTGGCTTCTAAGAGCTGGGTCATTCCACTGAGTATCTGTGGCCCATCTACGGAACTCAGAAGCAAATTCCTCCGCCGGACGATCTCCCTGCTGTATCTTACGTAATTTTGTCTCAGCAAGAGAGACCCGATCTGGGTCATCATATACCAAACCCAGGGCAGTAAAAAATCGATCTACTGACTGTAGAGCCGGGGATCCCGGAGGAAGGGAGAAGGCCCAGGATTGAGGGTCCCCTTGTAGGAGCGAGATAACAATTCCCACTCTCTGCTCTTCACTCCCTGATGATCGAGGCCGAAGCCGAAAATACAATTTACATGCTTCCCTGAAGGTAAAAAATTTGTCTCGCCCACCAGTGAACCTGTCCGGGAGAGCAACCTTAGGTTCAACTCTGGTTTGCTCCGAGGGAGACAAAACTTTGGACTTAATGTCCGTCAGCTCCATGGATAATCCCTGCAACTGCAGAGCCAGCTGGGCTACTGGATCCATGGCAACTGGGAATAATTTTATGGGCCAGTGAAAATGTCACGCGGTCTTATGATATGTGTACGATGTCAGTAAACTATTCTTAAAAGAACAACACTCTATACAACATATAGATTAGCAACATCAGCATGTAAATATAGAATAGATTTACCTGACACGATATCCGTTGAACTCAGGGTTAATCTTGAGGACTTGATACACTGTCACAGGAAAGAGGAGGACCGGGGGTCTAACCTGACCCTAAACTGGGGTCCTAACTAATCCCTCACCTTGGAGGTACTGATAATGGTTCAGAGGTCCAAGTCTCCAGCCTAACCCTGTCTCCTATCAGTCCCTGAACCCTGTAATCAGTCCTAAGAAGGATACTGATTACCACCAAAGGGATATGGGCTGATCTCTGCTAAATACACAGATTAGACATATAAGACAGACTGGAGAAAACACAGACTTGCATACACACTCAAACACAGAAGGAACATAAATGATCTGGGATATTAAACTCTAAGCAAGGTGAGCTTAAAACAACTAAGGAGCTCTTTAACTTAAGTCTATACAGATACAATCCTATCTGTGGTCTGCATGAAGAATTTCACTGGCAACTCCCAACACAGACAACCAGAGATTTAAAGGAAACCAATCAACAAATAATTAATTGCAGCCGGGAGAAACTGCACCCAGTCCCAGAACTGAGCACAGACAGAATTAACTCCCTAACTGCCAAACACAAAGAAACAGCAACTCAGCTGTGAGAAGTCAGAATGTGCAACCGCGACGATCTTCGTGGCGATGCACACATGACAAGCGCACGCTGAATGAGATTTAAAGCGACAGTACCTGCAAGACAGACAGTGACATGTACAATGAGACAGACACCCGGGAGAATACGAATCCCTCTTTTGATGATCTGTGACACATACAAGCTGCTCTGGTAACTGATAACTCACCAAATGCACTGAGCACGGCGATGCTACAGGTACAGGTCTATCACTTTCTGAAAACCGTACGCCCTGGCCGGTGCGCCGGTCACAGAAATCTGTAATAGCCTTTCAACTATCCACGTCTGATTTGACTGGGATGACCTCCCCCTTGCGTGGACGATTATTGTGAGAACTTATCCAAACAAAGCTCCTGCCCCTCACACCTGGATTGATCTGGG